>OV839566.1:163243150-163845650 GCA_929447395.1 Epistrophe grossulariae | reverse complement strand
TCATAGCTTTAGACTTTAGTTGGATGTAATTGAACAGCTTTATTGATTTTGATTAAGTGAAACCGGTAGTGAATAAGTGAACTACAAATACGTAGCTGAATTAGCATGCGATGCCAAAAACAAAGTATCGTATTTATACCTACATATCTAGTACGCCAAACATCTGAAGAAAGACAATGTTTTTGTGGCCAATGAAAGCTAGTAAAGCGGCATTTGCGAGATTTTGACAATGAAAGATTTTAAAAATGCGAATTTTTTCTATATACTGTAAATTAAGTAATTTGGTTACGATTCCTTACAACTGCCACAGGTATTTAACAAATGTTCCATATATATTTATTATATCTGATGTGTATTACAACCAGTTGGTTTGCGATACATCAGACATTTGCTTCAACTGCATACATTTTCGTTAAAAGTTAAACAGCAGTTACTGTAATAAACTTTCATTTTATTTATTTCATATTGTACTAGTTATTCAATACACATTACTGGCTTAATATATAATGGCTGTTGTTCGTACAACTATAAAAGTTTAAAGGTGGGTAGACGAAATAGAATAGTAGAATATAGAGTTGCATTTTACTGTGTTCAACCGATAAAGGTAAATAAATTTTAAATTAATGTGCTCATTTCCAATAAATTTCACTAAACAAATTGTTCAGTAGCATTTGCATACTGCATAGGTGCTTAGGGGACGTGAGAATACCTACACTTCAACGCTCTTAAGTCTTTACTCAAATGTTCTTTACTTTTAAGTACAAATCTGTGGAAAAAACAAGGGAAAAATAATTACATACATATATCTATTTTCAAAATATCAATATCCTTCAATTTATTATCCCAAACAAGTTTTTCTCTAAAGTATATAGCTTGAGATTGAGCTCCGTTTTATAGTTGAATTGAATTTAAGACTGCATGAGTTAAACTCCCAATCAATTTGAATGCAGTGATTTAAAATAATTAAATTCATAAAAACTTAAGAATTCAGTGTTTGGAATTGGTTAGACTTTATATACTGATTTGAAATCAATGGATGCAAATTATTTTAGACTTCAAGTCGTAAAATTCCCTAATAAAATAAAAAATAAATAAGAATTTGTCAAATAAAAAGAAGGATATTGCAATTGTATTTTTATTTTACAAACACAAAATGTTAACATTTTTAGCGATACAAAAAAGAAATGATTTAAATGGTTTAAAAACTAAATACTAAACATCAGGTTCAGCTTTTGGAATTTTTCTTATATGAGTACAGTCAGCAACTAAGCCAGAAATGTCCTATAATTTTGTTGGACTATATTCAGGATTTAATTATTTAATTGGAATAAAATTACGTTAATTGGTCAGTGAAAAAAAAAAATATAAATATAAAAACTTATTTCAGTAAACCTCAAAATTATTCATATTACATTTTTATTTTAATGGCTTTAAAGCTTAATAAATAGCGACACATACTATTAATGTTAATAAGTAATATATTAATTCTATTCCACATATTCATGGTCGAAAGCTTCATTTGTTCTCTCTTTGCTTTCATTACTAGCGTCATTTTCTTTGTCGATTTCTCTTTCTTTTAGAAAACAGTCATCATTCCATGGTTGTGTATTTGTAGATCCCAGAAAAATGTATTGCAAGTTACCCACAAAAAATAATATTGCTGTTATGAGGAAGACAATTTGCCACTGGCCTCGGTTTGTCTGAAAAATATTCTATCTATCTTAACTAATTCATGAACAGAAGTTAAGAAGGCCTACCTCGTCACTTAGAATCCTTCCAATCACCAGTGGTGAAATAATGGGAACAATATTGCACATTGTGTTTATTATACCCATCAGGACTCCGGCGTGATTCGGTGACAGATCAATTATATTCAGCAGAGCTCCAACCGTGTGTCCAGCATTTAATCCCACATTCATAATCATCAACGTTAACGCCAAAGCTGTTTGGCTATCATTGAGAAATCCAATTGCAAGCAGGATGACAGCTGGTGTCCACATGCCCATCGTATTAATTGATTTCCGTACAACACCCAACGAAGCCCAATGCCTTCTTAAAATTAAGTCAGCAGTCAAAGTGAAGATGTACGAAAAAATCCACATTGCCAGAAAGGGCAATGTTGAAAACAAGGCATTCTTTTTGATGTCCACTTTAAGGATCCCATGCATGTATGGTGGAATGTATGCCTGCATAGTTGCAAAGCCCCACACCTGACACATTCCGACAAAATTAAGAGACCAAAATGGAACGGATGTGAATATTGCTCGCCATGGAACAGGAATTTTTGTTGTCTGGGAATCTCTGGCTTTTGATTGCGATGCAAAAATGTATTCTTTTTCCTCCAAATTTATCGATTTCGATCTAGATGGACTGTTTTCAGCAAATATCATCCAAATCACACAAAAGGCCAATCCAACTCCTCCAAAGACATAGAAAACTCCGGGCCATCCTAGAGCTGAACCGGATATAAATCCAGAAAGACCCATTGCCAAAATGGAACCACACTCTAAACCTGTGTGGCTGAGTCCACCAAGACGAGTGAGCTCTTCACATGGTGACCATGTGGCCAAGTGTTCATTAACCAGCGGAAACAGAAAACCTTGACACAGGCCTTGTATAATACGTAATATGCAATAAATTTGCCAGCCACCCCAATTTACACATAAAGGTATAATCAAAGTACAAATAGTACAGCCAAGAATTGACAAAAACATAATCAGTTTAACACCCACCCTTGATGCCAAATATCCAGCAGGAAGCTGAGTGATGACATAGCCCCAGTAAAATGCACTTATGATATAGGACCTTTCCTTTTCATCCCAATCGAATTCCTTGAATAAATAAAAGGGTTTGCAAAGATGATAGCTTAGATATACATACATAGTAATATTTGTTTAATACTAACACGAAATTGAGGATTTGTACTCGCTGCGTTTGTCATGGCGACAAGGGTTACCGATACACCTAGTCTCTCAATAAAACTTATTGAAATTGCCAGAAATAATAGTAACGTCTGCAGATGCCTAGCTCCAAACCACGGACCTTTATATAGATGAGAAATAAGAAATTATTAAAGCTTAATTCTTGAATTTTATTTCTAGGGGAATATAAGTTTTAAATGAGCCTCTCAATAAAACAAAATGAGGTCTTTAAATTTGTAAGCTTGGGATGACTTCACGCTACCTATGAGATATGGTTTTAAAAGAATTTGTTAATAATCCCCATAGTATTCACTCTATACATCTAGATTAAAATTCAAATCTGGATATACATATTTTGGTACCTTGAATTTGTATAGTTTACATCCTGATTTAAGTTTTAATCTGGATAAACCGAGGGAACAATATGACCGTAAATGTTACTAAAAGTAAATAGAACAAGATTAGGGTTGCAACTAATGTAACGGGGACATTTGTTGGTCTTATATATTATGCAACATTATAAACTAGGCTTTATGCAATTTTTGACAGATATATTTTACTTGACTACTTTTTCAAAGACTTATAATTAATTCTTTGGAAAAAGAAGATGACAAGCTTTTCTTGTTTACATGAATCAAAACATCAGTACCTAGTATAGGTTATACTGTTCCAATAGCTTAATCAAATTATTATTCTCATTATTAAGGCCAAATTCATAATTTGAAGAAAGTATGGCTGTGTGTAGCCAACAAAAATTGTGGCTTTACAGTTCCATCTGTTATTTTAGGAAATTCCGTTTGAATGAATTTTCTAATAAATGAATATATTTTTGTTTTAAGATATCTTTACAGTCTTTATCACTGAAAATACGACAGACAACAAAAATTGTCGTTGTATAGTGTTAAGAATATATCCGTTCCTTACTCGTTTATAAAATATATATATATATATAGAATATAGAATTTCAAGTTCGATGTGTAAAAGTTCTATCTTGCCGTTGTTTATCATTTATTAATAGTGGGTATATTTGTATAACTATTATTGATGTAAATAAATAAATTATTTGGGCCTGGGTCTCCCTTTCATTAGGTACGCCACTGATAAAAATTACCTTTTTAAGTGACTAAAATTTTTCTAAATTACTATAGCTTCATATTGTTTCACTAGACTACCCTTACAACCAAATGGCTCATTGATTACAGCTCTATTTTATTATCAAACCTTTAACTGTTTAATAGTTTCATAAATTGTTATACTACATTTACAATTATTAGCTTCAAACATTGTCATAACAAACCATACGTATTAAAATTAATCTCAAAGAATTTAATGAAAATTTCTTTTTATTTAGCCCCGGTTTAAAAATAACTATGAATTTCCTCAGTAAGTGTCTACATCAATGTTTCGGTTTCTTCTATAATTTTATTAAAGTATACCAGCAAATACAATTTTTTTTGTTTGGATGTGGAATTAAAGGAAAACACTTGTATATCTTAAAGAAATTTCGTCAACAGCACATTTGGTAGTTTTAAAGTACAAAAATTAAAACAAGCTTTAACTCAGACCTCATGTTTATAATTATTGATTTTTTTTTTTATTTTAAGACCGACTACCTTTTTTCACAGCTATATCAGTCATATTTGTATTGAATTGCAACAGATTCTCTCTTAACTGTATCGTGTTTGTGAAACCCGAATTTCTACTAAAATTGAATTACCTCAACTTTGTGAATTCTAATTATGATTTCTCAAGATGTGTCTGTATCGCTGAGTCAACGAACTTTTATTTATCTATCTATCATAGTATATAATACAGGGTGGGTCAAAATTTTCTTCCTAATTTGAATACGAAGTGTTATGGAAAACGCTCTAGAAAGAGCCCGTCTCGAACACGAAGCTGCTGCTCATTTGAGTGACATTATATTCCATACTTAGCCCATATAGTTCTATTTCATTTCAATAATTTCTTTACTATAATTATTAATAAACCTAATGATATTTAATATGACAAATGCTAACGTAAGAATAGATAAACCATATAAACATATAATACACGATTTACATTTCTTAATTGGCGTTTTTGACAATTCGCAATGCTCATTTTTCTTTAAATTAATTTTATATTAAGACAAGAGACAAGAAAAGGAAAGAATGCAGGAGAGGTACCTCAAATGGACACTAGGGGTAGAATGGCAAACTTCAGGATACATGTGGTATGTTTGGTAGCGTGAAATTTCTTGCGAATTTGCACAAATTTTCACAAAAGTTCACAATTTGCTGTCAAAACCCATAGAAAAAAAACGCAGTTTTTGGGAAATTTGTCTGAAAAAAAGTTACCAAACGTGCATATGGTGAGAGAGGAAACCAAAAGAGATAAGATAACGATAAGAGCAAGGAGAAGGGCGTGCAATTATGAAGAGAAATTAAGAGGTGGAAAAGGAAGCGGGATAGCGAGGGAATGTTTAGAGGAGATGTGAGAGAGAGAGAGGGATCCAAGCGAGAGAGGATCACGATGGGAACAAGGCAGAATGGGAACGATGAGGGATATAATGGACGTTGGAGGGAGGAGGGAAGAGTAGATAAAGGCACTAGAGTTTGCGAGAAGGAGTAAGGAGGGACGGATGGGAGGAGAGGAGAGTTGATGGGGGAATTGTAACCCTTAGGGGAGGCAATACAACATAATACAATACAATACAATTTCATATTTTAGAATTGATTAAAGCTTAATAAGTGCTTTTAAAATTTATGTATATATTCTTTGAAACCGAAGTCAAATATACAAATTATGCTGTTCTTTAACTGTCAAACGTGGATGAATTAAATTGATCAATTTTATTTAATTAATTATGTTGGGTAGCGACATGCTCCCCCTCCAAGTTATGATGATAATGTTTTTGTTGGAAGGCAACAAACAAATAAATTATTATTAATACAAAATTAAATCTATAAAAGCTATAATAAGGAAGTCACTTTTGACCCACCCTGTACAATCATATGTACAGTATATGTACATGCAAAATACAATGTTGACAAATCTAAAAAATTCAGACCGAGAGAAAATAGAGAAGTAAAAATTTATTTCTTAATGACAGAAATAATTGCCAATTTTGTATGAATAACAAATACCTTTATAAGCAAACTAGTAAGTCATTGTTTAACAGTGTTCTGAGACTTGTTGAGTTCCAGAAATTATATTTTAATTATATATACCTTAGTTGAAGTAGGTACTTAAGAAAATACCTTTTACTTCGTTAAAGCACAAAGGTCAAAAATGAAAACCAATATTTAACTACGACTTCTTTATTATAATTCAAACTAAGAAGTAAATAAAAATCATACTAGAGCAAAACTTTTTACCTCGGTGTAGCAAGTATACATATAACAAAATCAGCTGTAACATTTAACTTCTATCTGAGGTTATTGACCTTCTTTTGTAATTACACATATTGAGAATATTATTCCATTTTGTATTTAATTATGTAATTTTATATTATCAAATCAATGTGTTAGAAGAAAAAGAAATAGATATTGACTTGTTTTCTATTTCATGTTAAAAGGTTTTTGGAGTCATATAATATGTAGCTCTATTTCATTTCAATAATTTCTAAACTATAATTATTTTATGGCAAGTGAAATAAATGATATTTAATATGAAAACGTATAAGAATAGATAAACCATACAAACATAAAATAGACGTTTGACATTCTTAATTCGCGTTTTTGACTTATTCACAGTGCTCATTTTTCTTTAAATTAATTTTGTATTTTAAAATTGATCAAAGCTTAATAAGTGCTTTTAAAGTTATTCATATTTGGTATAAATGTAAATCTGGCTTGGTGCAAAAGTATTTCTTTTATATATCCTTTGAAACGGAAGTCAAATATACAAACTATGCTGTTCGTCAACTGTCAAACGTGGATTAATTAAATCATATAAAACTATGATCAATTTAAATCATAAAGTGATCAGTTTTATTTTATTAATTATGTTGGGTAGCAACATGCTCCCCCTCTGCTTATTGGAAAGCAATAAGCAGAGTTGCCATTGCCATATAACTTATTATTAATACTCGAACAAGAACCAATCGTTTAATATCTTACATTTTAACTTTTTTAAATACGTCGTTACCAAACAGGCATGTAGACAAATAATAAGATATACAAATTTTATATTTTACAAATTTTATTATTCAGTATGATATATGTTGAGGAGTATTTTTATTTTAGAGTAGGTAGATGAAATTCCATTTTTTTTTGACAGAAATGGTCTTACTTTTCTGCAACACTATAAAATATACTTATACGATCTTCTGGAATAAGGGCCAGTTTGTTAACAGCTGATCATCTTTAATCAAGGATTATTGCAACTGGTAAATCATCGCATGTGCAAGGTAATCAAATTTTTTGTCAAGGAATTAATAATTTAAGTTGTTAATGATGGAAATCGCTAATCAGCTGATTTTGGTTGATTAGCGTCATTTAGTTAGAAGCTGTGAAAGTCCATCGTTCAGATTTAACCCACTGTGAACAAACTGGCCCTAAATATTTAATTTCAGCGTAAATCTAATATTTAAATTATCTGTTTATTTCTCACTTACATTATATAAATATGAACAAATCTGAAATATGCAAATGTTTTTTTAAGATTTAAATACTTGTTTATTTAAATAAAATAAAGTTTATAAAGCACTATTTTAATTAATTATCAACTAAATTTTGTTTTATTATTTATTTAAACTAATTGATGTCATTTGCTGGTCGTGAATTTAATATTATAATATTAACATATTTTAAAGCTATACACATAAAATAATAAATATCTATTTTTTTTTTTTTTTTTAATTTCAATCTACGTTTGTGCTTACGGCAAATAATACTGATTTTGAAGGTTTAGAGTCAATCACTTTTCCTTTTGATTCTTCAAGGAAATTTCCGTCATTCCAAGGCTGAAGATCCGTTGAGCCAAAAACTATGTAGAAAAGATTTCCCAAGAAAAATATTGCTGCTGAAATTATAAACACAATCTGCCATTGTGTTCTTTCATGCTAAATAAAATTAAGAGAAAAAAAAATATTAATTTATTTATATTAAACAAAATTTTATAATTAAAACTTACAGTATCAACAATAATTTCTCCCGCCAACAAAGGCGTAATAATTGGAACAACATTTGAAGCACTGTTCACAATGCCCATAATGACGCCAGCATGGTTTGGCGACAAATCTATTGTGTTTAAACCACTTCCAATTGTGGCAGCTGAATTCAATCCAACGGTTATAACCATCAGAGTTATAGCAAGGGTTTTTTGCTGTTCTCCAAGAAATCCAATACCTATAAGGCCCAGGGCAGGAATCCAACATGCTATCGAGTTAAATGTCCTCCTCACTGTGGTAAGACTTAACGTATTGTTCGAAAGAAGAATTTCCGAGGTTATCAAGTAGACAAACGACATGATCCACATTGCTAAATAGGGCAGTGAAGAATAGAGGGCACTTGATTTGATGTCCATCCCGAGGACACCACTCATATATGATGGAATTTGTGTCTGCAAAGTTGATAGACCCCAAGCCTCTGCACAACGTGCCACCAATAACGCCCAGAAGGGTAACGACGTTAGCATTGCTTTCCAGGGAACAGGTATACTCTTGACTTTGACTCCTTTTTGTTGCTGATTTAATGAAGCCATTATGAAAGCCTTTTCATCGTTTGAAATATATCTTGATTCAGCAGGAGTATCGGATGCAAATATCACCCAGATGACACACCAAATTAATCCAAGACCACCAGACACATACGATATACCCGGCCAGCCCATGCTCGACGAAGCTATTATTCCAGTTATAAACATAGCCACTAGGGTTCCGCATTCGATGCCAGTGTTGCTGAGGGCACCCAATCTGTTTCGTTCTTCAACTGGTGACCATTTTGCTAAATGTGCATGAATTGCAGGAAACAAGAATCCTTGGAAAAGACCCTGAATAACACGTACGGCACAATAGATTTTCCATCCTCCAATAGGTATTAGAAAAGGTGTTACAATAGCAAAGGCAGCTGATCCGAGTGTGGATATAAGCATTGTCCATTTCGCACCAATGTAACGACAGAGGTAACCACCTGGGAATTGTGTTATCGCATAGCCCCAGAAAAAACTACTTAAAATATATGAGATTTGTTTGTTACTCCAGTCATATTCCTGAAATTAAAAAAAATCATAGGTATTAAAATAATAATATCGAAAATTTGATGGTGTGTTGTGCTTTGCGGCATTGGCTGTAAGTAGTATACTATTTAAAGCCTTCTTTCAATAGTTAGCAAAAATTTAATACGGTATGAAACTACTATACTCGGATTCTAAAATCAAGCAAAATACACTTTAAGAAATCGTTTGAATCCAATGAAAAATAATTTGGCGCGTTCAGAAAAATGAGACCTCAGAGATTTTTCTCACTCAAAAAGTGAGCAAACGAATCCAAGATTTTTTTTCTTAGAATTTTGACACTAAAGCTGAAAAATTTTGCTGAGGAATCCGGTTCAGGTAACTGAGATTGTTGAGATCTCCAAGATCTCAGTTTCCTGAACATGACTATTAATTCAAATTGATAGGTATAGCTATTTATAATTCTTCCTATTGTAAAGTTCAAAAATTCATCTCGAATATGTTTTCAATGATCTTCATTTTTAATTTAAGCACTCCTGTTCTGATTTCTGATCGGTTACATAATCGATTCTAATACTTGCAGAATGAGTGTGATTTAATTTCCGATCGGATTGAAAATATTTGACTAGATTTCATTTGAGTTTTCATATCCGAATTTACAAAATTTTAAAAATGTTGATTTATCTGATATTATGTTTAAAAGAAAAAATTGATGTTTTTTTTTATTTCGAAAGAAAAAAAAGTTTAAATATTGGCTAACGTGAAATTGAAATTCAGAACATTTTTTTTGAATCTGAGTGGAAATCAATTGCGTTTATGGATTTGATTTGGAACGGAAATCAGTTCAGCTTCATAATTTTATTTTTGTATCCACTTCTATACACTATATGTACATTGTACATACATAAGTTATTATTTTATTTATTAAGTCTCTTACGTCGAAATCGGGATTCGCATTTTCGGCATCTGTCATGGCCACCACGGCCATACTTATATTAAATTTTGCAACATAATTAACAAGAATCGACAGGAACAAAAGAAACGCCTGCAAATGTCGTATGCCCAGTGTCGGTCCTGAAAAATAAAAAAAAATCACATATTAATTGATAAAATTTTATAATAATCGTATAGTTAAATATGTAACGTATCTCTGTTTTTACAAAAAAAAAAAAATTATACTTATACTATATGTATTAATTTTAAAATTAATTTAAGTCCATTCAATCAATCTTATTAGTATTCAGTATCAGTATTAATTATGATAAACATCTTTTATTTTATTTTTAATGTGATAGATGAGTTGCTTATTTTTATCATTTTACTATCTGACCCGCCCCGGCTTCGCACGGGTTTAAAAAAATCAGGTATCGTAAGAAATTTACAAATTATGTTAGGCAGGCAATGTCAATATTTTGAACTCTACAATCTATGAATGACTCCAAGCACTATTCGCTCTGCATACATATATATATATACATATATATTTTCCTTTTATATTTGATTTGAACATTTCTTCTGCCCACAAAAATAGCAGACAATTTTAAGTTTTTCAATGATAGCATTATTATTTATTGATTGTGCCGATATTTTGGCCTTAATTAATTTCAATGTTCCTGCGAGGTTGCTTATAAACCGATTAATTTTTAAAATTCCATACCATAGAACAAATTATGCAGCCAATGAACCATTGTCTAGGCGTTTAAGGACAACTAATAGCGTTTGCGATATGATCGATTTTAGTATAAGTAGATTTTCATTTAAAAATAATTTGCTTTTGATTTTTAGTAACCGTAATGGTGGCAATGTTAATTTAGTTATTTTTATTGTTTTATTTTTTAATATTATATTATTATCGAGTAATCACTAAAGCATTGTAACTTTGTTTGATGAAATAAATAAATTAAATTAAAATTTTTTCTATTTTTTCCCAACAATTTTGTATTTATATATGTACTTCTTCTTTAAAAATATATTTTATTTGTCGATTATTTTTCCAAACAGAATTGAATTTGTAGAAGAATCGATTTTTTTGTGATTGTGTGTGATAGTTGCAATTTTGAATCAAATGTCAATTCGGAAATTATAAAGAGGTTGTGGATTAATAAAATATCATCGTGTTTAAACATAAATTGTGATTAGGTTATTATTTCAAAATGTTTGCATTTTCCTTTTAATCTTATCTGAATGATTTAACGCCTATCGGTCAGCTGTTGAAAGAATTGTAAATGCTGTTTCCATATATTTTTTTCCCCAACAGAAGTTGGGCTTTGTCCAAATTTTTTTCCGATATTGCGGTTGGAATAGCCTTTCGAATGGCAAACATTTTATTTAAGCATTTAAATTGTACTGCTTATTATATGTACTACATACCACTTCTTAAGTTTTTTTCCTCTAATTGTTTAATACCTATTTATTTATTTAAAATTTTCTTTTGATACTTTCATACTAACTTTTCCTCAAACAACTTTCTAAACCATCCCGGTGCTATTAGGATTAAACATTTAAAATTTTCAACAAAAATTTGTTCAGTAGTTTGCGAGTCTATTTGCCCCATACAAACATTTTTTAATTTGTATTATGTATAAATATTTGTCTATAATAGAAGCCAGAGGGTCGATGTTGACCATAAAATGGTCACTTTATCAACGTATTGGTTTCACCTGGTTTTTTGTCTATATACCTGAATACCACCCGTGAATTTGGCGTGAATTCACTGCACCAACAAATATTCATTCCTTTCTTTCTATTTCTTCTTAATAGTAGGCACCATGCAATTAATGTCGATTTGTTAAAGATCGGTAAAGCGTAGATTTGTTCGTTTAAAGATGTCTATTTACATTCTTAATCCTTGGAAAATATGCCATAAAGAAAAATTTTCGCGCTATTCTTTCAAAAATGTGTTTTCACTTTTCAATTTTTGGTCAAAAATAATTATTGTTTCCATCAACTTGCAGTTTACTTGCAGTATTTTACACTAACTCTTTGCAATTTGTTTATTTTTTTTTTAATTTTAAATTAAATTAAATTAAATTCAATCACGAACATTTAAATTTTCTTTTTGTCAATCAATCATGACACCGATAGAAAGAAGTTTACAATAATTGCTCGAAATTTTGGTACGTGAAACATTACATTACTTTTGTCCAACTTTTTAATAATTCTTTTTTTATTTGTAAACGTCTATGCCGGCGCGCGGTAGGGTAAACTAAAAACGTGAGCCTTACGTGTGATATTAGTATGTATTAACGACCTCTTTATATTGTTGTATTTGGTTTTTTTTACGGACTTCAAGTCATTTTTTTCCAATTACAATCACAATAACGTGTACTACGTTACATGTCACACATTACGTTGTAATTGGTTATTAAATAACAAAACTACAACAAATGTTGTTTTTTTAGGTTAGGTGCCAGTTATAGCTTATTGAATATTGTATTTTCTAACTTCAGAGTAAACATCACAAAATAATTAAAAGTAAATTAAATCATAAATATGTTAGTCCAGTCAATAAGGCAAGATTTTGGTGTTATTGACAAACTGTGAAATTTTTTAACTAAGCCTCCTCAGTATATATAGAAAAGTAAAACCCTTGACTCTTCTAATTGGTTTAATATGAAAACGGGTATTTTTATGAAAAAAGTATGTTAATCTTTTTTGTATGAAATTTTCCAAGCTATAAATTAGTCCGTGACATTTTTTTTGTACAACTTACTATTTGGAGTTATTCCTGAAGAACCATTTTAGGGGGCCTTCAACCCACCGTAAAATTGTTAGTGGTACTCATATCGATGCGAACTTAAGAACACCAGGAAGAGGCTATATACCAAAATCCAGCTTTCGGGGATTATTTCCTGATTGGAGTGTTTTTATGGCTTTATTGACTGGACTATGTATTAATTTGGTTTAGATTCTTTATTAATACAATAAATTAAGTCAAGAAAACTTTATACAAGACTTTGATTTCGGCACGAAGCTATGTATATAAATTATAAAATAAAACTTTTAATTTTGTTCACTATTTCAATTTTTTTTAATTACATTTTTTTTTTTGATTAATGTTTTTGTTTTGCAACAGAAGTTCCTCGAAGAAGTTTCCACAGTCAATTTATTTTTATTTTTTTTCGATTTTTAAATCGTCAATGTAGGTACATCCAACTTAATTTTCAAACTGCTCAAAATATAACAAATATCTAACAAAAACTGTTTTTTTTTTTTTTAATTTTGTTTTTTAATAAAAAAGTTCGCTCATGATAATACATCGTTAATCACCTAAAATAGTTTTTTTCCTATACCTTTGGATATTTTTTCTGCAGTCATTTTTTTGCTTTAATTAATTCTTGAAAATATCTTTTCAATTAATATACGTATCGGTTTGTATATCCACAAATTTATTGAGAGCAACTGATTTAAAGTCTACCGATCGCGGGCACCACACTAGCAATTGTAAAATCGTCAAATCACTTTTTTATAATATCGCGCTTCTGTAGGTTCTACCATAAAGTTTACAATGTTTTAATCTTAATCTTTAAAGAAGTGATTAGATTTAGACATACAATTCAATTATTGATATCATATTAAATCAAACTTGTGACTATATATGATAACTCTTTACCGATAAGCTATTATAAAAACGCATAAAAACAAATAGAAAGCATGCATTAAAGTATTCATAAAACTCAGCAAAAAATTTTACTTCCCTATAAAAATACACAAAAAATTGTTTCCTTTTCTTAGTTTTAATTTTATAGGTAACTAATTCTCGTATAACATTTGATTAAAAAAGTAAATTATAGTATAGCCTCTGATAGTGTCTTATAATTGTCAACGAGTTTTGATGATTTATTCTTGCTTACTTTTACTCTTTTCCTCCGGGACTGTACGATCCGATGTTTTTCTCCTGGGATTTCACATTTCCGCTTTCGTGATGGATGGATTCCGTTTTATCATCAAACTGTAATATCTTTTTGAAGTTTATCGCCAATTCTTCTTTCTGTAAAAATAATAGGCTTGGAAATCGCGAAATAGCAATAACTCCAGCCTATAAAAACTTGGTGTTAGCTGACCCAAGTGGTTGTTGTCTCATTCAAACCTTCAAAACTCAACTTTTTATATGCATTCTAGATTGGAACTTCGAATTGGATTTGTTTTTGTAAACAAAAACTTGCCCTATTTACTGTAGTGGAACCTTTAAATATTTCTTTGATGCTCAATGCCATTAATATTAGAAGTTCCATAAAATTTAAGTAAACATTTATAGAAAATAGGTATTGTTATTTATTACTAATTTGTGCACTTCCTCTGAGGGCTTGCTTCGATTTCTTAATAACTTCCTCTGTTTATGAAGTTAAAAATGTTTTAATTGAAATATACAATTAATAAAAAAAATTCAAAAAAACCCGTTCTATGGGTATACCACGGATAGTATCGTTATTTGGAAATTTTTGTTTGACAAATAGTAAAGAATGTAAAGATATTTATCATACAGACAAAAAATAATAACAATCGTTAAAAGTATTGTCGAGAAAATTTACGGTAGATATACTTTTATTATACGCTTTAAAGTCTGGTGTACGCAGCTGAAGCAAAACGAACATTTCTGTGGTCTCCAAATCGACAGCGAAAACGAAAAAACTACGCAAAAATTTTAATGTAGAGTCTTAACGAAATTATTTTATGGTCTCCAACAAAATGCTAACGGAAACCACAGCGAAAAAATAACCATTGAAATTACCAATTGGACAAAAAATTCCAAAAAAATTATGCTGTAATGAAAGAAACAACATAATATACAAATACAAATAAAAATGAAATGTCAATCTTCCGCAGATAATTAATGTTTAGTGCAAATAATTCAGTGCGAAAAAGGAGCCGACAATTCTCCAAATAATCTGCCACAATTATCTATCAATTTCGCTCCTTGAAAAGCATGCTTCAAAACGAAAAACAGAACGAAAGTTTTCGTTTATGACTTCGTTGTGATATTTTTGTATGGAAATTTTCGTTTCGCTTCAGCTGCGTACTATGCTTAAGAAACAAATTTAAAAAACCCTGGATTAAAAAACTATTTAAACTTTTTAGAAATTTGAAATCATTGAAACAATAGACATGTTCAGGAAAATGAGATCTTGGAGATCGCAGCAATCTCAGTTACCTGAACAGGATTCCAAAGCAAAATTTCTCAGCTTTGCTGTCAAAACTCTGAGGAAAAAAAATCTTGGATTCGCTTGCTCGCTTTTTGAGTGAGAAAAATCTCTGAGATCTCATTTTTCTGAACACGCCAAATTTGAGAGGAATTTGAAAATAAAAAGAAAGTTTAATTGGAAAGGTTTCTATAGAAAATTGTTTCTTATAAAAACTAACAATAAAATAGCTTTAAAAAAAAATATTTGCGCTATCATAAATCCAAGATGCCTGTGGCTTGAAACAATCAAATGCCCAGCTGCTTGTCACAAAAATTTAACTTTAAAATACTAAAATTTAATCAAACCCACTTGCGAAGAAAGATATAATTTGAAGGCCCGTATCCGTCGGGCATTATAAACTTCTAACACCCCGTGAGTTTTTGTTTAAATTTCAAGTATTTATGGATGTTATTCATATTATGACTTAATCTCTATTTATTCATACATAGTCATATTTTATTATTGAAAATATATCTACTTTTGATTTTCAATATTTTGTTTTTATAACCCGTTACGAATCCTACTTCGATGTATATATCTGCCTCTACGGCCTTGAGTTAAATTCCGATAAGATCAGTATAAAAATTCTTAATTTGATTGTAATTCACTATCTTTTCAACAGAAAACACATTAATTGGCTTTAATTATTAAAGGCGTGTTTCTATTTAAAAAGATTATTTTTGAGTACAACGTACGCATATATGTACCTACTTCGTCTAAACTGATAAGGAAATTCCAGTATTTTTGGAAATTATTCCACTTACCTTAAATTGTTTTTTAATTTGAAATTAAACTATAGGTATCTACATTGTATATTTACCTTCATATGTATATAGTATATACTATTTTTAAGGCTGAATTCTCAAATTTTGATTAATATGTATTTTTTATTTTTATCTAACTTTTATTGAAATATTGCTTTAAGCACGTTTGACATACCTAATTAAGATTAAGGCAAATCAAATATAGTTTAACTTTTTTTTTTATTGGAATACCTACTTTATTGGTGTCAATAATTTTTAATTATTATCTCTTCGAACGTCATGTCTCCGTTTTGTTGTAATCTTAAGTATGAAAAATCTTTGTTTGCATTGAAAAATATACATAAATACTTACATATGTGTAGTGTACGCATGTTAAGTAAAGTTAATGGAGAAAGATAAAATGATGGTCTCAAACACAACTACATATAAAACGAATTCAATAAAATTTGTATTTACTATTTTTCTTTTAATCAAATAAAAAATACTATTATTTGACTTAGAAAGAGGTTTTTTGTGTGATAACACAATCGCTGTAAAACTGGAAAGCTTTTTGTTTCAATAAAACAACAAACACTTGGGAGAGCTACCACCAAATTTGTAAAGACTGCAGTTAAAGCTATTTCACGACTGCCAAACCGATTATCAGACTTTTTTAGTGGTGCTTAGTTTATTTTGTTCAATTAAATTTGAAAATCATAACCAAGCATCTTCAGAGCAATATGCACTAGCCTAGCCATTGCGCTACCGAAGTCACGTGATCCATCCCAATTTAGGTTTTATTATTTGACTTACTTGAATTAACTAGTATTTTTAGTAGCCACGTACCAGTTTTTAAAATCACGATTATGTGGTTACTGAAGGCGTGAGGATAAAACAGAATTTCAGGAAAAGTTGATATTTAGAATGGCTGGTGCAGGAAGCGGGTTGTAGAGAAAAACATTTTATTTTGATCACTTACCAGAAACAAAAAATAACATACAAAAATGTTCAATGATTTGAGCAGTCAAAAGTTATTTCCTTAAAATGATTTTAAAGAAACTATAGATCTATAATTTTACTGGTACCTATAGTACCTATAATGGTGAAGTTGTTAATCTAAACCAGTAAGGATTTTTTATTTTAGAAAATTCAACAGTCAAGAACTCGATGTCTATACTTTTAGATTTCATAAAACGAGTGAGATAGAGAGAAAAAATATGTTGATCCAAT
Source organism: Epistrophe grossulariae (assembly GCA_929447395.1). NCBI lineage: Eukaryota > Metazoa > Arthropoda > Insecta > Diptera > Syrphidae > Epistrophe > Epistrophe grossulariae. The sequence goes on along the minus strand of OV839566.1, from coordinate 163,828,418 downwards.
ATTATAACCGTAAATGAAACTAAGAAATTGAATTTGGATCCTGGAGTTCCTGGAGTCTGGTGTCTCAATGTTGCTTGTCTGTACGTATATTTAAACTGAGGTCAGATTTAATTTCAGCTATAAAATTATATGTTGGTAAAGTTGCTTAAACTATACCTTTTTCGAGAGAAAACTCACTGGAAATACGGTTTATGTCCCTGACATATTGACTCAAAATTAAGTTAATCAAAAGCAGTTAATTTATAACTACGAGCATACCAAATTGCTTTTAGAAACCAAATGGTTTTATATGAATTTCACAAAAAAAGTTATTATGCTAAACTTTTTTTTTTTGAAAATAAAAGTTTTTCACCTTAAAATTTCTCGATAAACAGAAAATACTGGCGAGTATAACTAGGACCTGATTTGTCTTAGTACCACTTTATGGATTAGTTCCTGAATTGCATCGATAACCTTCATTAAAAATGCCATAAATGAAAATATTTTTATAATGTATTAATATTATTTTTAACAAAACAATTAGATTAATTGTTTAATTTAAAACTATTGTTTATAAAACTATACTAAATACAATAAATTAATGTGTAAATATGTTAATATTAAAAAAACAATTAATATCATTCATTTCGTAAACTGTAACAATTTAAGAATTTAAAATAAAACAGAATATTTTAACGATGTTCATCTTCCTCTTCTTGTAATCGAAGTATATCTGCTTTATTAATAAAATAGTAACTTGGCTGACGTCCCTTTAAGTCCTTTGTTGTTCGCTTGGCACCTTTACGTATTAAAACTCGACTAACACTCTCAACAGAATTTGTACCCATAGCATAATGTAATGGTGTTCTTTCCAGCTGTAAGAAAACACATTAGAAGATATTAGACATCTTATTACAATTATCAGAAACACAAACATTAATTGAACATTTTTTAATTTCTTTAAAAAAGTTTATATAAATTAAAGGAAAATATACTTTTACTACTACTGCTGATTATATTTGGCGCGTACAGAAAAATGATATCTCAGAAATTTTTTCACTCAAAAAGTGAGCAAGCGAATCCAAGATTTTTTTCTCAGAATTTTGACAGATTGCTTAGATCTCCGAGATCTTATTTTCCTGAACATGTCTATTACCTAAGCCTTTTGAAATCGTAAAATGTCAACCTATTTAGGGTACTATATGAGTGTTTATTTTTTTTTAATTTTTTTTTTACGTTTAACTCCACTTCCTGAATGTATTCCATAATTTTAACAGAGACTTTTGATAAAACTTACATTATCACCAATTTTTAAGGCATCTGGACACGTGTTGACAAAGTATTCGACAGTTTCTTCTTGCTCCTTGAGAACGGCAATATGCATAGCATTTCGACCTTAAAAAAAATTAATTTTAAATCATGTGAGTGGTTTTCATAAATCTTAATTTACAAGATTAATGATATCAAAAACAACACTTTAAAGTGGCAATAGGTGTGTTTTATAGGAAAAGCTACCCGTTTTATAGTACGATTTTACATGCATTACAAGTACAACATCGCCAGTAGGATTACGGTCGATAAAAGCTAAAGTAGAGTCCTACTGTGGATAGATTTATTTTAATTTCAAATTATTTTGAGAGTTGCTCGGTAGTACCAAATGTGAATTAAAAAAAACTAGGTAACTGCCGATGCGTTTTTTTGTAAATTCAATATTGTACTACGCATAGAATACCAAAAAAACACGCCTACTGTCGTTAGGAGTTTCTAAAAAAAAGTGTGATAGTGGAAAGTAGTTATGATATACGCATAAACCGATTACTATTGAAGATTGAATGATTACGAGTAAAATGAATTGATTTAATTGAAAGACGAATTTAAAAATATTAGATTTAAACGTTATGATATGGATATTGAAGTATTGAAAAATAATACTATTATACTCTTGACCTTTTTTTTTAGTTAGAGATTCTTATCTGCGATTAAATATCTTATCAATGAATTAACGAACTGAGTGTGTGGCTGAAGAACTTTTATGGAAAATTCACAAAATATCCAATTATCTTATTCATAAATTTCGTAAAAAATCAACCAGAATAATTGTAAAGCAATTAAAGAGTGATCCTTAAAATCTGGGTCTATGAAATTACTCCCACGAAATAAGTCCCACTTTTAAAAACGAAATAAGTCCCACCAAAAATTGCTATTTTGAAAGTGGGACTTATTTCGTCAATTGGTGGGACTTATTTCGTTACGCGTTTTTATTTTAAGTGGGACTTATTTCGTTTTGAGTGGGAATAAATTCGTTTTGTAAAGTGGGAGTTATTTCATACCCCTAAATTTTTTTCTTATGCAAAAAGTTATATATTGGACATTTCGTAAAAGGGACAAAGTGGGACTTAATTCATTTAAGAAATATATTATTCAAGGGGGAGTTATTTCATTTTGAGTGGGAGTTATTTCATTTCAAGTAAATTTTTAAATCATTTCATTTTGGTGGGACTTATTTCGTTTTCAAAAGTGGGACTTATTTCGTGGGAGTTATTTCATTTTTTTAAGCAATTTTTAGTGGGACTTATTTCGTTTTTAAAAGTGGGACTTATTTCGTGGGAGTTATTTCATAGACCCTTAAAATCTACCTAGCATCGGTATAGACATTTTTCAAACGTTTTTTTTAATTTATAAAACTTTGAAGTGCAATAACTTTACAAGAACTGTTTACAGTTTTTTATTGATTTTGTTCAATTTGTTCTTTTACTTACATGGTTTTCTAGTTACATAAACAAAATTACGGCAGTTGTTTTGATTCTGCGATAAATACTTTAATAAATTTATTAAAAAAAAAAGGTCTATATAGCTCTGAAAACTACATTAGGTCTTAATAGCGTTGTTGTAGCTTTTTCTTGTTGCCTTTCTAAATCAAAATACTCATTTGTGTGTCACTTTCATCCTTAAAACTATTTTGTTATACCTAGTGTATGAATTCATTACCATAATAGTTTTTGGCTTTGATCAGCCATTTTCCTTTCCGAGATGATGTTATTTCTTTGATTCTTTCAAAATCACCATTTCTTGTTGCTTGGTGAAGCTCTTCTCGAGATTCCTAAATTATTTATTACTTATTCTTTAAAGCATATTTTAAAAATTCAGAAAAACACATTACCTCTAAAAATCGTAAATCGTTGAAAAACTCTATCAATTTATCATGACCTCTTGACTCGGCTACATCAGAAATCGAAATTCCTTCATCGTCAACTACATCGAGGATATGATCATAACCAGCGATTGCCATATGTTCGAAAGGCTTTGTATCTCCTTTAAAGAAATATTTTTTTATTTGAAATCATTTCGAATTGAAAGTCGTCATACCGACAACTGCTAATGAAAGTACAAAACGATCGATTTCTTTGGCATTGCCAGGCTGATTTGCCTGCAGTGATACGTCTCTTGCCGTACGATAAAGTTCATCCCTGTAAGTTACATCGATTTGTGATTCTTCGATCAAATTTAAAAGACCATTCCGTCGATGTGAACGTGCACATGCAAAGTGCAGCATACTCTGGCCATGTTCATCTCGATCTTCTCTTTTCGGAGTTGATTCTGGAGATGAAAAGTGTTCTTCAGTTTGTGTTGGTGAATCCAATCCGTTGCTTTGGTTTGGAGTTGCAATAATTTCCGCATCTGAATTGGCCAAAGCTGTAGAATCTGTGTCGCCTGTATCGTTGTCACGATTAATTATACTATTATTGTTGTTATTATTGTTATTGTTATTGCGAGATTTTATAAAATTTTGCAAAAAACCAGCCAAATAAGCAACTGGATCTGTGGGGCGTTTGTCAGCGATTTCTGTAAGGCCCTTTATTAGAGGATCACCCAAGCCTGGACGAAAGGAAAAGTTAAAAAAACAAAAAAGTTTAAACATATATACAACATTCGAATACTTACTACTTGCTAAATATTTCCCTTGTTCCGTTTTAAAAATTGCGTTCTGAGAATAGTTTTCAGCTTTACCTGCAGTTGAAGAAATAAGATAAAATAATAAAGTTTAAATTCCAAACATTACTAATTAATTGTGTATACAACTTTAACGGACATAGACTATGAAACCATAAAAAAGCGTTTTGCAAAAGAAAAAATTTACCAAAAATGAAAAGGGAATATGTATTTACATAGTTTTTTGGGCAATTTTTAACATTTTCGTCTTGAATTCGAAATTGAGTTTTACAACCTTAAAATTTGGTATGATGTTCGAACTACTTTATAAAACAACATTTCTTGCAGATCCCGCTGAGAGGATAGTCGAAATTATTTAACTTGCTGAACTTGCTTTATAATGAGGTAAATAGTAATTTCCCTCTATCTTAACTACATTATGCGTATAACTAATTTGCAATTAATTTTCAACTTCTTAACAATACTTAATCTACCTTTTTCTAAATTTCATTTACTTTTCATCTGTCATGAATGCTTGCGACATTTCTTGCCCATGTTTCCCAATATTGTGAAATAAAATTAGGCAATCAATATTCTTGAATTTTAGTTGTTTTGAACTTCTGGTGTTAAATAGGTTTAAAAATGATTTTTAAATAAATAAGATACTGGTGCAAAACTACAAAATACTGAGTGTCCTAAAAACCAACAAAAACCTCACTATAAGCTAACGAGAAGTCCGAATAAATATTTATGAAATTTTATTTAAATCATGTGAAGCATAATATTGAAAAGACATAAAAAAAACTTGATTATTTTGTATTTTCATATCCAAAACTTCTATCATGAAATATTTAAAAAACCAATTGAATAAAGCAATTGCAAAACATAAAACTTAAAAAGCTAAATTATGTAAATATACGAACAAATAGTTTTTAACTCAAGAAATAAATTTTACTAACCGTTAAAAAAAGCTCATAATTGCTTTTACATCTCAGAAGCGGGTGGGCGATATTTTAATTTTTTTTAAATGATATACATGTAAGATAAGTTTTTTGTTTTATAAGAAAATCTTTGTATAATACAAAACCAGAGTTTTTATTTAAGGCACAAAAATGAAGGCGCTTAACAAAACACACAAACTAAAAAAAATTTGCTTATGTTAAATTCTTGTTTTAATTTATTTAAGTTCTATCAACTAAACTGTTTCTTTTTCGTCTAAATATTTTGACCAACATTGAGGCGATGTGTTTTGAATTAGTCAGCGACATGTCTTTTTCTAATGAAATAATATTCGTAACAGCTGTACAATACTCTTTGAAAAGTAACACTTCTGTTGCACCCAAACTTTGCATATTAACTAGACGAACTGAATTTTTTTGGTTGCTATTCATCATGAGGAGGCCTCGAACTGAACACAAATGTCGCAAATTATCGACTTCTTTAATTAAGTTTGGCAATTGGATAGTTGTTGTCATCTTAAGTCCAGTTCCGAGAAACTGTGGTCTTGCAGCAAGGAATCCCAGTAGATAACTCTCTTTGAAATGCAACTGAGTTTCGAGATAAGTGACTGCTCTCCCTATTTTACTATAAACACTTCCAATATTCGAAGCTTCAAGTCTGCCATTAGATGAAATCACTCTAAGGTGTTCTTGACAATTCAACCAGAGAGCGAGATTTTGCTCAGAATTCACAAACACTCCTCGTCCATAAGGCCACAGCTGTCCATTGTAAGCCAGACTTTCGGCTTCTTGAGAACGATTTTTCACCTCTAAATTAGGTATCATCAATCCAGCATCCTGTAACATCTTCAATATAGCTGAGTTGTCTTCGAGCACTTCATTGAGAGTGTAATAGCTTCCAGTTTCTCGGTCACCAATGGCTTTGGCGAAATTCGTTGTAAATATCTTCCCCATCATAGCTCTTTCTGCTTGTTCGATTTGTGCCACATTCAGATTCAATGGCAGTTCAAGACCTTCTAGGTTTCTCGAGCACTCGATTGAACACTGTGTAATGAGTTTTGATTCATCGTCCAGTACAAAGGGTATATGAGTCATTCGCTCGCCGTTTACAATGGGAAAGTACATAATTCTTGGATGGGGTTTGAAGTCGCTGCTAATATTAAGACAATGCATGTCTTTTATCAGTGGCACGAGAAACTCCTGAAAAACTACATAAACATCATAGTCGGGTGCTATAACACCTGAATTCAGATCTTCGTCAAATCTTCGTTCTCGAATGACCTTCCGCATTGCTGGCCAAATTACATCAAACAAATTATGATCGAGGCGAGTTTGACGTTTCTTGATTTTATCGAATACACTTCGTCGAAGAAATTTTCCCAAGTAACTTGTAACTGTTAATGGTTGAGACGAAGCACTTCTAGGTTTTCGTTGAGCCACAGCTGAGGCTGTTGCACTGCTCAGACATTTGCTTGATTCTTGTATAACCGAAAAACATCGTTCTAAGGTAGTGGCTACATCAACGTCCAACATATTTCTGCGAGAACTGTGCAAATCATCCGGCACTGAGGATTGGGCAGTAGTTTTTGATTTTTTATTTTTTTCATTCAAGTTAGAGTAAGTTATCTGTGCTGTTGAAGTGTCAGTTTTTTTTTTTTTTTTTTGATGAAACATAATATGTAATTGACAGAAAATTGTGTTTAATGATTAACAAATGATCAGTGTTAGATGATTTATTGAAAGCAAAAATTTCAAAAATGTGCTCTTAGAAAAATATGTCTACAACTTAAGACTTTTTATTCAATTCTTTCGTTCATTCGTTTGAAACATTTTATCCAATCAAATTTTATCTAGTAAGAAATGTACATTACCTCTAAAGGTATAGATTGAACACTCTATAGCCTACATCTAGGAAGAATTCTTTTCATTCTTTTCTATAAACAACTTCAACTGGATAGCACCCGCCTGATTTCATGAGAAAATAATATCTTATTCTCAAACCCACCTTCGCAATAGAAATTATTTCCAACACTTTAATTCAACCATTCAAATTACCTCATAATTATTTAATAAATCAATATAAAATCTTAATTTTTTTAAGTATTAAATTTACTCCTCTGAGCGAGTCGAAAGATTCAGTTAATTGATTTTTTTATTATAAACTAGCGTTAAAATATAAATAAATGTTTTTTTCAATGCAGTGCCTCTTGCCAGGAATTGACAAACCCTTCAAGTGTTTTCTTTGCCATTCCCATAGACACGCTCACAGAATAGGAATGGTTGAGAGTATCGTAAGACACGAGCCATTTCTGTGAACCATCGTAACCGTTCAATTAGTTAATTAAGAGACGTTTCCTGATACCAAACTTTGTTGGCTTTAAATGAGCTAACCAAAAATATAAGTTTCTCTTAAGAAATAATTATTTCTGCAATATTGCGTGGAAGAATTTCGACAGCATTTTAGTAAGAAAATGAATTACTTCAATGCACCTATTCAACTATTTGGATAACAACTAACAACAAATTATATTTAACTAGAGAATTAAAAATATTCTCAATTCACCCCAAATCAAAGTTCGGATTTTGTTAAAGCAAACAAATATCGGTGTTTATGTTTATATGAATTATTAAGACGAAACCATTCAGCAACAAGCTAAAAATTATAGGTCATAATAAATACACATAAATGACACTTTAAATCCCACGATTTAAATACAGTTAATAAGTTAACCGACGGAAATAGAAATCTCCTTTCTTCTGATAATGTGTTTCTTATAAGCGGGCGCTTCAAAATGTTTTGTCTTAATCACTGTACATGTTTTGATAAGATTTCTATTTTTATTACTATAGAAATCTAGCTTTTGATTTGGTTTTAATAGCTTATTAATTATTATTTATCTTCAAGTTTCCGGATAAAAAAAATATTATTAATTTTATAAAAAGTATTTATTAGATACTGATTAATTATATGATTGAAACCAAAACAAACAAAAAAAGACCTATGTAGAGTTTGATTAATTGATTTAACTTTAAAAGTTTTCAGTCGAGAATTTTCGCCATTTCTAAACATAACACTTTCCGTGTTTTTGTTGTATTCTAAACTGTGTTATCTATATTCAAATACACAATTTATATATATGTACATTATGCGTACATTTTTAAATTTTAAATTTTTCTTAAAGAAAAACTTGGTTCACTCAGATCGAATAGTTTATTGCTTTATTAGTTTGGTTTATGAAACACATGTCGAATTAGGAAATTTGAGAACTGCGTATGTTGAATTTAAGCTTACATATACCTGACGACAACCGGGCGCAACCACCCATTCCATTCCAAGATGGCAGCCAAATTATTGCATTTTGAAATCAACACCCGACATTGATTTTAAAGATATGTTTTCACAAAAAATTAAAGCACTTAAATTCTTGACTTGACTTTAAATAAAAAATTGTTATTTGTGCGGTTGTTTTAAATAATTTCTAATCAAAAAGAAAACGATATCTTATTTAAAAAGATGTTTCGTATTGCTACGTAGTTTTTGTTTAAAAAAAAATATTAACAATCGTTAAAAATTTAATTAAATTCGGACAATCACAAGAGTGCAACTCGCCAAAAACCAATTTTAAAACATATATCAAATTAAAAATGATAAATAATAATATATCTAGTATCAACGTAACGGTTTCAATTAACAATTAGTATCAAACTTTAAAGTACATACCAAAGACATCATCAATATTATTGATTAAATGCAGCAATAACTGTTCATTTGCCATTGCAATAGAATGAGACATTTCAATTTTTTTTTTTTAGTTTTTATAAATTGAAAAATTCAGTAACCGTTAAATATTCATACTACTCCGAAATTGTTTTCACTTCAAAAGCACAGATACTAACAAAAAGAATTAAAGAAATCTTCATTCATTTGGACAAAAAACAATCACAATGTTAAACAAAAAATTGTCTCCATTTGTATTTTGTTATAAATTTCAATGAAAATTATGAAAGGAGAGCAAAAAAAACTATGACATAAATTGAATTAACACGTAAAAGTCGTGCCATGTAGATTAAAAAGGATAAAGCTAGCGAATGCCTTGACGGTATTTCACAAAGTGACAATAGACTTTTACAAAAGAATCCAAACCAGCCCTCTCTATAGTTTTGGCTTGTTCTGAGCACATGCACACACACACACACAAATACACACTCACGATAGTCCTTAAATATTAATTTGTCTTTGGCCGCATGACCATACCTTGATCGTTGAGCATTTCATCCTCAAGTGCTTCTGAACCGAATCGTTTCAACAATTCCCTGTACGTAAGGACATCCTTGGCCCGCTCATCGTTCATATAGAACTCAGCTGTATTCCCAAGCTGCAATGGAAAAATTATTAGTTTAGTATTAAAATGACAGATAAAAACATCATGGAATTTTTAAGTATTCGAAATCCTTTCTTTTTTTTTAATTTTGTTTAAATAACGATGACCATGCATGAAAAATGGTATAGCCAAGGACGAAAGGATGTGGTCACAAAATTATTGATTTTAAACACATAAGCAATTTTAAAACACAAACAGAAAATGAACTTTAAGTTGACAAACAAAATAAAAAAAAAAATACCTTAAATAATATATTTAACCTACTTTGTCACTTGCTTTAGGATTCCCTCCCAAATGCGATAGGAGGTTAAAGAAATGTCCATTGTCGTTTATTGTTGCAGCGTAATGAAGTGCTGTTCGCCCATCATCATCTACGGCGCTAGTTGTTTCCGGGAATCGTCCAGCTAGATAACGAACGATATCTGTGTGGTTGGGGTTGGGTTAAGAAAAATTAAATGTGAGACAATTATATTAAAAAATTTATTGATTTTAAGTAACATACGAATAAGAATTATATAAATAACTGAGTAATACTATTGAGGCAGTCATAATTGGTACGATTCTCGCTTTTAATAAACATTATGCAACAAATATGTGTATATACAAAAATTTACAATAATGACTTTGGTGTGGAGCTCTATTTTATTTCACAGTTTGTGGTTATTAGGGTTGTTGGAGGTTTTGTTATTAGTTTATTGCATGCTCGCTAAATACATACTTCGAACTAGGTAAATGTCTGATATACATTTATTTATGTATGTTATTTATATTCTTGTTAAAAATCAGAAATTGAGCTAATTGAGGGAAGATACACATGTTTTGAATGAATATTATTCAATAACAAAGGAGAAAAAGAACGTAAAAAGTCCTTCGTAAGAAATAAAAATAAAATTGTACCCCAATAAATTTTGGTAAAAATGGTTTTATATACCAATATGAAAATGAAGAATTAAAATATCCCATAAAAATATCTATGGTGAAAAGGTGTTTCTTAAAGGGGAGAGTACGGTTTTGTTTAACTGATGGAATTCGATTTTGGTACATTCGATGTATGTACATATTGTATATTACTTCATAAAAGAATATTTTTAAAGCTGAATCTTAAATCGGAATGACCATTCTAAAAACAGATGATAAAGATGACTTTCCTTTTGAAATAACATGGTTATAAATTACCCACTCTACATAAATAAATAATTTTAAAGAATATACATGTATATTGAGTGTCAGTTACCTGAGTGTCCAAATAAAACAGCAACATGAAGTGGCGATGCTCCACAGGGTGAATTTTCATCTTTGGCAATTGCGAATTTTCGTCTATCCAATGCAGCTTGTAGTTGGTATAAAGTTCCTTGTCTAGCTGCCTCATGGACACGTGATATTTTATCCTATAAACATCAATCATATCTATTAGCTTAAAAATACCAACTTTGTTAAATTTTATAGCACATTTACCATATAGGCTGGTACATTTGTCAAAAATGCTTGAATTTCTGGTTTTGAAGATTTTTTATTCAAAATCTTTTTACCATCGCCATTTAATACAAGTGCAGCAAGTTGTTCCATATCACCAGAATTTATAATTGCTTCAATATAACGTTCCTGAGTAGAATTTTTTTAAATCACATTCACAAAGTATTTTTTATTAAATCAAACATATAAAAGTGCGTTTCAAATTAAACATTACAAAAACAACACACAAAGTGTATTTTTTCGTTATATATAAAAGTGGCAAAAATAATCAAAAGATTTACAATAAAAAAACAAATAATATTTTTTATTTAAATATAGAAATATATGTATACTTCATCATCTAAGTGAGCTGCACTTTCTGACTGAACTTGATTATCCTCGGAATCGCCACGGATGAATCCTTCAATTGCCATTGAAGGTGATGGTGAATCTGAAGTCATCTTATCGTCAAACTCTGGATTATTTTCATTTTCGTCAATTTGGGGTTGCTGATATGGATGAGGTGTGTCTATTGGTTTTATCCCTAGATCCTAAAGTAGGTATTTTTGGATGGTTTTGTTGGAGTTTATATTCAAGCTTTTAATTTACTTAGGAAGGAATTTAGAAGAATATGTTTGCGACTGGCCACATAAAACATTAAATTTTTTTAAATAAGAACGACACATTATGCGATACAACTACACAACATATTAAAATAATAGACAACTACACTTAAAACATCCTTTCAAACTAAACTTAACCTACATTTGTCCCAAATATGTGTACATGTAAGCTTACGACTAGGTTCTAACATGCATTAAATTCATGCAAATTTTGAAAGGTTTAAATTAACAACTTTAGTGCACTTCCACGTTCCATTAAGCAACATTTAATAACTTAACGTTCTTGTTAAATCTTTCGAACTTAAAATGACAATGAATATATTTATTATATTTTACTTCGCTATCAGAAATAAAATAACCGCGAAAGTTATCTTAAAAATTTATTGGAAATATATTTTTAGGTTTATTTCCTTTTAGTGGGAATCTACTCCACTTTTTCCCCAACTAAAATTAGTATATTAATGGTCTTTTTTTTTACTGAATTCTTATAGAAATAAAGTGGTTTTAGGCTTTAATAACACCGTCTGTTGGGTTCTTCACCCTTCTTATTTTGTGTCAATCTACGTATCGAGCCTATACGCGAGTTATAACTAGCATTGAAAACTTTATCTTAAGATTTTGAGACAGTTGAACAAAAAAAAATGAAAACATTTGGTAAAAAATAAAAAAACTTATTGACTATACCAATTTATTTCGGTCTCTATTACAAAAGTGGACAAAAAAGCTTGTGAATGAACAAATTTGGTATTACAAAAAGTGAAAATTTGTCAAACATAAAAAGCAAAAGCAAAACAAAACAGGATAAAATAAAAAAATAATATTAATAATCAATACTTGGAAAGGCCCTTTATAACGTAAAATCAATAAATATATGTAGTTATAGTTAGCTTTTTAAATATACAACACGGATACATAAAATTGAAAAAGCTGAGTGCATTCTAGGAAAGTGTTTTTTTTTATTTGGTGTAAAAATAAAATGTGATGATTTACTGCGATTAAGTTATAGTCCATGGACGTATTTAATTAAAATTGTTAAAAAATAAAGAAGAATTGCGAACATTTCGAACTTATGTCTTTTTTGTTTTCTGTCATCTCCCGAAAAAAAAATTAAAATAGTGGGAGAGCGATGGATTATCAGCAACAAAATCACTCCTTATAAGACATTTCACGATATTCCCCAAACTGTTAGACTCCAAGCAAACTTTCGATTCGCCAACCTTAACAATGCTACTCATTTGCATTTCTAATTTCTTATTTTTTTTCAACTAATAATGGGTTTTGTTTTGTTTTGACAAAGTGGAATAAAATCGTCCCAATGATTTGTGCTCGTTTATTTTTGTTTCTTTTCTCATCTGTCAGTACTACCTACTCTCAATGGCTGGTTCTAACCTTAAAGCTTGGTTTTATATGGACTTTTCAAGGAAAGCTTATTTCATTGATTGCTTCCAACGTGGTAATGATTTGTCTTTCAATAAAGGTTTTCAATGATAACTATAACTGGCGCGAAAAAGAAGGAAGGATTTGCTTTCTTTTTTCAACTGTTTTATTTTAAATTTTCTTCAAAATGTTTGCAATGATTTTAATTTAACCTGTTCAAGCTGACAAATTGTAAATGGAGTGAACGTTTTTCTTCTAGAAAATATAATTTAATTTTAATGGGGCAAAATTTTAGCATTTTCGTATGATGTAAACAAGTTTGTCATTTTAAAATCTCCACGTATCTATTTAAGCTTTATGTAAAAAAAAAAAAAAAACAACACAAACATATATATGCCAGTAAGACCTAGGGTCTTATAAATTAGGCAAGTGTCATACTAACTCCAAATAATTTTCATAGTTACAAATATGAACATTTTCGTGTTTAGCTTGAATTTATTAAGAAAATAGGTTTAATATCATCCTAATTAAAAAAATTTTTTAAGGATCTGCTTCATAATGCCTGAGTAAAGTTCTGATTAGTTACTTGACACATAAAGAGAGAAAAATTTACACTTGCTTTTTGACGACTTGAATAGTTATAAATGAAAAAATATTATTTTTGGTTTGTGGACTTATGAACCTGTGCCACTATTTATGTACCGAGTAACTAATCAGAACTTTACTCTGACATTTTAAAACAAGCCCTAAAACCAAGTATAATTTAGTAAATAGGTTTACAAAGGAACAATCCAAATCCTAGACTGTTTCAAATTTTTGTGTTCTTAAATCCTAGTTTTAGTGACGGAGAATTCGATTTTTAAAAATCGATTTCTATTTATTTTAAATTTTTGAAAATGAAGTAGAAATCTATCGAAAATGTTCCAAAATAATTTTTTTTATCTACAAAATTGTCAAGGTAAAAGGGAAAAACAGTTCTTTAGTAAATTAAACATCTTAAACTTAAAGTTTTTTCGAATCCTTATTTTTGTTTCGTTTTTAAAGATGCCAAATGTTATTCATTTTGTCATTTAAATGTTACTTTTTCACTGATTCAGGAATTTTTTGATAGGAAACTTTTTTCGTCATATATTTTGAGCTCCAATACAAGTTATTTACGCATAATTTTTTATAAACCAATCGTAATTATTTTTCAGAGCTGTGAAGGAATGAGAAAATTTGATGTTTAGGTTCAGTTTATTTACTTCATCCTACAGTAAGTTGAATTTCAATTCTAAAATAATTGATTTAAATTATTAATCCCAAAATAGATACAATGTATTTCAAGTTAAATAATTCAGAATGTTTTATTTTTTGAAGGCACAACTTTTCTTTTTGTTATTAATAACTTCTAAAAGACCCAATAATCCTGAAATATTTTTATAAATAAAAACAATAACAAGAAAAAAATAAAACTAATAGTGTAAAAAAACAGTTCGACTCTATAGTAGTATCTTACGTATATTACATATTATTTCAATTCAACATTTACAAAAAAAGGACAACAATGATTATAATTTTGCCACTATAAATAAACACTTAAATAGTATGCAATAAAGAGTTTACATATTTTTTTTTTAATATTATTTGAAAATTTAAACTTGGTGCAAGGAGAAAAATATTTTATATTATGTAAATATATGAAATTCTAGGACTTCACAAATGTTAAGGTAGCTATTTTATTTTTATTAAGTGGAAACAAATTGTTGCAGGAACTATGATTTTAGAAGGAATCCAAGAAATCGATGAGATTGCGTAGGTATATTTATATGTTTAAAGGCTTCCAAATTGTACCTGGTCATCATCATCTTCTTCGTCGGATTCTTTATGTATTTCACTAGATTCCTTATTCTTGGATTCATTATTTTCTTTGGTTTCAATTTTATTGGTGTTTTCTTCTAGTTTTTGAGCATAAAAATCATTTGAATGAGATGATTCAGTTAAAGATTTTATTGATTGTGGCCGTTCTGCTTGAGAATTTTCTGATTGAAGCTCATCTGAAGAAGATTGTTCAAGAGGCGTTTGTTGAGAACCCGATTCTTGTGGGTGTTGCTCTTTCAATTGTGTTTCTGATTGTTCAAGAGGCATTTGTTGAGATGCCGATTCTTGTGATTGTTGCTCTTTTAATTGTGTTTCTGATTTTTCAAGAGGCGTTTGTGGAGAAGCCAATTCTTGTGATTGTTGCTCTTTCACTTGTGCTTCTGGTTGTAAAGCATTATCAATTGCTTCTGTCAATGGTTTTTCCTCTGAATCATTTGCTTCTGATTTATTTTCTTCGGTTATTATCTTTTCTACTTCAGTTTTGTCCATCGAAATATCATTTTGACCATCAGCATCTTTTTCAGAACTTTTAGTGGCTTCTTTAAAACTTGGAATTTCTTCTGATTCAATTTTGATCTTCTCTTCTTCATAAAACATTTGTTCTTCAGGTTTATCATCATTATTGTGTGTTTCATTGTTGTCCTTAATACTATCGGTTACATCAGTCTTTTCTTTATTATTTTCTTTTTCATTTGTATCTATGACTTCATCCTTTTCATCGTCACCTTGAGTCTCACTTTCTTCTTTGACTTTATCTTCTACATCTTCTATTTCTTGATTTTTAAGATCTTCGTTTTCTGGATCTTCAACTTTTTGATCAATTTCCTTGCTCACTTCTTCATTTATTTCTTCTTTTTCACTGTCCTTGTGAGCTTCATCATCAACATCCATCTCTTCTTCACCATCATTTTCAACATTATTGTCACTATCTTTGTGTTCTGCTTCGTTAACAGCAATTTCGTCGTTGTTATTCTGATCATTCAAAGCATTCCCAACATTCTGTAAAAGTAAACAATTGTCGACTGATTTTTTGCTATATCTTTTTATTTGTGTTATTTTTTTATTAAAAAAAAACTTAATACCAAAAACTCACACCGCAAAGGTTTTGGAAAGCGATCAAATCATCTTTCTTCAAAGTTTGCAAACAATCAAATATGAAAATTACTATAACCCAATTGAAGTTAATAATATAGTTTCAAAATTAACAAGAAAAAAATATAGGGTAAAACAAATTTTTTGGAAAAAGAAAAAACCTCGCCGACAATGGCTTACTTTTTTTTCGTTAAAAGATTTTGCAGGAAATTTGAACGCCTTCAACCTGATTATTTTATGCATAAACACTCACAATGTTTTTTTTTTGTATTTGAATAATTTATCATTTATTAGAAAACTTAATTTGCATGCTAAGCGAATTTAAATGAATTATTTATTTTATTTTAATCATGCTTTGAATTGTTAACTAAAAAATAAGCTAAGCGAAGCAGTGCAATTTAGAAAAAAATGATTACCTCTTCTTCTGGTAGTTTTTCAGGTTGGTCCTCGACATGTTCAACTTCTTCATCATTTGGGGTTTCTTCTGGAGTTTTTGGTGGACTTGCAGGATCAAATTCTGAAATGTTTACTTCACTATTTGTTACGTGACCATTTTCCAATGGTTGGTCTAAATCATCAGTGGACTCAGATTCTTCGGGTGGTGGCTCGGGATGTTCTTCATTGATATTGTCTCTTTTTTTATTTTTAAATAAAATTGTTAAACGTTAAAGAAAATGATATTTTGTGCAATAAGCATAATTTTATTTCAAATTTTAAAATGTCTAAATAGTGACTTGCATATTTAAACCGATTTATATAAGAGAAGCGATACTTTTGGTTAGACCGCATTTGCATTTGATTTAGCTTAGCTTACTTGTTCTCTATTTTTCAGTGTCGATATTTACAAAATCAGTTTTTTTTTATATTTTTGTGACTTCAGAATACTTTAGGTCCTTTTCTTCTTTTTAAATCTCTTTTTTTTGTATATGCCCTTATTTTATCATATTCTTTCTAGCTGAACGCTGGATCAATTTCAGTAGTTCAAATCCTAGTTTTACTATTGCGGATGGCTATTTAGTTATGAAAATGGTATTAATAGTATAAAGAAAAGACAAAAATCCCTTTCGTTTGTACAAACATAATTTTTGTGTTATGTTGAATAAGTTTAACAAAAAAAAGTTGAGCCAATAAATGAAATTCGAGTTTTGGAGGGTTTGAGGTTCTGATTTTGGTTTCTTTATGTGTGCATATGCACATTATTATAGATCATGCAACAATAATAATTACCGTTTTACAAGTCCTCACCTCTAAGTAAAATCTTTGTCTTAATAATTATACTAAGCTAAGCTAAGCTAAACAAGACTTAGTCCAACTATAGTCTTGTTATGTTATCTCTTGACAACAAGCAGCACTACTTCGAATACATTTCATGAGATATGAAACTACATAGCTAAATAAACCACCATATTAAAGGTCATATATATACGTACATATATGTAAAATAATAATTGCGAATTATTTGAGCTAGCTGATACTATAATATATAGGTACTCATAATATTTTACCATTTATTTTAAGATATCTATAAGAAATAAAAAATACCTACCCTTGAAAAAGATCCGGCTCTGAAGTGTTTTCGATGCTATTTGCTTCCGAGCGTGATGTCAAAAGATTAACACTATTTCCCAAAATATCAGACCTTCTTCTTCCGTTTGGAATAATTATCTCAGGTTTCTAAAAAAAGGAATATAAAAACAAATATACATTTTATCCTGGCGCAAAGTGATTTTTTCGTAGACATACCTTTTTATCATCACCATCATCACCAGCTAAGGCCTCCCAATCTACTGGAATATCCTGTGAAACACGTGGTGCTTCTGGCACCTGGGTTAGGAATGAGCGTTCAATTTCGTTGTGCTTTTGCTTGTAGTAAAGTGGGGTTTTCATTTTCTGTAGATATTTTTGAGTATATGTAGGTAAAATATTATACATAGGTTTATGAGGGTGTGAGTGTAAAAGTGGAATAATTTATTTTTGCTTTTCATTTTATCTTTAATAAAATTTATGTTATGATCCAGTTGAATTAAATCATCCTTTAGGAAAACTTAAATATTTAAGAATTTAGAATGGTTTCTAAGATAGCTGTTGGAAAAAGTATAGATTTTGTCGAAAAATGAATTACACCTCTTTTATACTCTACAGAGCTTTATATTTTTATGGCCCGTATGCTCTTACGAATCATAAATATTTGAATTCAACATAAATCTCCTTCTTTTGAGGATGACAAATGAAGCTTAATAGTTTGAATCTTAAAATTTAAGTACACATGATTCGTTTCTACAAGCCAAGGGAAGTACATCTTACATAGTCTAAGGCATCTTCTTCACATCCAGCTTGTGTCAGAAGAGTGTAGCACCGCATATTATTTTTAGCACTAGCAGCCCAATGCAAGGCCGTCTTTCCAGTCATATCTGTTTCAATAGCGCCATCTGGCCAAATACCCAGTAAATATTCCAATATCATAGTATGACCCAAGCCGGCTGCCTTATGTATCACATTCAAACCATTTGAATCCTTGCAAGTAATTAGAGTGGGGGGCACGTTCGATTCCATTGTAGCTTGAAGTGTCTCCAAGCTATTGTCCACAACTGACTGATGCACATCTTTAATAGAATTCTTAAAATAATAAGAACTATAAGTTATAAATCTTGACAGAAAGTGTCTCAGTATATATAGATATTACCATCACATACGGAACTGCTGCTAAAAATCGCTTTACTTTCGGATTTGTACTCGCCTGTTGTCGCAATCGATTTCCTTGACCAGCCCACAAGACCCTTGTCAATTTTCCGATATCTTTTTCATGCATCCATATCCGAATGGTGGACAATCGTATGGAAAAATCTAAAAAGGAATAGCAATTAGCGTTAAACTTTTCATTCAGCCGTGACGCGACGTCGAAATAGTATAAATTTCAAATTCATGTGCATGTTGCAACAATCACACGTCTTTAATCAAAATCAATTTGAATTCGTGTTCATATATTATTCAGGATAAATACGAGGCAAATGGGAATCACAAATAGAATTTAATCCGTGGGCTTTTCGTTGCACCAATAAAATATATAAGTCATGCCATAAACTTATACCGATGACTGCTGCAATGCAACGATATAGCGGGGTTGATAGATTTTGTTGTATTCATTCTTACACCCATAAAATGTTTTTTTAATGCGATTACATTCTATCGGTTTTCAGTGAGGATTCTTTTTATTCGGAAATAAAATCCGAAAGTCGTTTTTTTAGAACTTTCGATGGATGAATGAAAGAATGCTCATGTAACTGGAGAATAATTCGTGCACATTAGTGACTGATACTAGATTTAGTTTCAAAAGAAATATAGATTGGCCTTCTGACATTGAAAATGATTTAAACAGTTTGGATATAAATATTTTGATGGTTGACGTTGTGAAGGGAATATGGGAGGATTTTCAAGTTAAAAATATGAATGTTTTCACCTATAAAGAGTGTTGGCGTTATTATATTAGTCACAATGTACAAAACCTTCAATGTCAACGGCTCATATGGCCGTTTGATTTGATAACTTTCGTATATACATACTTTCTTATGGCCTCAAAAAAGGAAATTTAGGTGAATGTTCTTAAATTTCTCTTTTGAATTTAAGCCATTTTGACTACTAACCAAAACCACTTCTGTCGGGCTTATACAAAATTGAAATTTTTTAAAACTTGATTAAGTGTATTCGAAGCTATATCTAGAGTACATTTTTACAATCGCACATCGCAATCGCAAGTTAAACGCCTTTTAAAAGAAATCTTAAGGGCTGTTAATTAAATTTGTAACAATTGATTTGTATACTGTATAGCTCTGACAATAAAAGTTTCATTGGAAAAATAAAGATTTTTTTTTATTTATTGCTTAACATCTCTATTACACATAATCTGAAGAATCAATTACTGTAAGAGTTTACAGAGCTCTTGTTACTTTATTAATTTGGTTTGTAAGACTCATCTCATAAATTTATTCATGCTTTCAAGTACAAAAGAAATCAAAATACTTTTTGGTAGCATTAAAATGGTACTTTATGGTTTTTTTTTTTATTTTTTATCATTTATTTCTTTAAATATTGAATGATTGTTATTAAGCTCTGTCTAGCTTTTGTGAACATATCATTTTTATTTATATTCCTCTTAAAGTTTATAACATGGAAATCTTAATCTTTATTGTTTTTTTCTGTTTCTATAGGTACATGCAAATTGCCTGATCGAACTCAAACGTCAAGCAGATAAAAAGAGAGATTAAGACTTTTCATTTGACATTTCAAAAGGAGTAGAGAGACGAATTATTACAAAAATAAAAAAGATTATTAAGCAGACGAAAACATAGTTTTGGTGGTGTAAACACCTATTTCACCCCTCGAAAATTTCTTTCTGAAATCTAGGATTCCGCTTTGGTGGGACTGTTACATTTGTCAAATATCTCGTTGTCAAAGCCAGATTATACTTTAACGAAGCTTTTTGATGTACTAAATTGGAACCCGATCTCAGAACTTCTTAGTTGGCTTAATTCTGAGATCGTATTCCAGTTTAGGAAGCCAAGAATCCTTGGAAAAGTATATACAATTCGGTCTCCGCAACAAAAAAAAATTAATTTTGTAAGCAGTACTATATGAGTAAGGATTATACTGTAGGATTAATAAAAAAAATGTTTTATCATATTTTATTGTTAATCTTACCATCAGCGCTCTTCTTTTTTGTTTCAACTTGTGCCTGAGCGTTCATTGGTAAAACTGTAAAACATATAAAATAAAAGGTTATTTTCTGCATTATTCAATTTTTTTTAAATATTATATATTAATCAATACAATATAGCTATTTCACTTGAAAGGAAAATAATACTTTTTATATAATTTCAGACTCAATTTTTTTATTTATTTTTATGCCAATACCTAAAGATAAATCAAATGTACATAATCTTAGTCTTATTATGAAATTATATTTATATTTAAACATATGTTTTTATTTCAGTATTTGTGTGTTATTTTAGAAATATAAAACAGACAAATTATCTTTAATCTTTATCATACAAATATAAAGTAAATTTAAAATGTTTTTCTTTTAAAATACAAGCACTCGTTTGGATACAAATAAATACTCTACTGACTCGAAAATACTTGATTATAATTGATTGAAGTCTATAAATAGCAGCGTTCTTTTTTGCTAATGTATAAAGGCTTAGAAATTATATATGGAAATTATCAATATCAATAAAACAATACAGCATCAGCTATGTCCATATAAAATTAATTTATTTAAATATTTAATAAAGCTTATATCCTTCGTCTGAAAATATTACACACCCGACGTTTTAATTTTTTTTTTTTTTTCAATATCAAATATTTATTTATCTATCCATCTAAACTATTTACAAATAAATTTATAAACAACTAAAGTGAAGTCTCTATGGTAGCACGACCATTCGGAGCAGTTTTTCAGTTTTAAACAGAAATAACAATAAATTTGAAAAATATATGTACATAGGTACATAATTTTTAGTAAAGAAAAAAAAGAAGGAAAGCAAAATTTAAAAGAAAATCAAATATAGGTATATTTACCTGTCATACCTGTATATACCTGTAATGCGAATTTTGAAGCCGTTAACGAAAAGCTTATTTTTTCTCGAAAACCGTTTCGACGATTTAAAAAAAAAATCAAAAAAATACATATTTCCTTTTTATAATTTTTTTTTTAAGGTGATTGTGATCTATTTTTTGACAACTCAATACTTCGAAAACTACTCAATCGTTGACAAAAGATAGAGGAACAAACCATTTTTACAAAAAACCATCAACACGATATTTTCATTGTGAGAATATTTAGCCATTTCACCTAAAATTCTTCAAGCACAATTAACCTTCATTAAAAATACGAAGTTTATTTAATATTTTTTATATATTTAAAATATTCGTTCACTTGTATTTCTTGGTTTTATTTTATTCTTCCATACAATTATTTTATAAAATTCTTTATTTTACTTTTTTAATGTCGTTTTCTTTCATTAATTTTATATTGGTTTATTTTATTTCAATTTAGATCTTTTTCCACATGTGTATCATCAGTGATAGAAGATGTTTTACAAAATGTCTCCATTAAAAGTCATATTTTTACTTTTATATGGCTTAAAATCCTGTTATTATAATATTTTAAATGTAATTCCTTTAATTAATATTTCAATTTTACATCCTTAAAACAATAATAATTTACCTTAGAAACTTTCAAAAACTTTAAAATTATTGTTTTTATTTCTTAGAAATAAAATTTTTGAGTTTGTCTTTTCTGTATTCCACTCAAATTCTGTATACTTAAATTTGAACAGAAAAATCCTTTCAACAGAAAAATTCTTTCTGGCAAAAAAACCTTCTGAATCCCTTGACTTCTTTGTCTGCACTAATTCTTAATTTCTTTCTATGGATGATTTAATTTGTTAACCCAGAATATTTTTTTGACACGTCACACGTATGTAAAAGCTAAAATCAATTAATACAAAAAAAAACTAGCAATGACAATAATTTCTTATTAATGAACCGGTAAACAGCGTATCGATTTATTGATATTTATCTATGAGTTGGATAAAATATTCAACAGTCCACATACATGTATAGGAGTATACATATGTTTGCATACGTTGGGAGTCCAAACACGTCTCAATACTAATAATGGCTAGTGAATGAGGTTAAATGTGGAATGGGTGTTAGGTGTTACTCATTCGATGAACTCTTTTTAGGTGAATTCTTATTTTTAGAAAATTGAACTTTATTATGTCTTTCTTCAACTCAATCAAACATTTATTTGCTTCTGTCCAGAAAGTTGTGAAAGTTTGTTCTTTTGATGTGTAAAAGATTCTAACCAATAATATTATTTGTTTTGCGTTTCAAAACCTTAACCTTATTACCAAATTGAATGATGTTTTTTTTATATGACATGCTGTCTTTAAATTTGTTTATTTAACACTAAGGAATTCCATATTCTTAAGACAAAATAAAAATAATAACAACATGTTCCATAATTTGTATAATTTATCGGAGAATGTTCTTCCAAGGACACTTTTTGTATTTATCTTGTTTTTTTTTTATGTCTTATGCTTTCTACACTTAATTTAATTGAATTAATATTCAAACCCCCAGAACCAGCAGCTCATCGATGAATCAATTGAAAAAACAAACGAAGGCAGATTGGATACGAAGTGTTCGTATTTAGTTGACTATGCTATATTGCTATTGTCACGCAAAAGACTTTAAGAAGGAAGGATAGAAGGAAATATTATATTGTAATCCTTGATTGAACATGCGTTAGGTTAACTTTTTGCCACACCTTGTAAGCATGTTTAATAAAAATGTTATTGATCCATCAATCATAAAAGGTAAATAAAAATAAAACTTAGAAGTTGAATTTTTCTGAAGTCATGTATTTGTTATGTGTACGACACATAGCAACAAGTATTTTCATTTTTACTTATATAAAAGTAATGGAATAAAATTATTTATTTGAAAAATACGAAACAAATACATATATATATATGTATATACATATATATATCATCATCTAAGATCCTATAGTCAGACCAACACCTTGAATGGTATGGAATAGCTTTATATCATTCTCAAATCTCATTTTCTTAGATTTTTCGATACAATAAAAAATAGGATTTCGGGCTGGAGATAATGGTTTTTGCATACCACACCTTATCTACTAAACACTTTTGATAAATATTTTATGATTAATTAATAAGAATGATTGCTTAGTGATTTATGTTCTTATTTTTGTTTTTTAAATATGTCACTACTTTCTGATTTCGTGATTTAAAAAAAAATAAAATTAACATAGAATAAAAAAATTGTTACGTATACGCCCGAGTGTTCCAAATTAATTTTTTGTCATATAAATTAAGACTTAACCAACCTTTTTAAAATTGGTATCTCTTTCAGTCACTTCAATAAATTAAATCTTTACATGTTTTCTAGGCAAAAGCTGCCATACAACGATTTCGGTTTTTGTTTTCAAAATTTTCTCGTGAACGGCTCTAATATTATTTTGATTGAACTTCATACATGCAATGTCCAACACAATTTAGCTATTACTGCATTTTAGGTTTTTGACAAAAAAAACTGAAATTGTGTTTTTAGGCAAATAGCTGTACCGATTTTATTACAGTTTTGCAACCCGGTGCTTCTTTATAGTTAAAACAATATTGTATCTTTAATTATAAATTATTTTTTTGTAAACAAAATCAATTTTTTTCCAATCCGGTCGTGAATTATCTTTATTAATTCATATATGTACATACATATGTAGGTAAAACAAAAGTCTTTAAATTTCTTTTTAATTTCAGAACAACAAAAAAATAAGAACATAATAACTCATTGTAACAGTTATAGCCTGACCTACAATTTAAACCCCTAAAGTGATTTTCATTTTTTTATTTTAAACATTCTTGTCATTGCTTAACTCATGGGAAAAATAATTTCAATATGAAAACTACTGAAATATCAATAAGTAGGTATGGATGTAAAAATATACAAAATCAATTTTAAAAAACGAACGATGTTCAGATTTGTTTTATAAAATTAGATTGATTTTTTAATTCAAACCACTTTCTTTTTTGGAGCTTTAAAATTTCAAAAGAGATATTTAAGCAATTTATAAACAATATTTTATGCTTCTTTTGTCAATATATTTAATCTCTAAAACCCTATGCCACTTAAACTATAATATTTAGGACGTGCGGGCCAGTCGTACATTTAATTTGCTGAAGTTATATTATGGAAGAAGTTAATTAACAATATTTTTGTATATTTTAAAGTTCTCTCGAAAGGAGAATCTTTCTCATTTATTTTTAAGAATGATAAAAATCTTAAACCACTATATTCTTACCAGACAATTAAAAACTCTTGTTTTAAAATGGTTTTCCTCATTTTATTCAAGACAGTTATTATTTAACGGAACTCAATAATAAATACAAAAGAAAGAAATATAAACGGAACTTGATGAATGATTTTTTCTTAACGAACTCTGTTAATAAAATAAAATCGAACTTACCCCTGGGAGGTGAAGAGTGATAATACAATCCATGAAAACGTTTTTTCCTCTTCGGTGGCATTATTGTACTCGAATCGCAACTGGAACTGCACAAATTCGTTCACTAATTATGATTTGTTCACTTTAAATGTAATCCCCCTCACAGTCACAATTCCAATTCAAACACAAATCAAGAAAACAAAACAGTCTATTGTATGTGCAGTTATAATTAAGTCTCCATATTTGAAAAATTTCCAGTCATGCATGTAAATGATGCATATGTGAAATTCCAAAACTACATCTAAATGACCGGCTTTCTTTACAAAATGGCTGTTAAAATTTGCCAATTTTTTTTATCAAATGTATAATTTTTATAGAAAACTGTCACTTAAATTGATCACATTGCTCACGAACACAAAGTCTGCCGTTATTTCCAGGAAAGTCATTCACTATATCACTCTGGAAAAGCACTGAATCCTTTATTGTCTATCGTGCAATCTCCTAGACAATTTGACCGACCGAAACTATATACCAATACATCGAGAATCCTATACTAGTAGTATACGAGTATATTGATGAATTTTTAATAATGATTGCATTGCATGTCCTTAGCTAGTCGACGACGGACAATTCATATTTTTCATAAGAGCAGAAAGAAAGCTATGTACTACACATGACCAAATGACATGCGATTAATACAGGCTGCAAGAGACAGTTGAAGACCCCATGGCGGGCTATGTCTGAGTCTATACCTATAAAGCGTATTTTGCTATACGTTTTCCATATCGCAAAAGACCACAAAGGGTAAAACCAAATCAATAAAATTCGAATTCAATTCTATTTTATTATTTAGTGCAAGAAAAACCAATAAAGCTGACCTGACACTACAAACAATTGGGTGGAGGGTTAGAGGGTTGGAGGTTTGAAATTCGTGTCGGGTTTTTACTGAATAAGAGGATTCGTGGTCTTTAAAATTAGGACAATAGTTTTTTTTATCGTTTAATGACAATTAATTGTCGTGGACAGTTCGGTAATAATTACATAGTTGACAACTTTAATAAAATTCGATAAGAGAATTTATGAATACTGAAACTAGGTCGAATTAAAAAGGCAAATAAAATATACACAAATTACACAAAATTTAATTTTAATTAAAGAAAGTTAAAATCAAATAATATACCTTAGTCTCGTGTTTTGGTACAAAAGAAAGTTATGTGTAGAATTGTGTAAAAAAAATTAAAATGAAAATCTGTTGAACAATCTTTTTTAAAAAAACCTTATTTTCTTTATATTGATTTAAGTCGTAAAGTCCACCTAAAAAAAAGCTAACCTTGAATAAATTGTAACAAAATTAAGTCCTTCGTATAAAATCATCATAAAAATTTATATCAAAATTAAAATGGGCTTATATTAAGCCTGATTTTTAACGATGCCTGAAGCCATTTTTGTTTTTTTTTTTAGTCAGAACGTGAATTCGTAATTCCTTCTATTCTTTTATTTTCCTTTGTGTTTAAGAATCTATAATATCAAATTTAATTGCAATCATCCTGCAACAATATTGTTATACATGAAAAAATAATGTTTTTAAGAATTTCAAGCATGACGAACCTTGTTTAAAAGCCTTCCTGTGCAAGATTTTAAAATTATGCAAATTTGATATAAGGATTCCATTCTTTGAAAATTTATTTTTATATAAGAATATATTACATATTTCGTGTTCCTAACATTAGTTCTGAACAATCCCTAAAAAAAGTTTGTTATTGGAAATTCAAAATTACTTTCAATAACAATAACTTCAGACATGTACGGTCGTATTTAACTTTCAACAGCCGTCCATGCTATATACAAACATGTTTAGTTGACGTTTAAGGGCCAGTTTCACAGTGCACACTTAACAAAATAAGTGGCACTTAATTTTCCCATTTTGGCACTTAAGCCGCAGTTTTACTACCTGAGTAAGTGGAACTTAAGTGGCCAACATGGGAGACTTAAGTGTCACTTATTCCGATAAGTTTACACTGTGAAATTGGGAATTAGTTTTCCATATTTGGCACTTAAGTGACACTTACTTTACTGTGAAACTTGCCCTAAGAGTTATTTAATAGAAAATATTGTTTTTGTTTTTTAATTTTTTGAATGAATGAAATTCAACTGGCAGACTTTTTGCAACCTAAATGTCCAATATATATGCGTTTCGCCCAGGCACAACGGACTAGATTTTCTAAACCTTGGCTAATGTAACATTTTATTAAGTCAAATAAAACATATGTATTTCCGACTTAACCGGACTATCAAGACACTGTCTAGCTAGTTAAAAATCTGATAAATATGCCTGGTAATATTTAAATACAAATGCCTGCAAAACACCGAACAATCCTTTCAACATATTGATTTAAAAAACGTAAGTTTTAATAAAGACTGACTTGTGTCAACTACACTATTTTAATAGGTACAAATTTGTTAAATGTTCACAATAAAATTATGTCTATCTATCTTTTTATCTACTGGAAAACTAGTCCTTTCGCCAATTACTGGAAAAGCTCGTAACTTTCGGATTTTTATGGATTTTTGACAATTTTACATTCGGCCCTTAAATTCGAAAACTTGGGTTATTCACAACAGCCACAAAAACAAAAAAATAACTCAACATTAAAACCAAAACTACCATATTTGACGCAAGGTCATTTGTAAAATATTAACAATTTCCAAACTATTGTACATGAGCTACAAAAACTCGAGTTCGATTTTTTAAGTACCTATATGAAACTTGCTACTTGCATTAAAGTATTTTAAAAGTTGTCAAAAAATATATTTTAGAATTATAGACCAAAAAAAAAGCAATTCAAAAATAAAAAAAAAGTACTTATATAGATGATTTATGTCTGTTGGTCAGGACTATCGACGTACTGCAATTGGAGTTGTTATACTGCTTTTTGTAACTCCGTACTGCCGTAAATACTAAACACTGCTAACACAGCCACAGTGCTGCTTTTTTCATATGTACACAATCTTTAAATCATTGATTGTAACTGTGGGTAGTGATCCCTAAAAACAAATTTCTCGTTGATGTGTCGATAGTCAAGACCCTTTTATACGAAGAAAGTGTTGTCTTCGGCAACTTTTATTTTTAGGTTAGATATAGGGTACCAAGGGAGGGAGTGATTTCAAAATATTTATATATTAAATCTGTTTCCAATTTATGATAGAAAATATATGATTTAATATTACATAAGTTCTTCTATTTTGAATATTTCAAATGTAAAAGAGACTTTAGGTCTTGTCTTAAGATCTAATTTAAACCAAAATCTTGGTTAAAATTCAAAAACAAAAAACTAACTCAAATATAGCTAGTTGAATAATGGTTAAATAAGTGCACTCAATTGAATCTGTATCATAAAATTTATAGTCACTATAATTCAAATACAGAAACACGTCCTATGTACTCGTATACCTATAGGTATAGTATATATGCAAATGTGGACTAATTTGCATGACTGGCTATTGTTATGCAAATAAGGATCAATAGCCTACCAGGGTAAAGTTTGTTGCACTTTTAAACTAAACTATACGAGTGAAAAATCATCACACAAAAAGTTTGTATTTTCATTCACTAACGTGGTGTAGAATTTGAATTTTTATTCATCCTCGCGCTAAACAATGCACTTGACAATCAGTCCCAATATCCTTAACACTTTCAGAAAATCCTTCTGCTTAGAAAACACACAAACTGTAGAATTTATTATTTTACTTTAGATTTCTTTGGGACCGAGACACGTCCACCAAGTTGAAGAAACTATCGATAACTGTGGAGTATCCACAACTCGAAGGTGTTTATCAATCCTTTTTTTTAAGGAATATCGAATATAGGAGCAAACTTATTTGTCTGTACTAAGTACTTGCACTTAATCGGTATGTGTATGTGTTTTAAAGAGGCAGCAACATAGAAATTTGAATGAAGTTGAAAAGTAATTATACGCAAGACAGTTTAAAAATATCTAAAAAAAAAAAAACATGTATTTCAATGCAAATTGGGTCAAAGAAAACGGATGTTAGAGTAATTTTTAAATTAAATTTTTTTAGCTTTAAGATATTTGAAGTAAGTTTGTATTTGCAAATGGAACTTTTATATGGGGTGAATTTCTTGTTGTGATTGCAATAATGGAATGTTAGAGTATCAGGTGTATATATATGTACCTTCATATACATAGGTTATGGAAATGGTTAAGCTCTTATAATTAGATTCTTTCGAATACAACTTTCTTTGATTGTTTCATTGAACTGATTATAGACACTAATTAAATTGACCTTCATGTCTATAGTATTTTCTGAAACATAGGTTCATTAAAATTATTTATTTCTAATGACTTAGTTAAGTAGTAGGATGTTATATGTATGTATATACGTTTGATTGTTATCATCGCAATATATATAATTCCCATGCAGGGAGTATTAAGCTATTTAAAATAAGAATGCCTAAAGATGTTACATTCCTATATAGCAAAGCACTAGCATCTAAAAGCTTTCGATGTGGCCACAAAAAAAATAGAAAAATCATTAGAATTGATCTTAAATTCAGAGCCCCTATATACAATTTTTTTTAAGTGAAAATTTTAATTTAATTTTTTCTCAATACGACCATTATTAACGAATTAATAGCCTTTCAAAAATCACTAACCAAATTTAAAAAAAATTCTGATAATTTTTTGAATGATTGTATTGATACACCTATTTTACTTTGTGTTGTATTGTAGGTATGTACATATTTACCTATATAGTGGCTAAAAATCACAAAATATTCGTAAAACACAACAATTTCAAAATTTCGGAAATTTCGGAAATTAAAAATCTAGTATTAAAAATGATATAGCACATTGTGTTTGGTTTTTAAATTCGCCAGTAGCACTTTTTGTGTAAACGCTCCAAAATCAAAGCAAAAATTACAGTTTTACTTTCTTTTCATAGGAATGTTAGGTTTTAATTTCCTGTCTTGAATTGTATTGCTGTTCCCTTGTTTGATCGTTGCAATAAATTTTAAATTTCCTGGAAAGATATTTTGTGTTTAGTTTATAAAAAATTAAGAGATTTTTCAAACGCTTCCAAAGCTGAAGTACACATGCGAATCTCTACTAAATAGTATACACTTTTAACAAGAAAGTTTGATGTTTTTTTAGAAATAAAATAAAAAGCTATACAAATTGGCAATAATTATTTAACCACTCTTAACATACTGGCCCAAAATTTTAAACAATTTAGTACGATGTTAAAGCATTTTTAGTAGGGTCAGTTGGGATAATTGGGGACAGTTTTTCTAATTTCAAAGACATCAAAATTTGAAATTAAAAAAATATTTATTAATTAGAAGCAAAATTGCACTTCTAAGAGTTGAGCTTATAAAATAATGTCAAATGTTCTTTATCTAATGCTTTACTCACGCTCAAATGAACATAAGGTGCAATACGTTGATGTTTTCATTTCCCCCTGCAAAGTTCCCATTTAGTCCAATTTATTTTGAAATCAGGGGTAAATGGAAACTTCTTTCTGCTTTCTTTTGCTTAATACAGACTTCTGGATGGGAAAAATGTGAACAAAAATGAAGTAAAACCCATTTTATTCATTTTGTTCAATGTTTCCTTTGACCCCATAAATTAAATTAATTTTATTAAAATGCTAAGAAAAAGCGTTTTGAGATGAAAACTTTAAAAAAAACTTTTATTAAAAATTTGTACATATGTATGTATGTAGGTTGGTATTTATATTTAAGTTTAGATATCAGATTTGTTTTTTATTTTTACAAAGCAAACTTTGAGTGGGCTTTTTTTCTCTTACATTTACTTTTTTTAAATTTGTAGTGAACTCTGGTTCCCACCATAGTCCATAACCATAGTTGGATTTGGGAGAACACCAATGATATCTTGAATACGAATAGTCTTCTTTTCGGGTGGAATCAATGCATATGTCTTTTGGGTGGTGTCCAAACTTTTAAGAAGAATTACTTCAATCTTATCAATTTTCTGACATGCTTCAACTACGCAAACATATTTGAATGTAATTATGTAAGCCTACTTTGAACTTCATCAAACCATATTGACCTTCTTTAATATTCTATTGGTCCACAAGGTTTAAAATTTCATTTTCCTCATCTTCATAATTCTTCGTTCCATGGAGTCATCTGAACTTGAACTTGAGGATCTTTTTTTCTTAAGGGATTGCTTGGTTTCAATAGCAATCGGTTGGTATAGGTTTCTTTTGGTTCGTTTAGAAAGTGCGTGGTTATTGAAGAACTTGAATTACAAAACAAACCGTTAATAGTACCTATTTAAGAAAGAAAGATCTATCCTAAATAAAACGTACCTACGTAAAAATTTCTGCCTATGTAAACAAGAAACATTTTTACATTTAAATTTTGTCTTAAAATTACGAATCACACCTTGTATATTTTGGTGTTCCTCTCTGTAAGGCATTTCCTTTTTTGGACATGGAATTTCCACTTCTGACCGTGCATCGAACTATTTCCTCTTCAATTTCTTTAGGAATGGCAGAACTTCCCCCAGATCCAATAGTCTTAAGGGGTGTTTCGGCCTTTTATTCTGTTAAAAATAACAGTTTTTGGAATGTGATAATATTCCTCAGCTTGTCTAAAAGCCATTTTTTTATTAACAACATCACTCACCGTGTTTCTAAGGTCATTAATGCTGTACTGCGCAAACGGTTTCTTTTTTTCATATGTGCGAGGGATTACTTTAATGGAATCAAATATTTTTAAAGACATTTTCATAAAAAAAAAAACCCCAAATTCATGTTTTCATTTAGCCCTTACGTTCATCTTACTGGGGTAAATGAGAACACTTAAAATGTGACTACACTAACAACTTATTACGAGAAACTGTTTACACAGATAAGATTTAATACTATTTATTCAATTTAAGAAAAGAATTAATAAAACAAATAACACAAAAACTTTGAAATATTTAAAAATTGATTTCACCTTTTTCGAGTCACATACACTTTGAAAATAAAATTTCAACTAAAATCTGAAAGAAAGAAGCCCGAAGTATATTGCAACGGTTAAACGAATATTAAAAATTTTAGACTACTATTTTTCTGGAATGTAAATTTTGTTTTTAAAGGCAAAAATAACCGCCGTTTTCATTTATCCCAACTGACCATATGATATAAAGGCGTTAACATCGTACTAAGGGCCAGTTGTACAATAGTGGTTCAGCCTCGGTTCAAGATTTTAAGTCACCGATTTCGGCGGATTAACTAAGGTTCAACGCTGGTTAAAGTATGTAATTGGTTATTATCACACACTTGAACAGTAAACCACTGTTGAAACTCAATTAATCCGCCGGAATCGATGGATAAAAATTGCTGAACCACGGTTTAAATATTTGTACAACTGGCCCTAAATCGTTTAAAATGTTGCGCCATTATTATTGATGTGTAAACATCTATACCGGCGATTTTGATTCTGAGCCTCACGTTACGTAACATATGTTTACACATCTTAACCGTGTGTCCCGGCACTCACACTTTTTTATTAAACTATGTATTTATTTTCGCTTAAACTTTTGAAGTTTAAAATATTTTTTAATAATTGTTTTATGGTATCTTTATTATTGTTTTTAAATTATTTATTTTTGTTGTTGAAATTCTTGAATTAAAAGTTTAAATTATCGTTATGATTTTGTATGTTTTTTGTATTTAAAAAAATTACGATGCTACATTTTGAACCAATTTGGGGGGCAACACTGCGTACGATGCCAATTGCAAAAATTATAAAATCTTCCGATAGGGTGACTAATTTTGCGCCACCTTGTATATAAAAATGAATGTTGATTGTTAAGGCTTATTGACTCACAATTTCGCTGAAAGTTTTATGCCGGTATTTACCAAGCGCTCATAAACGGCTCTTAGGCCGGTATTCACCGAGCACTCATAACTTATGAGCCTCATAAACCTATTCACCAAGCAATAATAAGTGGATATTTATGAGCGCTCATAAAAGTTATGAGTGGTCCCGACCACTCATAACTTATGAGCGCTCTCATCGAAAAATATTCCGACATTTTCGATACTACTTCCACAACCACAACCACCACCCCCACCCCCACAAACACAAACATCTCCATCGCTACCACTCCATCTACCTAAAAAAGTTTGATTTTAAAGTTTGGGAGTGGCTGGTTGACAGAGAGTGGCTCTCTTTTTCAAAATTCGAAACATATTTATGAGTTGTTGGTGAATACCACAAAGTTATGAGCCTCATAAACTTATGAGGCTCATATGAGCGCTCCGTGAATACAGGCCTTAAATTTATGGGGCTCATAAGGCATAACTCATATAATATTAGTGCTATTCACCAAACACTGATAAATATTTTTCGTAGTTCGAAAATGAGAGCGACTCCGTCTTAACCAGGCATACCCAAACTGTGAAATCAAACTTTTTTCGCACAAATGCATCCCATTTTTTTTAACTTAATTGATAGAAGAAAAGAATTTCCAACAACGAAAGCAAATAAATTTAAGGAATGTAAAAAAAATTAAAAAGAAATACAAAATTGTGTAGGTCGACAATATGGAAGAAAAAAAAACAAATTATTTTAAAATTTTTCGAACAAGTTTTCGGAGAGAGCGCTCATAACTTATGTGCCTGTTTACCAGTGAGACAGGTAGATTTTATGTGCGTAGAAACGAAAAGGATTTTAGGATGGAATTTACCCTTCTCGTTTCTACGCACACATAAATCTACCTTCCTCACTGGTTGCGTCTTTCAGTTAAATGCCTATGTAAACAGGCACTATGAGTAGTCGGGAGCACTCATAAGTTTTATGAGAGCTCATAAATATTCATTGATTGGTTAAGAGATTAAGGAGGCTTTTAAGTTATGAGCGTTCGGTGAATACCGCCCTTAGAATTGTATTCCTATTTACCAGCGAAATGATTAAGAAAATAGTGTTATTAACACTCCCGCTTCTATCATATTTATTTTTGAACAAACCCAAAGCATTACATTTCTTATTAGTCCCGCCCTCTACCAAGGCCTTGTTATAATCATGTCGATTATGGAATCCGCAATACTTGATCCGATATGATTCTCAGTGCAGTGTTCTCTTTTCTTTTCATGACGAATCACTGCGGATCCAATACTGCGGGTTCCATAATTGACATTTCATCTCTATATAATAAAGCTCTCTTCAGCCTAGCTTGATATGTGTAATTTTTCTATGTCCGCCTTCTACCACGCCCTTTTAGCTTAAATTTGAGATTTCTATTTACTTTCATATTCCTGGAAGTGCTCTCCCAAACCAACGCGAAATCGTAGCGAATCATTCACAATAACACAAAATATGACAAATACACAACGCTAAACAACATATTGTATTTGTCATATTTTGTGTTAAGGCTCTCCCAAACCAACGCGAAACATTCGTCGACGACAGTTTTTTGTTGTTGTTTAGCGTTGTGTTTTTGTCATATTTTTTATTATTGTGAATGATTCGCTACGATTTCGCGTTGGTTTGGGAGAGCCTTTATTGTGAATGATTCGCTACGATTTCGCGTTGGTTTGGTAGAGCCTTAACAACGTGTTGTTTTCATTGACAACCACGTGTTGTTATTGTTGTTTTCGTCGTCGCCACCGAAAATTCGCGTTGGTGTGGGGAAACCTTAAAACTTCATAAATTCCAGCTTTGCTTTTCGATTTGGAATTTGCTGTGTACCTAAACCACTGATCTCTATAATACACTGGATAGTGAATAGCCTATAGTGTATAACAGTTTTTGTGAGGCAAGTTTTTTAAAGGGTACCGGCCACGACCTCATATCTCGCTCTATACAAACAAAGAAAGTGATTGAAGATATTTGCCGAAATTGAGCATTTATTTGATATCAGTTGATTTCAACAAGCATTGCGGCTGTAAATATTGAAAAAAATATAAGAAAATGCAGGTCCAGTAGCGTCCATTCCGCTGGCGCCGCTGTTATACTGTTATATGAGGGTACCGGCCACGACTATATTTTTGCCTCAAAAATTTTGTATGAATGCACTATCCAGTGTATATAGAGATCAGTGACCTAAACCACTAGCGAAAAAAAAAAAACTTTTTTTGAACGCATTACCATAAACTTGTTAGTGTGAAGTTGGCTTTAGTTTATTCTATTCTTTATTCGATGTAACTGCGCCCTCGGTTAAACGATATGTAATTCACAATAGAAACTTCAACTTGACGGTTATACGTCAAACTGAATTTTCCCCAATTGTTTACTTTTTAATTTTTTTCATCTACAAGATGGAACGTTCTCTGCTTCCAACAGATAATTTAATCAATGAAACCTTCACAAAACATGAAAAGTGTCTCACCGACGAAGAGAAACAACAACTCATTACACAAAATAATCGCTTGGTGCCCGAATTCAAAGCAAATCAACTGGAACTAAATGCCCAAAGAAACTGGGATCTCTTCTACAAACGAAATGAGACACGTTTTTTTAAAGATCGCCGCTGGACAACGCGGGAATTCGAAGAACTCCTCTGCGAATCAGGAAACACACAAAAAGTTCTCTTCGAAGTTGGCTGTGGAGTTGGCAATCTGATTTTTCCTCTAATTGAAGAGAACCACAACAATTACTTTTACTATGCCTGCGATTTCTCTCCCCGCGCTGTGGAGTTTGTCAAGTCAAACCCGTTCTATGATCCCACAAAGATGAAAGCTTTCCAATGTGACATCACAACGGATGTAGTGTTCGACAACATAGCTGAGGGAACTCTTGACATTGTTACCATGATATTTGTTTTATCGGCCATTCATCCTGACAAATTTCTGAAAGTAGTGCAAAATCTTTGGCGCCTCTTGAAGCCAGGTGGAGTGATTCTCTTTCGGGATTATGGTCTCTACGATATGGCACAGTTGAGATTTAAGCCTGGACACAAGATAGGTGAAAATTTGTACATGAGGCAGGATGGCACAAGAAGTTACTATTTCGCTGAACAAGAACTGTCTGAGTTGTTTAGCAAGCATGGTTTTGAAGTTGTCAACAATTCATACGTCCATAGAAGAACCATTAACCCAAAGGAGAACATTGATGTGCCGCGGATATTTATTCAGGGTAAATTTAAGAAGCTAGCAACAGCCGAGTGATGAAATAAAAGTCGTTTTGTATAGAAAATTATGTGTGATACCTATGTTTATTGTTTTTTTCTAAGAATTCCTAATGGCAGCTTTAGGCGCACAGCATTATTTTTCTAGAAATAAAAATAACAATAACATTAAAAAAAATAATTTCCCAAAAACAAAATACTTCTTATTTTAAAAATGATGACGATAGATTATTTCTTCGGATTATACCTACATCATCTTCATTAGATTTCCGATCGGCAATAACAGATGCGTTTTTAAATGCATGTACCTATATTCGCTAAAAACAATATTTTAATGTAAAATACAAAAACTATTCCGCTTTGTAAGCGAAAAACTGGGTGCCCGGAGAATTGACAACGGTTTTTGTAGTGGGGTCAAAAACAAGCATTTTTTACTA
This sequence comes from Epistrophe grossulariae, assembly GCA_929447395.1. Taxonomy (NCBI): domain Eukaryota; kingdom Metazoa; phylum Arthropoda; class Insecta; order Diptera; family Syrphidae; genus Epistrophe; species Epistrophe grossulariae. Next base: position 163,792,191 of record OV839566.1, on the reverse strand, counting down.
TGGGAGGGGTCTATCTCGCCCCGTGTAGGAAGTAGGTCAATTTTAGAAAAAAAATTACTTTAAAAGGAAAAAAAATATTAAAAAACAACGGCAACACTTACAATGAAGTACTATACGGTTTTGAAAGCCAGAAATCTATTCTTTAATCCCAAATTTAAATTTAAATCTTTATATCAATAGTTTTTGAAAATTTCGCATGCAAACTCAAAATTTTGATAACAAAAATGAAAAAAAAAGTTTTGACCTTTTTTTATTAAAAATATTTAAATGAAGTGCCAATTGGGCTTTTCCAAAAACTATCTTTGTCTTTTCTCTTTCTAATTTTGACAGTTCAAAACAACAAAAACAAAACATGTGATATCAGACTTGGAGAAATGTAAACAAATGCTTTTTCAGTGCAATGTGGATTTTTAATATTTTCTGTGATTTTTGTTTATATATATTAGCTTGATAAGTTATTGAAGTTGTTTTTTTGTTAAATTGGCGTTATAACCATCGTTTTATACGTTTTTATTGGAAAACAAACAAGCACTATATTATAAAAATATTTGTCGTTTGTTTACCTTTCTCCAAGTTCAGACCAGCTGTTTCCTATTTTTGTTTGCTTATTTGAAACTGACGGCTAGTGGAAAAGCCCAATTCTGAAATCTGAATCAAACACAAAAAACCGAATAGTTTTTGAGAAAATTGTAAATGGGTACGTTCAATGCATTACGTTTTACATCTGAATTTTCAGAGCTTCTGATTGGCCAGCTGTCATAAAAAGTTAGATGACTTTTAGTTACGTTTAATCTATTTTCAGACCATAAAATGCAGATGAAAGTTGTTTGTGGTAGGGGAAGTGCCAAATGAGCTAAAGCACTGCACATAATAGTTGAACTTTATAATTTTCGTTTTTTTGGTGGTTGAGTTTTTAGTTTTCGTCATTAAAATTCAATATTTATTTAAATGAACGAATTTTTATATTGATGTTAGGAAAGTTCTTCTTTATTTTTGTAGGCCATACATATCAATAAAAAGGCTTTTAATGAAATCAATAAAACCTGTTGCTAATTTAGTTACATATCATTTCAACCTCATATTATACTAATGCTCAATGCTTAATTTACGAATGTAATTAAAGCTCTATTTTACAATATTACACAATAGGCGTTTTTATTTTTTAGCCCCGAGCGTCGCACTGAGCTGTCAAAAAGAAAACTATGTTACTTTTTAACTCGGGGTGCTTCGAGCTCTCAACTTGCATTTCTTTTTTAGCTCAGAGCTCGACCGGGGCTCGCTCGATGAGCTCGGAAAAAAATGACCGAGCACATCGAGCACAAAGCTAAGAGCGGCTAACTTCATACAATTTTCATGTAATTTGACAGATATGAGAGTTCAGTGCTCAATTGAGTTTCTTAAATAGATCGGTGCGCTCAGGTCACGCTCTGTTCGGAGTGAGCTCTATTCGCTCAGAGCCCGCTCTGTGCCCGGCCGCTTGGGGCTAAAAAAGAAAAACGCCTTATATGGATCATCAAACAACATACATGATCCGAAAACAGTCTGCTGATTCTCGCCACTGTGAGGTTGTTTTATTTTCGCAGGGATCCATATGGATCATGGGTCATAATAAAAAAACGGCTAATATGTATCAAAAAATATGATCGCAATAAATAAGCAAATTAGAGAAAAATTAAAAAGTTATTAGATTAGATGATAGCTCAGCATTGCTTGTAACCAATTAGTGATAAGATAACTGATAAGTTAGATATTCCAATTTTCTCATATTGACAATTTTTGCCTTTTTTTAAATAATTACCTATAATTTGCTTTGTTTCTTTACAGTGTTTTTTTAAAAAGTTCAATATAGAAGAATTATGACATCAAACATTCCGGACTTACGAATTTTGCTGAAAAATTTCAAGTTTTCTCGGTAAAACTTTTTTCACAATTTGGTGTTTGACAGTAACATTATGTATTCCATTAAAAACTTAAAATAAGAAAACAATTGTGAATTGGCCATGGTATTTATTTATTTAAACTGTCAAAAGACGAAATCGCTAAAAGTAAAACCAAAATAATAAAACTTGAATTGCTACGTGGACACTGGACAACGAGAAAATTCAATAGTTTTTCCTTAGAAAATTGCAAATAATATAGCCTCATAATGAATGTAAGTTCAAAACATAATACCTCAGCTGTAATCACGGATTTATAAATTTTTGAACTGCTAAATATATAAATTAGTGATTACTGGTGTCAAAAAACATTCTTACAAGTCCATCTAATAACAAAATTCCATTCCAATATTAAACTAGGAAGCCGATATTCCCATCGATATTCACACTTTGAAGCTACAAGACTGGCTAATCAGTCGCCGAATAGTTCCAAAAAATATTCAACCTTATATCAAAGATATTCGTAGTAAAATCAGCCATGCCATACATGATATGCCATCGAATGACCAGCTTATTGCTTTGCTTTCTGGTGCACGTAAGATTAACCTAGTTTTATTACTCCTTTAAATTACACCAAAAACTTGCGTCCATTTCTAGATATCAACTATTATCATTGCAAAGAAATCGTTGAAATTCTCAAACAAACTGAAAAAGACACAAAAAGTCTGTTTGGAAGCTATGGCAGTCAGAGAATGAAGGACTGGCAAGAAGTTATTCGATTATATGAAAAAGAAAACATTTACCTGGCTGAAACTGCTCAACTCTTTGTGCGGAACATAAATTTCGAGATCCCTGGTGTTAAGAAGCAAATGGCTAAACTGGAACAACAGAGTGATGACGCCCTCAAGCGCATTCAAGTTCTGTCAAAGCAAGAAAATCAAATTCTTAGCGAACACTCTATACTTCTTCAGCAGTTGGGATTAAAAGGGATCAATTTGCGAGAGGAATTCACTGAAGTTCTACAGAAACTTCCTGAAATCTATACACATTCAATCCGCAATATTGGAACACTTAAGGAAGCAGTGGATTTGTATGCTGAGTTTTCCAACACTGAAATGTGTCTTCCGATTGTCAGGCATCTTATTAAATTCGGTAACACTACAGTTTACCATTATGTCCATAAAGAAGCTCCATTGGTTGTCGAAGAAAATCCAATCAATTTGCATCTGGTCGAAGAAGAAACAGCTACCGGCGAAAATGAAATCGATTTTGGCACCGATGACAATGGAGACTCTTCCACGATATCAGGAGAGATGATAGATTTCGGTGATTTGCAGATCGATACACCAGCAGAGTCAAGTGGCGATATAGACTGGGGTATTGAAAGTACTCCCTTGGATGAGAAAGATATCGACTTCGACATACCTATTGAAGAATATGGCATGGTTATTGAAGGTAAGAGAACATTTAATTAATTTTTAATTTTTTTTAAATCTCGAAGCTGGTGTTGTGATCATAACACTAAACGGCCATTGTAGGTGTTGGCGTTGATGGAGGAACTGCTAAGGGTGATGAAGCATACACACTACTTGATTCCCCAAACTACCGTGACAAATTCATAGATGAACTCTACGAATTGCAATCATTCCTGAAATGGCGTGTTGTCGAACTTAGTCAAGTTGATTCAGCCAGCAATTTTTTGTTCTCTATGATGGATAGTATATACACCTATGACGCAGAAAGTATTAAGAAAATGGTTGCAAATGTCGATGGAATTCTAGTTGAAGTTGAAAACGAAAACACTCGACATTTCTTCCAGCTAAAGCATTCGCCGAAATATGCTGAGATTCTTGCATCGAAACTTAAGCAAAAAATGAATGCGGTGGAGAAAATTCGTGCAACAAAGGAGGTGTTGAAAAAAAATTCAGTAGAATTGAAAAACCAGAGTGTTGAACTAAAGCCAGTTCAAGAAGAACTCATAAAGCAAACAAAAATACTGCAGGATAAAATTGAAAAGGATATTTCGAAGCGTTACAAAAATCGAGTGGTGAATTTGATGGGAGGTTTGAATGCCATTTGAATTGGTACTCTCATTTTTTTTTTTGTTTTTCATGTAAAATCAATATTAGTTAAATAAATCTATTTACACCTAAAACAATAGTTAAAAGCTTTAAGCGTTTAAAAGGTACCTATTTTAAAACATCTTCCTTGTTAGAACATTATTTTCCACTGTGTCAAATATTATATTTTGTCTCTAATTTGCATCAATCTCTTACGATTTTGTTTCCTCGTGTTAAAGGTACAAGGGATTTCAAAAGAAATCAAAAGAAAACGTCAACAAATCTCTGGTTTCTTCGTGTGAGTGGGGAAATATTCCCATTTCTATTTTGGACAAAAGCATTAATAAAAAATAAGAGTTTTAAACCAAAAAAATCGTTTAGTTTTACAAGCCACTTTATGAATTTACTTTTTAATTCAATTTTTTTGTCGTATTTATTGAAATGATTGACTAATAAAACATTTTAAAAAATGTATGAGAGGTCTAATTTCAAAACTCTTCTTTTCTACTTTTGAGAATTTTGAGTAAAACGCAAATGATAAAAGCAATTAAAATAAAAGTTTCAGATAAGCTTTATTCATTTCTTATGGTTTTCAACTTAAGGTGCGCCTTAAAAATATAAAAATGAAACGATTTGATTTGGAAAAGAAGAGTTTTGAAAATTACGTCTGCCATAGCTGACTTTTCATTTAATGTAAAGAAATAGGGGGGAATAAGAGTTTTAAAACAAAATAAAACTTTTATTTTAAGGAGAACTTAAAATGCAAAAAAAAGTTTTTACTTTGTTTTACATAGAAAAATAAGAGTTTTGGTGCAGAATTTAATTTGTATGGAAAGATATGAGTTTTTGACAGAGCGGAATGGTGTAGTTTTGAAAAAATACACCACTTTTTGAGAATCAAAAAGTATAGCAAATAATACGTATCTTTAAATTTAAGCTACGATTTGTAGGTGAGGGCCCTTCTGTTCTCATACTTAACTCATTTTTGGAAAAAAGTGGAAAAGAAGAGTTCAGACCCCTCATATAAAACATAATTTTTTTTTTCATTTTTGTCTTACAAAAATTACCACAGTATTCGTCACCACTGACACAACAGACATAAAAAAAACCGTTACCTCGATATCGAGTCTCGAAGTTTCCCTAAAATCCGGTTATATAGTTTGCACAGCTTTGTTTTAAGTTACTATACGATATTGTCAGTTTTTTTCAAACCAATAAGAAAGTTCTCTCCTTGATATTAAGAAAATATTCGCTTGTTTCTTACAAAAAAATAAAACCATTATTTTGTTTTTTATTTACATACAAAATACAACAATGATAATTCGCAGTAAAGTCGTAAAAGAGTGTTCTCTTATTGTTAGTGAAATTTCGTTTTTTTTTTGTTAAATACTATATTTTGTTTCGTTTCTTGTATGAAAATGGTACAATATTTAAAAAAAAATTATTTGCATTGCAGTAAAATAGTAAAATAGAACTTGGGCAGCACTTTTGATGTGAATTATTTTTCTTTAAACATTGATCAATTAATATCGTTTATTTTATTTTTTTCGGCCAAAAATTAAAAAGTGATCTAACAAATTGGCGACGCAAATTTTTTTGTTAGATTCACATCGAATTGTACATTTTATTTTCAACCAGCACACTGAATTGTTTTGATGGCATCCTGCAGCTTTATCTTAATTATTCAGAGTACACATTGCTTTACCTTATTCATATTTATATTAAACGAAGCCCGGAAAACGTCTTACTCATTTTTAAGAAGTTTTGAGCTTATCACTTTCAAGATTTTCATCTTGAAGATAACGTAAAGCACAAGTACTGCAAATATTTATGATAAATCTGCAAGCCTTCGATTTCTTCGTAAAAAATAAAAACAAGTTAGTGTTAGTGGGGAGGAAAACTATTGTAAGTTTTAAACAAAATTTAACATTATATAACACGAAGAGCCTTAAGGACACTCTCCAATCTTAACAAAATACAGAAATTAAATATAAGCTGATATCACTTATGGCTAAAAATTAAAAATAAATAATGAGACGAAACATTAGTGTTTGTATATAAAAATAAATCGATTGAAATTAATAATAACATATTTTTGTTTATCCTACGGTTATCCTCGGCATTTTAACAGCATGGAACTGGGATTATTTTAAATGTGGCACCTTCTCTAGTTTACATAAAAAGTTGGTCAGCTAGTGTTCCTATGAATGAAGCCAAATTCATAGAAGAACCCTCTTTAAATTTAAGACCAATCGTTTTTCCATAAGATTGAATAAAAATGGCGCGAACAGCATTAAGGCGTTGTTTTCGACTAGGGAAATAAATTTTTACTTTAAAAATAGAATTCTTTAAAAAACTAAAATAATTACGGTGTTGCGGTGACTTTAGGATCTGTGGCAGCATTCAAAGCACAGGGTTCATTCGATGCATCCTGTCGACTAACGTAGCTGCTGTTTGTATTTGAATCGAGACTACCCGCTTCGGTGACAATTTGCCAGCTACCGACAGATGATGTGGATTCTTGTCGCTGTCGATTAATATTACTTCCGGGAACAGATATTGGACTAGTTCTTATTCTTAAGAAATGAAAAACAGAAAATATTATTAAATTGATATTTTTGGTATGTATTATAAGTGAATTGTTACCGTTTCGGGTTCGGAGAACGACTAGTTAGATTGCTGCTTGGGTTGTTTGTATTGCTTGGGTTGTTTGTATTGCTTGGATTATTTGTATTACTTGCAGTACTGCTATTACTTGCAACACTCATATTACTTGAACTACTAGTATTACTTGCATTGCTTGTATTGTTAGCATTACCACTATTATTTACACAGTTTGCAGGATAAACGTTATCAGCTACTGACATATCACAGTTTGAAGGATTTGAGTTACTATCGTTGCTGTCTTCGAAAGTAAAGTCTCTGCAAATACATATGTACATAGTTATAATTTAACATGTTTAAATATTTAAATTTCTATGAATCAAATCAAAAAAATTAATCCGTACTATACAAAATATCTATTGTTCTTGTAGTTTTTTTTTTTAAATTAATTCGGTAAAATAAAAATGTAAAGCCTTTTTTCATAATCATTCAAACACAAAGAAAAAAAAAGAATAAATCGAAGAGCTGTGTAAAATCATGTTGATTTTAGTATTGTCACCAATCTCGTCCAGTTAACTGCTTTAAGTTGGGTAAAATTTTCAAATTTGTATGTCATGGGAAATGATTTATACTGTTTAAGTTTCAATAACTAAAATAATTCGCGCGAGTAAAAATCGATTTTACCATTTTACCGAGCTACAGCTTTTCTTAAAACCAGAAATTTATTCTTAATCGAAAATTTTTGAGAAATTAATTTTCAAAGTAAACATTTTGAAAAAATAAATAAAACATTTTTTCTATACTGATTTTATTTCCAAATGGACTTTATAACGTTAAATATTACAACAACTCGGCTAGAAATCAGAACTACCAAATCCGACGCAAGGTCTGATGTAGTATATTATTACTAGAATATTTCAATTGTTTTGAAATTCATTACTGTAGTCCGTCAAAAGTATTGTTGTAAATTTAAAATAGTGTAGTAGGCTCATTTCTAAAGTTTTACATTTAACTTTATGAAAACCATAAAGCTATGGTTGAGTTCATAATTGCAGCATTGTTGCACATGCCATGCAAAAAATATTTATCCAATACATTTATAAATAGAAAAACTGCTGCATGTATGCGACAGCTTCTTATTGTCGGAAAAGAGTTCATAAATAAAAACATCTTCCTGCATCCTGCAACGCGGCAACAAAACAAAAACCACTGCAAAGTTGATCGCATTGTGACTGTCATTTGCTTTTATGAACACATTTGTGAATTGCTATCATGCAAAAATAATGCAGTTTATTTAAATTTATGAACGCAAATCTCGCAGGATCCAAGTCTGACAAGTACACAAGGAATTGGTGTCAGACGAGTTTTATTACGCGTTACTAAGTGCTTCTGCGGCTTGCACCGAAGTATTTAAGTACCCAAGGCCAAAGTATGTATTTAAATTAATTCGAATAAAAATCGTAAATCGAACTCACTCTTTGGGTGTATCTTCATCACCGCCATCTGAGCGTACGACAACAACACTACTGCCGCTGCTGCTGGTGGTCTTTGTACGCCTTCTGTAATTAGTACTATAAAAAACAATTTATAACAAAAAATTCAAGCGAGCTATTGTCTACACTCACCTTTGTTCCGTTGCACTAAATTCATCATCAAGAATGTATTTTAGAACATGAAAACAGAAGAACATAATATCTTCACTTCGCTTCAATCGATCTGGAAGCTGGTGTCCAAACAAATACCAGTCATAGGCTACAGTGAAATAAGTCATTTGTAAAGGACTAAGTGATTGATGTATAAGGCCATCCGCCCATAAAGACAGTCTCACAAGTGATATAAATAACGGAGTTCGATCCCATCCGCTTATGCAATGGATCAAAACACCCGAAGTCTCTTCCTGAATACACTTCAGTGTTGCTTTCAAATAGTTCTGTGTTATCAATACCAAATCCCATTTTTTGTAATCCTGCCAGTTGATATCGATGTCATGGGCAGGTCCATTGATAGGTACACTCAATGAAGCATCAATGAAACTTTGTTTCCAATTAAAGAAGAGGTTCTTTGCTATGTAGTTATTGTCACGGAATTTCTTGAAGAATTCACAGCCGGGATATGGTAACGAAAGTATACTAAACTGTTCGTAATGATTTTCTGGGTCAGCCTTTTCAGACGATGAAACACTATGAAAAGAAAATTCAATTAATTAAATAGTTCCGTTTTTGCTATAATTGATTAAAACTTACGTCATAAAATACTTGACTTTGCGCTGTTCCACCATTAGGTCGACAATAGTCGAGACGTTTAATGCTTTCAGCAGTTGAATGTCACTCTTAATTACTTCTTCGTACGAGAAAGGTAAAGGTTCGGTTGCTTGATTAACGAGGGATTCGTCTGTGGGATCGTTATTATCGTCCTCTGTTGTTGATGTACTACTGCTACTGCTACTTGTGATTCCTGTACTAGTGCTTGCGCCACCTCCATTCAGACAGTCATAAGCATAATCGACTACTTTCCGGCCATATGTTTCTGGCATGACAGATATCGTTGCCGAACGGCAAATGTATTTTCCTTTATACATTATCACAGGAACCGTAAATCGCTGTCTACATCTCGCATATTTTGCCATCGTTATGAGTTCACGAATTTTTGTAGCATCATAAAGATCTTCGTAGATAGTTTTTTGCTGTTGTGGAAGGCTAGTGGAGGTGTTGGCAAAAGTGACATACGCTTGAATACCATTGGCAAGTCCATTCATTACCGGCTTTGAAAATCCATTTGTGATCCCAGAACTTGTACTTGGCATATTCGAATGGCTGGCTTCAAATTCAGGTATAAAAATTCTACTAGGATACCGGGGACTCAGCGCCCCATTTGAGTTATCCAACTCAATGAGGCTGTAATCGGCTTTGAAGAGACTTTCACATTTTTTGGTGATTTCATGTTCCTGTTAATTGTATACAAATTAATTCCAGGGGTGGAATCGGCTAACGCGATAGTTGATAGTTGATAATCAAAATCGACAATTTTGCTCTATGTAAGGTGATTATCAAATCGACAATCGTTTTTTTGTACTGATATTAAGTGACAGCTTTTTAGGTGTCGTTTTCATACATTTATGTAATTTTCAAAAAAAATTTGTTGCGGTCGGCTTAAAATTGGTTGGTGTTTTTAATATTATAATTAATATGTAAAGTAAAAAGTGTGTTTTAAGAATAAAAAATAGCAAATAAGTTCAATTGCAATGTTTACATCATTTGCAATTTTTCAAACCGCACGGAGAGTAAGGAGTAAAAATAATTATAAAAAGGTCCGACAGATCACAACAAATCTGAGAAAAAAAAGAAAACATTTTGGAACTACGAATCAGTTTATGGATATCCTTGAGAACATTTCTTAGCACCAAAAATACAAAAATGAAGTTTAATTCTTAACAGAATTGTTAGTAATGCCAAAAAACAAAAAAAATTTGGCGATCGATTTACACAGAGCAACGAATAGTTGATAATCAAAAACGACAATCAAAAAAGCGACAGTCAACTATCACCTTAGCCGATTCCACCCCAGGTTAGGTAGATATAAATTTAAAACAACAAAATGTATTTACAAAATATTAATGTGAAAACATAGTTTACAGTTGCTTTGAGCATGCCATAGCTATTGAGGTGAATGCAAAAATTTTGTTTGTATGATTAGTTTAAAGTTGGCAATCAAAAAATATAATATTTTCATTAATTTATCGAAATTCCACCAAAATTTGATGAGCTGCTGGTACTAAGTATTCACTTGTGCTTGCAAGTACCGAGTAAGAAAATTAAAAGATTTTGTCGGTTCCCGCACTCCTTGATTGAGCTTTTTTTAAACGAAATACCAAATATACATATACGATGGAACTGGAAAATTTATGGAAATTCGGTGCTCGCACTGAGGTGTTCAATGTGAAATTCATTGCGCACTGTATGTATATCTTACGGTAAGACTACACAAGGTGGAAATATCAAATGCATAATGATAAAAAACCGCAATGAATTATCCAAACAGAATGTTTGGACCAATTTTGCTGAAAAAATATTAGTTTTACCTGTTAATTATAGAATTTCCACATTTCGGGGTTTTACAGTGACATGTCCAATGTAATTAGAAAAGATGGAACATCTTTTTGATTTTTTTTTGGCACCCAAAATTTAAATTAGCCTTTAAAAATTTATTACACAACACGAATTTTTATCACGTTGTTAACCACACAAGAACATTAGAAGAAACACTACACGCAACAACATTCATTTTATACAAAAGTTCCAAACCTGTTACAAAGTATGTAGTGTTGCGAAAGAAAAAAATATAATATCTGCATTGCTATTGAAACTATAAGGTACGATTGTACACATTTAAAAAAAAATACTTTTAATTATCCCAAAGAAAGATTCAAAGTAACACAGAAAAGTTATTATTAACTCAACCGCAATCTCAAAAAAAAAATGTAGGCACATACAATATAAATACATAATAACAAAATATCAAGATTGCAGATCAATAATAATGCCGTAACCAAAACAAATTTATCAATGCGAAGCACGTGTGTGTAAATTTTAAGGCCAAAATGATTTCTGAGAAAAGCTGCAAAGTATTTGCAGTACTTTCAGCAATGAGAACACGAATTACGAGTTAATACGACATTAAATGAGCAATCTACCGTCATTGTTTTTATTATCACCATATTCGTAGCTTTTTATCAGTCAATGCTTGTCTGTTTAATGGAATGCCAGAAGAATTTACCTTTAAAAATGCCACTTGCTACTGTTCTCCCAGCAATCGGATGCCGACCCAAGTGCGCGAATGAATTCCTCATATCTTATAAGCTGCAGCAACACCAACCAGTCCCACCAGCATTTAGAGAGAACAAAATATACAAACTCCTCAGGAATAAGGTCAATGAAACAATGTTGACTTTGAACCGTCGTCGGTTGGTCGTCAAAAGTTATTGCATCAACAACTCGAGCTCGAGGGAGTTGCAGTCGTTTCCATGGTGATTATAAGAATCGTGTGCCTTCTGCCCTGTTGTTCACGACTACGACGTCAGCTACAGACAGCTTTTGATGGCTAAATATAGACCTGTGGTAGGGTGTCTCGTGCGACAAGAACGTCATTGATATTGATGGTAACAGAATATACTGGGCGCCTAGTAGCTTTGCACTAAAGTATTCAGTGGAAAACGCAAGTGCATTGGGTCAATAAAAAATCTTTGTACTATTTAAACCCCAGCGATGGGCTGCACTATGTATGGTCCCAAAAGTAACTTAAACTGTTCGAGTAGTATAAGCGGGGGGATGATGCCGATGATCGACAAATAGGCGTCTTCGGCAGCACACTGCAGTTCGATATGTAAAAACTGTGTAGGTAATAATACATTCTTCATCTGATGTATTTCCTTTGTGAACTTGTTTTTTTTTTTTTTTGCGCTCACCTTGTTAAACAAGAAAATAAAGCAGAAACATAGAGAATGTAGTATTTACAGCAGCAACAACATCAAGTACGTAAAACTGAAGCTGCAGCTGTAGGCAAACCTTAAAATTATAGGAAATTTTGTTCAATACATGAGGCTTTGAAGACAAAATTATATGCTTGACGTTCAATTTTGAACACTTTGCAACAATGTGATTCAAGAATGAGAGAAGGTTCGAAACTATTGCACATAGGTTTAAAGAATCTTTCTGGGCCATATAATTCTCTCTCTATACGTACTTGTTACTGATCTTTTAGTACATTCATATGTAGGTTAGGAAGAAGATTAGACTTATTTCTGTATTTGATAACTGGGATCGTTATAGAAGAAACTCCCAAAGCCTATGTACGTCTGTGAGGAATTTTTTTTCTGCTTCTTCGTAAAAATCGTTTACATAAACGCCTAGTCGCATAACATGCCTCCCTATTTTATTAACACATATGTATGTACATTATATAACTTTTGAAAGCGAGTAAATTGTGTACATACAGCTGTTTTTGTTTTTGTTTAGTTTTTAAAAGTAAATTTAGGAATCAATAGTAGACAAAATTCAATTGACGTTTAAAAACAAAAATGTTTGGAGACTAGATTATTTTAAACTATTTATAGGTACAAATGCAATTTAATAATAGTAACGAGAATCCATATAAAATAGTAATCTACATAATATTATAACGTCTTTTTTAAAACAGCTCCAGTAAATAACAGCTATATCATATGTTTTATAATTTTTTTTTGCAAACAGAACAAGTCATCGTTTCCAAGTGAAACAATAAACAAAAAATTAATTTTATATATAAATAATCTGTTTAAGTTCATTTTAAGTTGACTACTTTTTTGTGTATATAAATCGGTAGGACTTATCATTAACGCAAAATAATAAATATATCGGTATTTTGTTAGCAAAGGTGAATACTTTTTTCAAATTCAACTTTATCAAACAAAAAAAAAACAGTAGTGATATTGAGTAATTTAGTATGGTATCAATTTTAAGTTTCAATGTTGATTTTTTTTGCATCTACACAGCTAAAGTTATGTCTTACATACATATTTAAAACTTGTTTACATATTTTGCTATCGTAAAATAGCAATATTACATTAACAAGGTTTTCATTTGTGTCATGAGGTCAGCTTTGGTCATATTTATAATAATTGAAGTGGGTAGAAACGAACTTTGAATATTTTTTCATAGCTTGCAGCAGCTATTTATAGCTTGTTATCAACGTTTTATGATAAGACAAAATTGTTATCGCAGCGCTCTCAAGGTGCATTTTTAATCTAAACCAATCTTCAGCTATTGTTAATTATAAACGTAGAAGTAAACAAATCATTTGACATATTTTATCAGTTTTGTTTATTGATTTGTTTTTAGATACCAGCGATTAGAACACAATAGACCCATAGTATAAATACAAATTCGGATGACCACCATTTAAACTTAATGTCGAACACTCCACATTTTCATCGAGAAGTGTGATAGACGGGAAGTATTTCACAGACATTTGGCAGTTGAAAATGTATACCTTTAGCTTTTAAAAACTGCTCAAAGATCATAGTTGAATTGTGTAAGATAAATTAAGTAAGATAAAATAAAAAAGTCTTTATTGTGATAAGTAGGATCAGCAACTTTCGTGTATAGAATAAATTTCCAGATCTTCACTAGAGAGGAACAAGGAGTTGCAATACCTTCAAAGAATATGTTATGAAAAAGCAAATTAAGCTCCGCTGAAGAAGAAAAATTAATTAAATTGGGAGACAATTCAGAATGCTGTTATGGAAGTGTCATTCATAGTTACAACGTAGCTTCATAAATTTACTATCGTCAACTAAAACAAAAAGTGTGAGTGCCGGGACTCCCGGTTAAGATGTGTAAACATACGTAACGTAACGTGAATCACAATCACGGTCACAAGATACGTTACGTTTTTTTTCACCCTACCGCCAGTAAAAATGTTTACATATCAAAATATGTTATGTATGGTAAGGTACCTTTCCGAATTATTTAGACAAGAGTTCGACATGACTCTGAACCGCCAGAAAGCTAAAAAATATTATACCTATGTACTAACAATGTTGTCCCACGATATAGGTTGATTTTATATATTATCAAATATTGCTCTGCTTTTAACAATTGATATGTTTAAGCGATAGCAAGTAATTAAAAATATTATTATATTTGTGGTTGTCATAACATAATTTAAAGTAAAAAAAATTAGTTATCTTTACATTGGTTTTACAAACAAACCAAAAAAGTTTTAAAATAAAATCTTAGATAAAAAACCAACAAATAATTACCTAAGCGAAAACATTCCGGTTAGCCTTTCTGCTTATGTCGCATTTGGCTAGGTAAATACACTATATAATGTATACATCCACGTTTTCTTTCCAAAAATAAATCAGCAATCACAACAACTAAAAAAAATAATTTAGATTGGTATGCATGTACATACATACATATGTACTTCCTACTAGATATTAAATTGTATAAATTTAGGTCAAGATCGAATCAATATGAAAGTACGTCACATAATGAGCTCACCATCAATTTCGTTCTTTGGAAAATTAATATGTCAAATATTATTTTTTATTTGCATGTACAGGTGCGATAAAACGTTTTCAAAACATAATATGCGCTTACCCATAACGTGGAGATATGAAGATATCTTTGCAAACAAACAAAAAATTCAAAACCAGAAATTCAATTCCAATCACAGAATGACGCAATTAAAAAAAAATAATTTTGTCTTGTTTTCCGCTTTTTTGTTTATTGTTTACTGTTTACAAATTTTAAAATAGTAAACACATGGGCAACTTGAAAGTCTCACATCTTTATCGAGTGAGATTACACTCAACTTCCAATTTACAACTACAGAAATCGGTCTTAAAGAAACCAAACGTATTTAGTTTCGAGATTCAAGAATTGTGTTGTGGGTTCAGTATACACATTGGAATTTAATAAAAAGCGAATGAAAGTACAAAAGGAACCTTGGATAATCCGCCGCTCCAGCACACCAAACTGCAGACCAGACCAGACCATACATACAATAAAATCATTATACCGGCAAGGCAGATAGCTGTACAATAAATTGGTCTGATTTCTTTTTTTATTAAGTGCAGTTTCGAGTGGGAGACGCTTGACATAATTTTTTTCTTAAATAGATAATATATTTTTCATGTAGTAGAATATTCGTTCAGTTGTTAATCCTTGGATTGATAAATATCCTTTATGTGTCTAACAAGAACCCTTACATTTGTCAGCAGTAAATCTTAAAAATGTACTTGCCTATGTCTGTAATGGTACTTTATGTCTATCCAGCACTTACGAGATCGAAATGGGCATAATTTTTCCATTAATAGATTCGCAATGCCGTAGCCCTACCGCATTATAGTGGATCCATTTGCCAAAATTAGTTTATTGACCTCTTAATAAGAAATAAAAAAAACACCTCGTTACCTCATCGTCAACTATGTAAAGTTGGTTGGAACTTGACTCAAGTTTTTAAAGCAGAATAAAATATTTGATACAAAAATATATGTACATAATATATAAAGATATTCCAACATGTTTATACTACAGAGATATTTATATACAAATATGTAAATAAAGAAAATTAAAATTAATAAAATACAAATTTTATTTTAGTTATAAAAACAAGTGGGAATAAACAAATGTTTGCGCGAAAAGGATATTGAAATGACAACAGAAATAAGAGACTCTCATATGCGAAATGGGGTTAGGTTAGGTAGAAGTGGCTGGAGGCGAACAGACCCACACACTTAGACTAATTGATGGCCCATTGTGATACCACATGGATCTAGATAAGCTTTTCCCTTCTCGTTAAACCATTTTGAGCTTCATATGAAGCGTGTAAGATTGCTTATAGCAATATTTGCTAGATCACTCGTATCGTCGTAGTAGAACTCTCCCAGTGTGATAACTTTTACTCTTTTAATTTTAAAAAGACTGATTTTTCAAAACTTAATTCTTTTTTGTCACAAGTTGATTGGTCTTGTTTGAATAATTGTTTAAATGTTAACTTAATGGCATTTAAATTTAATAATATTTTGTTTGATTGCTTTCTTAAATCAGTTCCTATAGCGATTGTAAAATCGAGATCTTTTGTGCCAGATTGGTACGATAGTGAAATCAAAAAGCTAAAAAACCGAAGAAACAAGTTATGGTCTACTTTTAAACTTTATCCAACAGAAACCAATTTAAAAATTAAAAGTGAATCAAGGGATAGTTTTAATAGAATATCTAGTTTAAAGTATCTAATAATTACATTCAGAAGGTGCAAAGAGATCTGAAAATGAATCCAAAGTGTTTTTGGAATTTTATTAATAGCAAAAGAAAATCTTGTCCCTACCCGTCTGTTCTCAAGATAAATGACATTTCAAGTCATGACCCACGGGTTATAACGCAACTTTTTTCTGACTTCTTTCAAAGTGCCTTCAACTGTGATACTTCAAACTGTGATACTTTAGATTGTGATACCTTAACCTGTGATTCTTTAATCTGTGATAAATCTGACGAAATGGCTCAAAATTTTGACCATTTGAAATCTTTTACTTACTTGACTGATATGAACTTTAACATTAATACTGACAACATTGTAAAATTCATATCTAACCTTGACGATAGTTGTATACCAGGTCCTGATGGTATACCCTCTACTATTTTGAAAAACTGTGTACGTCACTTGTCATTACCATTGTCTATTCTGTTTAAATTTTCAATGTCTTCATGTGTATTCCCATCTATTTGGAAAAATTCTTTCATAATTCCCCTACATAAAAAGGAAAGAAAGACGAAATTAAAAACTACAGGCCTATTGCCAAATTATCTGTGATTCCTAAACTTCTTGAGGCTATTATTTGTGAATCTTTGTGTTTTTATGTTAAATCATTTATTGTTCCCAATCAACATGGTTTTACAAAAGGTCGCTCTACTGTGACTTTTTTAATAGAATTGGTTGAAAACTGTATTGATTCATTTAAAAACAAAAAACAAGTAGATTGTGTATTTACTGATTTCAGTAAAGCCTTTGACAAGCTGTCACATCGAGTTTTGCTTTTTAAATTAAGAAAATTGGGATTTAGCGAATACTTTGTAAGATGGATTCAATATATTCGATAGATCTTACTCGGTGCTATTTAACAGTTGCGAATCGAATAAGTTTAAAATCAACTCTGCAATCCCACAGGGTAGTCATTTAGGCCCTATTCTTTTTATTTTATTTATAAACGACTAACCATCTGTGTTAAAATACTCTAAGTGTCTCATTTACGCCGATGATGTGACAATTTTCAAAGCAATTTCAAATACTCGGGATTGCGAAGAATTACAATGTGACCTTTATTCGTTTTTCGACTGGTGTACTCGTAACTGTTTGTTTCTCAATGTCGATAAATGTAAAACTATGTGTTTTACCTGAAAATTTTCTTTTACTTCGTTCAACTATTTATTTAATGATATATCAATATCTCGTGAAATCAATGTATCTATTCTTGGTGTCACATTCGATCGCAAACTCTAATTTATTGAACATATTAACTGCATTTCTAATAAAGCCTATTCAATTCTTGGTTGGATAAAAAGAGAGTCGAAACAATTTTCTGACCCTTTCGTGACAAAGCAGCTTTTTATATCTTTTGTACGACCCATTCTAGAATACGCTTGTCAGGTTTGGTCACCTCACTACGAATGCCATAAAAATAGATTGGAACAGGTGCAAAAAACATTTCTTAGATTTGCTCTCAAAGGACTGGGATGGGTAAATCCTTATGATCTCCCACCTTATAACAACAGACTAAGACTTATTGATTTATCCAGTCTCGAGGACAGTAGTTCCTATTTATGTTTTGTTTTCATTGTAAAATTAATCAACGGTAACATAGACTCTTTGCACCTTCTGTCTCGTATTAACTTTAATATTCCACAAAGAAACTTGAGGAACATACCGGATAGTATACTTATTCAAAACTATCGTACCAATTACGAAAAATGTTCTCCTTTAAATAGTATGTTTAAACTATTTAATTTTTACAATAATTTATTTATTTTTTTATTTATTATTTATTTATTTATTTAAAGATAAAACCATTTACAATAGATACAATAATAAATATAACAACCTGTTTGATAAAACAATAATTAATTCATGTAAATTAAAATCAATATTTTTTTTTTGCAATTAATTAAAATCTTAATATACACTTTGGTAAGAATTTTGTAAAATTTTTTTGTAAGCTAGCAATTTAGTTATGTTAAATAAATAAGACGGAATGAGAGACCTAAATTAAGTCTTTCTTAGTACACGCCTCCACCAACGGTTTTTGATCCATCAGTATAAAAGTCAATAGATTCATCTTCCAAGAAGGCCTCATTCTCCCAAGCTGTTTGGGGTATAGTGTAGCCGATATTAATTGAAAAAGATTTGAAGGAATTCAGAATTGAAGAGTGGCCAATTTCATTGTTAATTCACTAGGAAGAGGCTTTAAGACGAATAGCTATACTTGCGGCCGTTTGTTTGGTAAAAATGTCGAGGCGTATCAGAAGGAAAAGAATGTCTAGTGCAGCGGAAGGTGCTCCGCTTGTGCACACAGGCAGTTCGTTGAATTTTACTAAGTTTACCACAGTTTATGGTTTTATCTTGAGCGGTCCGCCATACTGCTACCCCATATGTTAGAATCGGTCTTATTAGCGAAGTTTGAAGTGAGTAATGCGGGATTGAAGACCCCATTTATTTAAATTGCTGATTAACCGTGGCTTTTTTTACTTTTTCTTCTGGAAACCTAACCAGCTTAACTTCTCATCCAAAATAAAACCCAGATATTCTGCTCCTTCGGTGAATGTTATTGGTACACCTTTGATAGAAGGGGGGTCTATGTGCGGAATTTTATATTTCCTGGGGAAGAGGACAAGACCAGTTTTGTGAGGGTTTACACCGAGCCCACACCGATCTTCCCAATGCGTTAGCATATTTAAAGCGTTTTGTTCTTTCAATGTGTTAGGATGTTTTCCAGATACTGCTATGGCAATATCGTCCGTATAGGCTATAACTCTGTAGCTCTCCATTGTGTACTCTTTGTGATGTACTGAATATTCGATAGTGCGTACTAGTGTATGGAGAGCAGTTTCTACCGACTTCCCTTTATTGTAAGCATGTTGAGCATTGGACAATAGTCTCGTATCAATGATTGATCGTAGGTGGATATCAATCAGACGTTGAAAAGTTTTTAGAAGGAATGATGATAAACTGATAGGTCTAAGATCTTGTGGGTTTGCATGAGTAGATTTACCAGCTTTGGGTATAAACACAACTTTGACTTCTCTTCATGTGAAATGGGGAAAAGGTATTGATGTTTTACACCTATTTGACGAAAGTAAAAATCTACAAGGTAGGTATTTATATTTTTTATTACAATGGACAGTGTAGTTCCCAGCCAAGTTCGCGGCACTAACCCTTTTTACATCTCTAGCTTTAGTACCAATAAAGATAAATTCGCAATATTTAAACTCCTTAGAATTAGTGGATCCAGAGATATACATACACGAACTTGTAGAATTATATTATTTCGCACAACGGGAGGCCTTATGGTGCATAGAAAGGTAAAAATCGAAATTTAGAAGTTTTAAATTTTGAGGGCGTGGTATACTCCAATTTGTTTTCAATTTTATAATTTATATGGAGCATTTGTGATTGTTGTAGAATAATGCAATTCGGTAGTGCATAGGTACCTACCTAAAAAGAAAAAAATTCGAAAATTTTGAGATTTTGCATTCAGGAGGCATGGCATCCACCCACTTTTTTAATATCGATTTTTTTTTAAACAAAATCAATTTAGTGTTAGAAAGGAATTCAAGAAAATTTAAGGCATAGGTATTTTATCTTTGAGCATTGTAGAGCACGTCGATTAGTTTTAGATTTCAACATGATGAACCTTTATGAAAAATCGAATTTCAACGATAAAATAAAATGCAACAAGAATTATTCTGTTGTATCGAATTACTTTATATGCAGATAGGTATATCAAGTTTGTGCTAACTAGAACATAATAGTTTTAGCAATGGCATTAAAATCAACGTACCTACATATGTACATACCTATCTACTGAGAATTTGCTGAAATGAACTTATTGTTTTTTTTTGCAAATTACTCAAGTCTATGCATGGCAACGTTTATCCATGTTTAAATTGAATGATACGTCATTCTTATGTAAGTTTATCCTTTCACTACTTCCCTTTTCCCCGCATCACCGGTGTTCTACTTGGGAAGTTTTTCCTGTACCAATCTAGAATAATTCATCACTTTTAATGAATAACAACATTGCCTCTCCCAAGCTCAATCTTTGACAGTTTATATTCAATTGAAGTTGAGTGATAAAAACATAAAAATAATCGCCTTGCAAATAAAAAGAAAAGCTAAATAAATCGATGCGTTCATGAAAGTTATTAGTTGATTATATGAAACGACGACTGTAATATTTATTTTTATCTATTCAGAATTTAAGTGTAATTTAAGCAAAGACAGTTTGTGTAAATGGTAAATACTGGTACCTAACCTCTATAAATGTAGTATTCCAAACTGTATCAACTTTTTTGATCATCTCAAAGGTTGCTATTTACAAAGTTACCGGTTGTATAGAATTTATAGTAAAAGGATTCTTTTTTCACAACAAATACCCACCTGTCCGATTGTAATCTCTCTCATCTCACAAGTCGTGAATTGGGCATAGCTAATTTGGCGTTGAAAATTGTACAAAACTAGTAACAAATCAATTTTGTTGTTAAAGTGTGTTGACCTTTAAATTTGAATTTTAGTGGCACTCTGAGAAGGTTCAATTATTATCGTTGGACCTTGGACTCGTATAACTGGGTGGTTACTTTTTTTGCGTAATCATTCACGTATACATAATGAGCGTCTATTACCTATTTCAAGTTATGTATTTATTAGTTCTTTACTTAGCAATAAGACTATGTTCTTCAAATTAAATTTCTTTGATGTTCAAAACAAACTAAATAGTACTTACATGTTCTTTTGATAATTTAGTTCTTCAAAGGTATTTTTTTAGGAATCTATCAAATTTTTTTAGGAATATCAAATTTCTTTGATGTTCGAAACAAACTAAATAGTACTTACATGTTCTTTTGATAATTTAGTTCTTCAAATATATGTTTTTAGGAATCTAAAGTGGTAGGTAGGTAGGTAACCTACCTATTTTGTTTTTTTTTAATTGCCACAAGTGAAATTCTTAGATTTAAATAAATAACGAAATGTTGAAGATAATGCACTTATGCAGTTAATTATTTGATATAACTGTGTTCATCATAGAATTATCAAATTATTTTTCGATATTGAATAGCAATTGAGAAAGAAAAACTTACCGTTGAACTTTCTTCACATAATCCCGCCTCGAATGCTTTTTTTTCGAAAATTTCTAATAAATCTTGCAAGTCTTTCTGAGTTATTTCGAAGCTGCACATTTTCATGCGACATTTATTTTTATCTCTTGTTTAAAAAAGTTTTTTTAAATTGTGCAGTTTTAATCAACCAAACTTAGTAGAAACGAATATATCCGAACAACGCACACCGCAAATACCACTTTTTTCTTTTGCACATAAATTTATTTTCATTTAGTTGTTATTCAATTATTCCGACATTTTTCGAGGTTTTATTGATGCAGAAAACCTTTTCTAATGAGTTTTATTCTTTATGAAATATTAAATTGATAAGAATATTAATTAAGTTTAACTTGCAGTACTCGAAACGGAATTTGTTGCGACAAATAAATTTTCTCCGCGTTTAATTTTTGACAGTAAAAGCCCATGCCTCGTATTCGACGACGAAAATTTGTAATCGTGTGGTGGTGGCAAAAAAACGCCTTTAGTTTTCTCTATTTCCTTTTGATTTTGCTTTCGTTTTGGCATGTTTTTGTGTTTCTGTTTTTTTGCCTTACAAGTGAGAAAGAGATAGTACGGTTCATAATTATTATACGATATATATCTTTCTTTCTTTTTAAGTCAAATAAAATGCTAGAACGGGATGTGTATTTAATTAATTGAACTGTCAAAACGTATCATTGCCAGGAGTGCTAAAATATAACTTTATTCACCTAAAGGTTCCCTCACACCAACGCGATTTTTCGGTGGCGTCAACGAAAACAACAATAACAACACGTGGCTGTCTGAAAACAACACGTTGTTATTATTGTTGACTGGTTTTTTGCGTCGTTTCGTCTTTCGTGTAATGAGCGTCTAAAGGTGTTTTTTTTTCAATAGCCGAGTTAGTTGGTTGACCAAAAAAAAAAAAAATTGGGAATAGCGACACCATAACAGAAAGAAAATGGAGTTGCCATCAAATATGCGGTCAAATATCGATGATATTCGATATTTCGTACGAAATTTCCCTCACGAATTTTGTTTGAGATTTCAAACAAATTTCAGTGTTGATAGAAACTAAAAAAAAAATCCCGAAATAAGTACACACATTTCCCTTTTTTCTCTCGCTTTCTGTTGAAAATATACGCAAAACGGAATGAAACCCCACTATCCCCAGTACGCTACACTCAATAAATGTAATAAACTCTCTTTTCATCATCTCTTTTTTTTTATGACTGAACTGTTATACTGAAGAGCAAATTGAGTAATTAACGCCTATATTATTCACTCGATACATCCAGATTGAAACTTAAATCCGGATGTATTTACATTGAATTTGTATACTTTACATCTGGATTAAAGTTTTAATCTGGATGTATTGAATAATTAATATGGGCGTAAGTGTGTTTGTTTCACATTCAGACCGTTCCAAGAAGATTTAAAGGAAATTTCGCAGTAATCTACTAGATTACGAAATCTGAAAATGTGTGGAAAATCTGTTGATTTTGATGAGATTTTGTGATTTTTGCACGAAATCTAGATTTTGATTCGGTGTGTATAGCCTATAACACTACACTCAATAAATATAATAAACTCTTTTTTCATCATCTCTTTTTTTAAGACTGAACTGTTATTTTGATTTTTTTTTATAATATAAGTGTTCTCTTTCTTACAAATAGTAAAATATCTGAAGGTTTTTTTAATAATACAAATTCTATATACTAATGAAATGAAATGGCCACGATCTGTTTCACTCTAATTTACGGCAAACAGTGTCTGATTCTAGTGCCTCTGTTTATGTTACGTACACCTCAGTAAAATCGATTTTTGAGTACAAAATAGCATTATTCTCGTAAAAATGATTGAAATGAACTGAGGTCCTTTTTGCAAATAAAAAAGCAATAGGGGTATTCCCGATCCGATGCAAACTGGTCTTGCATCATTGCAAAAGTGCAAAGTTTCTTTTTACAATGGGGTTAGGGTATAGCAATTTTCCACTTTTGCATTTTGGCAATGATACAAGACCAGTTGCATCGGATCGGGAATACCCCTAATAATGTTTTTTACGAATGAATAAGTAGCAAGTGTTGTACCATTTTTAAATCTTGATGAATCAGGCCAATTTTTTAAATAACTTGCCGAGGGTAGTATATGAAGTGTCAAAGTTAGTTAAAATTTGTTTGAACCATGACTTAGTCAAACTTTATTTTTCTTTCGAAACTTAAAATATTTAAGGATCCCCCACAACAACGCGAATTTTCGGTGGTGACGACGAAAACAATAATAACCACGCGTTGTTTTCATTGACAACCTCGTGTTGTTATTGTTGTTTTCGTCGTCGCCACCGGAAATTCGCGTTGGTGTGGGGGAACCTTTATTTTTGTATTTGTGATTGCTATCAATATAGCGTGGTATTTAGGATTACGTAAAAAAAAATCACAAAATTTCGAAATTTGTGCCCACAGTTCCTAAAAATTTGTCTTTTCGATTTTCGTTATTTTTCTAAATTTGCTATTAGGTGCGTTTTATTGGTAAATTTATAGCTAGCAGAGTAAAATTTCTCGCGGTGAACAATAACAACAATCAATTACTGCCGATAAATTTGCCAGTAAAATAGTGGATATGGAAGTGGATAAAGAAAATTGAAACTTTGAAGATGAAGATGGCGCGTTGAAAATTATTCATGACTTGAACCTTAATGTTGTTTTTCACTCATAAAATGGATGTGTTCTATCATATTTGTAGTTTAGTGGAGACACGGAAGCAGAAATACTTTGTGAACACAACCAAAAGTGGCTAAAGCGTTTTTGAACACAGCCGGAGCGTTTTATTGGTACCTGATTGCTGCACTAGCTATAAATTACCAATAAAACGCACCTATTATTACTTAACCAAGTGAGATAGATTTTTTTTATTTTATCCAGAACAGGTATAAGCTACCCTATCACTCGGTTCCCGCTTGACGTCGAGTTTCGGGACACCCTGTATATATATGTACAATGCACATATTGCTCTTTCAATAGGTTTTATTTTTTAATATCTGTAAAACTCAACAAATAAACTCATTTCAATGAAAATGTGCTGGAGACTTCAATATAGACTTTAAATCTGACAGTTCGGAAAAAAGAAGATTTGATAATGAGGTTTTATGTAGATTTGGTTTAAGTCAAATAATATATGAAACAACAAGAAACACAAGTTCATCTTCTTCACTTATAGACTTCGTTTTGAGTGATCAGGTCTCGTGTATTAAGGCTGCAGTCAACAAAAACTGGATAATAACTGATCATGAAACAATTCAAATTGATCTTCACGTAAAAAACAAAGATAATAAAAATCTCAAGATAATTAAATATGTTAAATATGAAAAAACAAAATTTTTAATGGAATTGTCAAATAGAAGCTTTCAGAATATATTGCATGGTGAAATAAATATTTCCCATAACTTCAAAAATTGTATACAACAGTGCTTAAAAAGTTTAATTAAATCTTTTAAACTAAATAATTATTATGTTGAATGGTTCAATGAAGAGCTTAATAATCTTAAACGGACTAAAATCGAATTATATAATCTATACAGTATTTCAAGAACTAACGAATGTTGGGAAAATTACAGAAGAGTGCGAAATAAATTCAAAAATAGTTGCATAAAAGGTAAAAATAGTTATATAGAAAAGAAAATTGAAGAAAAAGCTGGAAACCAGAAGGAAATGTGGAAAACTATAAAAAAATATGTGTTAAACAAAGATAATCAAGAGCTTTGTGAAATTGAAGTTAATAACATTAAAATCACTAATAAAAAAGATATGGCAAACAAATTAAACGAATACTTTGTTAATAGTGTGATTGAAATAAATAATAGCATACCTAATACTCAATATTATGATAATATAATAGATTCTACACGTTCATTTCAATTTAGCCAAATAAATGAAATAGAATTGGAACAAATAATAAAGAGTTTAAATACTAAAAATGATTTCAACGGTCTTAATACCAAAATTATACTGGACTGTAAAAATGAGATGTTTCCAGTTTTATTAAATATAATTAATACTTCATTGATGGAAGGGGTGTTTCCAAGTTCATGGAAGGAAGCGATTGTTGTTCCTGTCGAGAAGGAAAAAAATGCAAACAAATTGGAACATTTTCGTCCCATAAATATGATGCCCATCTACGAAAAAATTCTGGAGAAGGTTGTGAGCATTCAATTAGAAAGTTACCTCACTCAATATGGAGTTCTTTGCGAGGAATAATCTGGATTTCGTAAGGGTCACTCTACAGAAACCGCTTTAGCTTGGGTCCTAAATGAGTGGAAAAGAAATATAGATTCCGGAAATTCAGTGCTGGCATTATTCCTTGATTTGAAGAGGGCGTTTGAGACTGTTGAAAGAAGTATTCTTTTGAGAAAACTGTTCAAGTATGGAATTCGGCAAAATGAACTAAAGTGGTTTGATTCTTTCCTTTCTTCGAGGACACAAAAAGTAAGATTAGGTGAAGCATATTCCTCAACAAAAGATATAAATTTGGGTGTTCCTCAAGGAACAATACTTGGAGTCGTCCTTTTCCTTCTTTATGTGAATGATATCAAAGATTGTCTGAAGTTTTCAAAAGTTTCGCTATTTGCAGACGATACACTTATATACATTGTTGGAAAAGACTTAAAAGAATGTGAAACTAATCTGAATGCTGATACAGATTCATTATTTAAATGGTTGTGCAAAAACAAATTAAAATTAAATGTTTCAAAAACAAAAAGTATGTATATAGGCAGTATGAATCATGTTATTAACATAAAAATAGACAATAATGATATTGAATGTGTTAAAAAAATTAAATATTTAGGTGTTTTGATTGATTTTAAACTAAACTTAAACGATCATGCAGACTTTATAAGTGCAAAAATTTCTAAAAAACTTAATTTTATATATAGAATAAGGAATAAACTATCAAAAAAATGTGCAATCAGTATTTATAACTCTATTATATTACCACACATAGATTATTGTTCTACAATATTGAGTTTATGTAATAATGGCAAAATAGATAGCCTTCAAATTTTACAAAACAGAGCTATGAGATGTGTGTTACAATGTGGTAGGAGGACTCATATAGCTGATATGTTAAATGAGTTGGAATGGATGAGCATTACACAAAGACTGAAATTTAATTTGTTAACTTTTATATTTAAACTTAAAAATGGATTATACCCTATGTATCTCCAAAGAAATTTGCAATATGTTGGTAACTATTACAACCTGAGAAATGTGGGTGATTTTAGACTACCATTGTATAGGAGAACTAGTTCTCAAAATAATATTTTGTATAAAGGAACTCAAATGTTTAATAATTTAGATAATAATATTAAAATTGAAACTAATATTAATTTATTCAAAAACAAATTGCGTAGCATATTATAATTTTGTATATATATAAGAAATTGATTGTACAAAAGAGTTCTTTAACTAATAAAAATTAAAACTAAAAAACTAAAAACTAACTCATTTTTAACTAAAAAAATTGAAACTAAAAAACAATTTATAACAAAATAAATAAATAACTAAAAATAAAAAACTCTTTGTAAAAAAGATATTAAAATAAAGCCTTGAAATTAACTTAAAACAGAAAAAAAAGAATCACATCATTCAAAATGTATATTGTTAATGTTTCTTCTTGAATCTTCAAATCCTTAGCTCTTGTTCACGTCACTCCAGTTCCAGTTTTATTATTTTGATTTTCTCCTCACGCTCAGGCTGTTCCAATTTGATTAGTTTTATTTTCTCCTAATGCTCTGCAATAATTATGTGAGCTTTTGTAAGTTCAAAAAATCGCCCTCTGATAGGATGAGTCCGAATTCTAGAACGTAGCATATACAAAGTAAATAACATTTATCTGAAGAATATTTTAATAATTTAATTTTAATAATCTAACGTTGACACAACATAATAAATTAAAAAATGATAATAATTTTGACAGAAATATATTATTAACAAGAGAATAAGGTGGAGTTTTGGTTTGAGCGCAACGTGGCCGGTTGTGCCTTGCACACCGTGCATTTTCAGGAGATTTTTCTCCAGTTATTTTTTTATTGGTTCCTGTGCCTCTTCGCTGGGACCGATTACACTTCGTTCCCACTTACCGTGAAAGTGAACCACCACCACCAGCCGAGTCCTTTGGGGAAGGGATTCCTGCATGGCATCAGGAGAGGCTTCTCCAGCTACAGATTGGTTCCTGAGCCTCGTGCCAGGCCTACACCGTTTCCGTTTACCGTCAAAACGGTCTACCAGGCAGTTACTTTGGACGGGGATACCTGCTTGGTAGTCTGGAGATCTCTATCTTCAGCAACTTATTAGTTCCTGTTCATTGTCACCAGACTGGAACCTAATCCCGTTATTCCGTTTACCGTAAAAACGGACTACAGCTAGAATAAAGTTTCTACTAGCAACAGATTCAGCGCAAGCTGGCAGATTCTCCAAGCGAGGCCATCACCCTGTGAACCCAGATGGGTAAATTAATCTCAAAAGAATGGATGATTAACCCTCATCACCTTCAACTTTCCACAACAGATAGCATCTCAAACAAACGAGATCATCAACATAATAATCAAAAAAAATAACAATGATGTAATTGTGTAAAATCATTAATGTTTTAATGTAGTTTGTGACTTTTTTACATATCGTATTACTTTTTTTCATTGCCAGTAATTGTTTTTAAGCCTAGTACGCTGCTGATGTGAAATCCCATACAAAAATGACAACGAAATCATAAACGGAAAATTTCGTTCTGCTTTTCGTTTTGCAGTACGCTGTTCGAAGAGCGAAATTCATAATTGTAGCAGATTATTTGGAGAAGTCTCCGCTCCTTTTTCGCACTGAATTAATTATACAGACTATTTATTGTGTGCGGAAAAATGACATTTGAGTTTTATTTGTGTTTTTTTATGTTTATCATTTTCTTACTTCATGGGTTTCTCTGAGTTTTTGCGTTTATGTTTGATTTTGTTTCTGGAATTAATGAAACTCTCCAAGGATATTTTCCTTCGTGTCTTCGCAAGCGTTTCGTTGTCTGTTTGGAGATCACAGGAAATTTTCGTTTCGCATCAGCAGCGTACTAGGCTTTACAATTTATCACAATTTGCTGTCAACGCCCATACAAAAAAAAAACAAGTTTGCGAAGCTTGGTGAATATTTCAAGGTACTAAACAGGTAGTAGATTTTCACTTTACTATTCTACGAACATTTTGTTTTCATTTATTTCGGCGACAACGAAAACAACAATAACAACACGTGGTTGTCAATGAAAACAACACGTTGTTATTACTGTTTTCGTCGTCGCCACCGAAAATTCGCGTTGGTGTGGGGGAACCTAAACTCTTATATTCCCGATTTAATTAACTCGTGGAATGAGCGTTTTTTTATTAATATGGCCGTCTGGGCTTAGCTAAGTCCGTAGGGGATTAGTTGTTGTTGCAATCGTTTGTTTTTTTTTTTTTTATTCGTGTTTGCGTATATGTATACTTGCTCTCACTGACTGGCAAACCTACCTTCTATCTTAGCTTCCATCTCTTTCTTAGAAATAGAGGAACGGGCATATCGTGACAAAAGTGAGGCGTTTTTCATAATAGTGTGAGTTATTTAAACACAAATGCATTCACACAGTGAAGGCATGCAGTAAGACAGCTAAATCATGAGCGTCTAAAGGAATTTTTAGCTGTTTTTTTGGGGAATGTGTTTTGAGATTTTAAATCTTCGAGAACCCTGCAGCCATGATGGAAGAGCAGTCCATGTACTATATGGTCCAAGCCAGCCTTGCATCGACAATCGACGCAACTTCAAGTTTTTTTTAATAAATAATGTGACAATAAGTTTCTTAAACGATGTCGTTTAAGTAGTACACAGAATTCAATCCTACATTATGGTATTATTAGGTCTGTTTGGTTGTACGACGCAGCACAATTTGCAGTCAAATCCCATAGAAAAAAATGACAAGTAGCAACTTGTAGCAAGAAGTTGCAGTAACCAAACAGACATATTTATTTTAATAATCTACCCACATACTTAAAAAGTGAAAGTAGAATAAATCAATTTAAGAAAAAACTTTTTAATTTTTATTTTTTTAAAAATAGTGTTGTTTAGCCAAAATATATACAATATTTGAATTAAGTGATTTTTATGATGTTATTTTTTATTATGTTATCATATTTTAAAATTTTTAAACTAATATCTAAGTTTCTTTCTTTAACTATTCTTTTGCTAGGGACTATTATAGAGCCCAATCTTGATGTTAAGATGGGTACTCTTGGCCTTGGCCAGGACGGTATGCAGAAACTCTATATAAACTTTGTAATTAACGGTTGAGCCTAGGATCTTTATTTAACTGTAGGTAACAGAAATCTAAAACAAATCATTGTTGAGATGGCCATAAGGAAGTATTCAGTGTCACAAGGTTCGTAGACTTTCCTTTTTTTCCCACGGTCAGATCTACTTGCGATTTAACCTGTCATATTGTAATGCTTCTTTGAGACCGTATTTATAATTTCCCAAACCCCACCCCCCTCTTTATGATCGTTATGATTCGAAATGTAAATAATATACAACGTCGGACTCACATTACTTTTCTATCTGTTTGTAGAGTGCTGCACCCTGTCGTGCTAGGGAATCAGCTTTTGCATTACCAATTATACCGCTGTGACCTTTTACGTAATTCTGAAGACACAAAATGTTAGTTTTTGTTTTTTTTAATTGAAAGTAGATGACTTACCCATTTTATTTGAATGCTTCCGTCTAGCAAGCCATCTATTATCACAAAATCGTCCTTGTTCTTAACTGGTTCACCACTTTTCAATTTCCAACCATTTCGCTTCCAACTTTTCATCCAAGAAGTCACTGCATTGATTAGAAATTGAGAATCTGTGCTTATGCAAAGCTTTTTGATTCCAAAATCTTTAGCAATTCGAATGGCATATATTGCAGCTTGAATTTCTCCAGCATTATTGGTTACTCTTCCGCAAACTGGTTTTGCAACATTTCTGGAAAACAATTAGGTAAAGAAGAGGCAAATCAAAAATGTTTCCGTTTCTTCTCACAGTGTATGACGTTCGCAAAAGTAAACCCCAAAACCGGCAACGGCATTAGCTTTCCCGTTATTTATGCAGGATCCGTCTGTGTATACAATGACAAAACCCTCCGAGTCAATGGGAAATTCGAAATTACCAATTTTCTTCAGACCTATGGGTTCCCATATCTTCGATTCATGTGAGTACTTTTTAAAATTTTTTGAACTACTTGGTCCTTCGAATGGAGTTTTCGTTTTCAGATGATTTTCTGGTACACCTTCTACTTCAGCTACAGCAGCTAACTAAATATAAAAATAAAAATTAACATATGAATACTTGCGTTAGAGAAACTATAAGATAGGCTATCCCAAAGTTTTTAGTTACGTGTTGCGTGTCAGCTCTTTCTTTTGTCATAAGGGATTTAACACAAACCTATCCGGATAGCTTTGTATAGTTCCTCGAACGTGAGCAATAAATTGCAAAATAATGTTTAACGAACCAAGATGTCTTCGTCGTCTTCCTCCCATGTTACATCATCAGGCCAACATTCTTTAATTTCCGAAGTAGCAGGCTGTGGTTTAACTTCATCTTCACTGCCACTTTCTTCTGAGGACGATTCCCATTTGCGGTAACTTGAGCCTAATTTAGATAGTTTTCTTTGTTCCACTAGTTTCTTAAGTTCAGTCCCAAAATCCTTCTTCTTTTTAGGTGTCCCACGAATTGGAACTGCATTAAGACTACGATTATACGAGTCGGCAACTGAATCGACACTTACACCATGTGCTTTAAGAAAGGCTTCTGCTTCTTCTCTTGTCTTAAATTTTTTGTATATTGGCTTGGAGAATACTTTTACTTTCTTTTCACATATGGCCCTTGGATAAATACAGATAATTACGCATTAAACTTTTTTGTTTACAAGCAAAGGAAATACCACGTATCAAAGATTCCCACTTCCCAACCAGCCGCAACAGCATAGAATGGCATTGATTGTTGAAATTGATTAGAATTTGTTAAAAAGCGAGAAGTTGCAATTGCATTTCCAAAGGTCCTAAATATTCTTAACATTGACTAAAGAAAAGCTTGAAATAGCTAAACATGAAAACAATTACTGAAACTGATAAATAACTAATTATAAATTGCCTGTTTGGCTTTTTCAAATTTCCAAAAAATGAAAAGGACGCTGATGACACGACTCGTTTTTTGGTCGTTTTGTCTTTTTGACAGCGTGTAGGAACGTTTGCTTTCGTTAAGCCTGATTCACAATGCGTCGAAGAAACGAGACGAGAACGTGACGTGAAACGCTGTTTTGGCGTGTTCAGAAAAATGAGATCCCAGAGATTTTCCTCACTCAAAAAGTGAGGAAGCGAACCCAAGATTTTTTTTCCTCACAGTTTTGACAGCAAAGTTGAGAAATTTTGCGCAGGAATCCTCTTCACAATCCTTATCACACACTTGAACAGTAAACCACTGTTGAAACTAAATTAATTCGCCGGAATCGGTGGGTAAAATTGCTGAATTTTTATTCACCGCAATTTTTATTCACCGATTTCGGCGGATTAATTGAGTTTTAACAGTGCTTTACTGTTCAAGTGTGTGATAATAACCAATAACATACTTGAACTAGCGTTGAACGTTAGTTAATCCGCCGAAATCGGTGAGTTAAAATCTTGAACCGACGCTGAACCACTATTGTACAACTGGCCATAAGATTGCTGACGAGAATATTATGAGAAAAGAAAATAACAAGTCACAAAATAAAACACTTTTGATGTTCTTTCAATTTATGTTTTTAGATTAAATATAATTGAAAAATTAAATGATACCTATGATATCCAGTTGAGATGGAGATCTAGTGGTCTTCTGTTTTCTCTGTCACTTCACTTGTCAAACGAAAATCGTCTTTTTTTTCAATTTTAGGATCCCCCACACGAACGCGAATATGTCGCAGTGACGACGGAAAAACTACAGCTGTGTTTTATTTTCCTCCAGATCCAATCGATCACAACATGAAAATAAAACAACCCCCAGGATCTCAGCGACAACTTGTTATATACCCAACTCTTTTTTCCTTTTTTTTAATTTTTTTTTGTGTATACCCGTTGTCTTTTTTCTGATAAATTTAATTTGCTATTATTTTTCAGTTATTGAAATTTTGTTTCCAGAAGTTCAGTACGAAAATTAAATCATGAAAGCATTCCGCCTCCGTCAAATTTACATATAGAATGTGAAATTGAAGTGCCTCAAATATTTATAATTTCTAGCAAGCTCATATATTTTACGTTATCTAATGTCGGTTGATAAATAAAATTATTATTATTCATATTATTACGTTCAAACAAATAGGTTGTTTTTATTTCTCGAAGGAAATATATATTTTTCCTAAAGGACAAATCTCATATTTCATCAAAGTCAGAGCGTAATACATCTCTGTCCTTTGACTTTCAAATTGTAATTTTTTGTGGTGTTTTTTTTCAAATGATTACAAAACTAATCACAATTTCCAAAATTGTGATCATTTAGAATTTTTAAGTTGCCAAACAAACCTAGTATTATAAGTTCCGGGTTGTTTAAATCAAACAAACCTTGTTATATTCTTTTGAACGCATCCATTACTTTTGACAACTGAAGTTGAAATTTCGTTTGAGGTGTGAAAACTTTTTCAAATTAAAAGTATACAATCATAAAAGGACTATTTTCCGAAATGAGTTATCCAACCCAAAATTCACACCAGCCTCCAATACCCCCTCCGCCGGGAACATATCCTTCCGCTTCCCAACCAACTTCATATGTCTCCACTGTCCCACCGTCAACTTACACACCAACAGTCTACCCAGTAGGAACTTCTACTCCCGTATATCCGCCTTCAGGTATGTCGACGGCTTTTAATCCTGCAGTTCCACCGCCACCTATTACAAATTCGGTACATAGATACTATACGCCTCCATTACCACCGTATGGTCCTTCAGCACCTGCACCACCCCATAAGTCGGTGGCACCTTACATGCACTACCCTCCACCACCGCCACCATCAACAACACCTTACATCAGCTATCCTCCCCAGCCACCTCCACCAGGTATGTCTGCCACTGACTATCCATCGAAAGCGCCTCCTCCCCCTCCTCAGACAAGTCTATCTCGCACTTGGTATGCTCCACGACATAATTTAACATACAGAAATCCAGCAATTCACCCCCCTCAACCACAACCAACATCCCATGAGCACCGTTCCTCCTATCGTCCAAGGAAAACATTTGCCCCTTCAAGCAGCTACAGACCTCTCTCTACTCGTCCAACACCAATGACCCGACCCCCTTCATCCGATGGTCGATCCTCCAGTAGCTCCAACTATTCTAACCACCATCAATCCGAAAAAACGACTAAAAAACCGGAAACAGAAAGGGATCGTCTTTTAAAAAACTGGCGCAGCTACTTCTGTGAGACATCAGAGGAGATTGCCAAGAAACTAGCTGAGCTGGAGGAGAACGAAGAGAAGGACGTGTGGATTCGCTCATCACCAGCTGACATCTACTATCGTCGTACGAATAATGGAAACGAAGTTGAAGGCACATCCCGCCTTGAAGCTCTTTGCAATCTTTTCGACGAGGAACTGGTTCAAAGAGCCGAAAAGGCCAAGGCTAAGATGGAACCCTACGTTCCACCACCACGCAAACATCGTCGTCGACTTTGCAAGCACAAATCAGAGGTTTGCTCATCATCGTCCGATTCCTCAGACGATGACTTTCAAATCGAACAGGACTGCTGTATGGAGGAATTGTCTAGAAAAGTCCAACATCCTTACCGTCTACATCCAGATTTGTGGCACAATGATCCTGGCGAGATGAACGACGGGCCACTGTGTCGTTGTTCGGCTAAATCGCGAAGAATCGGTATTCGGCATGGAATCTATCCCGGCGAGGTGGGAATCCCGAAGTGCATACCGAATTCAAACAACGCAAACAAACTCTACCACTATCGGATAACTGTATCGCCACCAACTAACTTTCTTACTAAGACTCCAACAATCATAAAACATGACGAACATGAATTCCTTTTCGAAGGATTCTCTCTGTTTTCCCATTTCCCCATAGATGAATTGCCCACTTGCAAAGTTATACGATTCAACATTGAGTATACAATTTTGTACATTGCTGAGAAGATTCCAGAGAACTTTACCATCCAGGAGCTCGAATTATTTTGTAAGTTTTTAAATTCTTAATTCTAGAAAAACGAAATAATTTTACTTAACGATTTTCAGCTAAATACCTTTTTCGTGAGCTATTGGAGCTAGTTGACTTCAGCCTCTTTCCGACTGTGAATGCCGACTCCTCATGTCCGGCTTTTCATTTTCTTCCCCGATTCGTTCGGGATCTGGCCGACAATGGCAAAGAAGTGCTGGCAATGAGTGAAGTGTTAAAATATTTACTCGACAACTCAGGCCCTTTGGTGGATCCGGAACGCTTATCCACCATGGCGGATATAGGTCAGAATGACTGGCAGGATTACGTTGATTACATAAAGGGAATGGTCGTTACAAAGCCCGGACAAAAGCCGTGTTCCGTCAGAATCGATCAACTCGATCGTAACGTCCCAGATATACCAGATTGCGTGGATAAAGACAATGAAGCTATCATTCATCCAGCTATCGTTCATTTTGGTATCCGTCCACCACAACTCAGCTATGCCGGAAATCCTGAGTATCAGAAAGCCTGGAGGGAATATGTGAAATTTCGTCACTTGATGGCTAACATGTCCAAGCCATCCTACAAGGATAAGCGAAAGCTCGAGGACAAGGAGATTCGGTTGCAGGAAATGCGTACGCAAGGGCGAATGAAAAGGAACATCACAGTTGCCATAAGTTCAAAGGGTTTCTTCAGAACTGGTATTATGTGCGACGTGATTCAACATGCCATGCTGATTCCAGTACTCACCGGCCATTTGCGCTTTCATCAGGCATTGAGTCTTCTTGAACGTAACATAGGCTATAAGTTTAAAAATAGGTAAGTAAATGGTTTTCTATCCTTAAAATTCCTCTAAACCTGTTGGTTTGAATTTCAAGATATCTCCTGCAATTGGCATTGACTCATCCGTCGTACAAAGAGAACTTTGGTACAAATCCAGATCATGCAAGGAACAGCTTGACCAATTGTGGCATTCGCCAGCCAGAATACGGTGATCGAAAGATTCATTACATGAACACCCGCAAGCGAGGAATCAACACTTTGATCAACATCATGTCTAGGTTTGGCAAGGAATATGAAACCATGTCGAATATCACTCACAATGAGAGATTAGAATTCCTCGGCGATGCAGTGGTGGAATTCCTAAGTTCCATTCACTTGTTCTTTATGTTTCCCGATCTGGAAGAAGGTGGTTTGGCAACTTATCGGGCAGCTATTGTTCAGAATCAACATCTTGCAGTTCTGTCGAAGAAACTTCAGTTGGAAGAATATATGCTGTATGCTCATGGATCAGATTTGTGTCATGAACTGGAGCTGCGTCATGCAATGGCGAATTGTTTTGAAGCTCTTATGGGAGCCCTGCTGCTGGACGGTGGAATCTCCGTAGCCGATGGGGTATTCATGAATGCACTGTTCATGGGCGATGAAGCGTTGAAGGAAATATGGACGAATTTGTCCGAGCACCCATTGCAGGAACAGGAACCACTCGGCGATCGGCATTGCATTTCTTCCTATCCAGTGCTGCAAGAATTGACTAAGTTCGAAGATTCCATTGGAATCAAATTCAAACACATCCGATTGCTCGCACGTGCTTTTACCGATAGAAGTATTGGATTTACGCATCTCACACTGGGTTCGAATCAACGGCTTGAATTTCTTGGCGACACTGTACTACAGTTGATATGCTCTGAATATCTTTATCGACATTTTCCCGAACATCATGAAGGGCACTTGTCGCTGCTGCGTTCATCTTTAGTCAATAATCGAACTCAAGCAGTTGTGTGTGACGATCTTGGCATGACTCAATATGCAGTCTTTTCAAATCCAAAGGCGGATATGAAGACCAAAGATCGGGCTGATCTGCTAGAAGCATTCCTTGGGGCTTTGTACGTCGACAAAGGACTCATGTATTGTGAACAGTTCTGCCATGTTTGTCTCTTCCCGCGGCTTCAGATGTTCATCATGAATCAAGATTGGAACGATCCCAAGTCCAAACTTCAGCAATGCTGCCTCACATTGCGAACAATGGAGGGTGGAGAACCAGACATTCCTATATATAAAGTCGTCGAATCAATTGGTCCTACCAATACTCGTATTTATACGGTGGCGGTGTATTTCAGGTCGAAGCGTTTGGCTACAGCTACTGGGCACACTATTCAGCAAGCCGAAATGAACGCCGCCAAGCAGGCATTAGAGAATTCTCGGGAGCTCTTCCCGCAGCTTGATCACCAGAAGAGGGTAATAGCTAAAAGCATAAAACGACAAACCGGTGACATTAACTCCGATCTGGAGGATACATTCAAGCAGCCACCGAAAAAATTTTTCGCAGACGATCTGGATGAATCTCATCTGCCGAAGCAATATCGAGTGCGAGAGGATATCTCATCAGATGAGCTTCCCGACGACGAAGAGCTCAACACGGATTCAGATGTTGGCGTAAAACATAAGAAAAAAAAGAAGAAATCTCACACGCCAAAGAAGAAGCACAAAAAAAAGCGTAAACGTAGCAGTACCAAAAAGACATCTTCTTGCAGTGAAGGCAGTGAAATAGAGGATTGTTCCAAAATGAAGCCAAGTTTCTTAGCAAAATCTGCTATTGTCGATGATTCACTTAGTCCTCTGTCAGATGACGATTTGGGAGATCTTATTGCTATCAATCATTCTCCTCCTGCAATTACGAATAGTATAGATGCAGCCGAAATATCTAACATAAATAAGGAACAAACAAATTATGATCTCAATGAAAAGAGTTCGAAGCCATTTTCAGCACTGGCTGACGTAGAAGATGTTTCATCGTCATCAGAAATTGAATCCGGAGAGATTAGTACTTAAGCGTAGAATTTTGACCATAAACTTTATTGGTATTGTTTAAGTTAATAATATACAAAATAGTTCAGTCATGTAAGTAAAGTTTTGTGTTTGTAAAGAGAATTTGAATTAAGTGAGGTCTACTCCGAGTGTATAAAACTAAGGGGTGATAACACACTTGAAGTTAGGCTGCCAAGTTTAGTTTTTTTTTTTTTATAAAAAAATGATTTCTTCAAAGTTATCAAGTTGAGTTTTAATATTTTTTGGAAATTATTAATCTTGCAAATTGATTTAAAAAAATCCAAAGCTATTACTCATGAAAGTCTTGGCAACCAAATCTTCCAGGGTTAATAAATAAATTCGAGCACTGCTTTTTGTAGGCAATACAGTAGACTTATGTATTTAAAAAAGGAACTGATTTTCAGAAGTTTATACGCAGAAACTGCAGTGGCACTGAACTCGCCAAAACCTTTTAAGATCGTTTCTCTCACTTAGTTTTAGTCACATCCAAAAATCATCAATCATTGAGTGGACAATTTGTCCTCAATGCATGAAAACTACCACAACCGATATGCTTCTTTTCACCACGCTCCCCAAAGAATGCCCTGTAATATTGTTAATGATTTTGGACTCAGTATAATTTAAAGTACCAAGTACCTACCCAAACTACCTTAAAATTAAGCCCTAACCCATTACTATTATTATTAAGTTGAGTTCGGCGTTTAAAAATACAGATCTATGCATTTAACGAACAAATTCATTAAGTAAATTAAAAAATAAATCTTAATCGACAAAATGCCTTAAATAACTAAATATTTATTTTTTTTTATTCCCGCGTATTAATTTAAAAAAAAATTACTTGAACAAAGAAAGCCGTCGATTAGAAGCAAACTTTCCGCCATTACTCAACGCGCTCTGCACATCTTTTAGATCCGGCAGCTTGGAAATTTCTCCTCGAGCCGCCATCGATGGTGGGGTGGCTAAAATTCTCTGGGCAACACGTTGAATATCTTCTGCTGTCACTTTTTCTGCAAAAAAAAAAATAAATAAATAAGTATAAAATCAAGTCTATCCAACTAAAGACAAAAAATCTTACCAATTTCGGTGATAAAATGTTCTGGTCGTTTTCTATGTCCAGTTGCCAGCACTTGTCTGCCAACATCTTCAAACACCACAGGCCTGGACTCAAGATTCATCAGCAACATCGATTGCAGCTGAATTTTCGCTCGACTGAGTTCTTCTTTTCCAGGTTCCGATTGCATATTCACTAACTCACGGGTAACAACTTCGACCATTTCTCGAACGTTGTTCGGGGGAGCACTGGCATGAATACAAAATATTCCCGAATCACTATAGGCGTGATTGTATGCGGTGGCACTATACATCCAATGATAACGATTCAGAACGTTTGTGTAGAGTCTGGAATACATTCCTTTGCCTGGACCACCAGCTGAAAATGAACCTCCTCCACCCATCATTATATTGAGAACACACAATGGCACAAAATCTTTGTCTTGATGCGAACATCCTTCAAGGCCAATTACAATGTGAGCCAGTTCTGGAAGGCCAGCGGCAGCATAAATGGGAATATCACATTCCTCCTACAAAAGCGGACAATTTTAGATAAGGCAAAAGAGCAGGCAAACAAGACGTACCTTTCTTAATCCACCAGTGTACTGTGAAATGGACTTATCAACAGAATCAGCTCCATAGCCTCTAATTTTTTCCGTGTCCCAAATAGCTGGCTGAGCCACAAAGAACTTCTCAACGTTTTTCACCAGTTCGTCGTGATCGACCTGCGGTGTGAAGATAACAATCAGAAACTTCATTCATACCCAAAACTCTTACTTACCCCAACTCCTGCCACCACCATTCGCTGTGGAGCATGATGATACTTGAGATAGTTTAAGAGCACATTTCTGTCGATCAGTTCCAAGTTCTGCGAGGGACAGAGCTTTGGCAGCCCTAACGTGTTTTCCCTGTAGGCGGCTGCATGTATCATGTCCATCAGAATAGTTTCCTGCTCGGGTCGCATGCCAAGTGTTTCTAATTCAAATTGAATAGTTCGGCGTGCTATTAATACTTCTTCTTCCTCGAGCCGAGGTCGTAGAGTAACATCTGCCAAAAGTCTGGTGACCGACTCCACGGCACGACTGTCAATACTGGCAGCATAAATGAGGGTGTCTCTCGAGCTCTGGCAATCACAGATTCCGCCGTTTTTCTCAAGTTCCTTTAAGATGGCATCTTTGTTGGGGAAATTCACAGTGGACTGCTTGCAAAACAAAAAATTTTACTTCCCATTTCTAACTTTATAGGACAAACTTACATTAAAAGCCAATTTCTCGAGGAAATGTGAAACACCACTGGGATAGGCGACTTCATAGCGTGGCCCTGAATCGATTACTAGTCCCACAGTGCAAAACTGACCGAAGCGTTTCTCGGAAGCTACACGCAGACCGTTCGGTAATGTTGTCACTTGAGTAATATTGTCATCTTTGCTGGGCTTAGCGTATTCTACTTCTGGTAAATCGGGGAGCGGTTTTGTCAGAGGAGGCAAGTTTGTAACAATTTTATTCGATGGTATGTTAAAACCATCTTTTGGTAAAGCAGATGTTCCAAATGGGGCCGAAGTAAAGGTTCTGGAAATTCTGTGTGGAAATTTTAAATCGAATTTCGTCAGTCGGCTGGAGGAAGGTTAGTTTGAAGTATATATACGTTGAAACTTACCCATGCCAGGAGTTTTTAAAGTGATACAATCCTCGGAAATTCATCGCTGTTTTTATTTTATTAGATAACAATGGTAGCATTAATCGATTTGTTTTTTTTGGGAATATTTATTGCAATAACATGCCTCCTTCACGAATCACGACTAGAAAACGAATATCGTATCGAACTTTTTTCAGGTGAAGTACGAAATGACAGAAGTTGACATCAGGTCCGTTCGGTTACTTTCCAAAACTGTCAATAGGTACGTTTGGCAATACTTTGTTCGTTTACTTCCCAAAACTACCAATTTCTACTATTTTTAGCTTTTGGGTCAAAGTTCATAAAAAAAATAAATTTGATAGAATCTGCCAGTTTCGGGCAAGTACGCGAACGGACCTAACGTGAAATTGCTTGCAAAAATTCTCAGAAATTAGGGGTATTCCCGATCCGATGCAACAAGTCTTGTATCATTGTAAAATTGCTATACCCTAACCCCATTGTAAAAAAAAAACTTTGCACTTTTGCAATGATGCAAGACCAGTTTGCATCGGATCGGGAATACCCCTATTGTCAAAATTTCCTGTTTATTAATGTCGAATTCCTTTCAACAAAAGAATCGAATTTTTTTCTGAAAGAATCGATTTTTTTTCTGAACAATTCGAATTTTTTCTGTCAAAACAAATCTTGCTAATTTTGCAAGATTCAAGAAAGATTTTACACCGATTTGCACACACACTTGCAAGATTTGAAATTTCTAAAAATGTCAAATTCAATGCCGCAGTGTTTTAAGAAAACAATTTTTTTTATGAAAACAAATTGTGTTTTTGGTTGCAACGAATTTTCGGTGAATTTTATAGTAAATATTTGTGGTTGTTTTTCAATTAATAATAATAATAATTTCCAAATTGAATATTTTCTGGATATTTTAATTCAAAATTTGCTGCTGTCAAGTGCCACACACACAATCACAAAAAAAATCGATTCTTTTCGTATTCCTTTCAACGACAGAAAAAATTCGATTCTTTTTAGAAAAAAATTCGATTCTTTTGTTGAAAGGAATTCGACATAACTCAAAAAAGTTGCAACGCGAGGGCAAATAATTTCCCCTCCATTGGATAACCAATAACCATTGGATGTTAAAACTGTCAAATACACAGCTGTCAGTGTCTTACATTTGAAGTCGGCTAGGACAAAATATGCATTCAGGGGCCTATTTCACAGAACATAAATCACAGAATTGTGTGTGACGTAAAATAGGCCCCATATAAGTGGTGGTAAATTTTAAATTTTTTTTAAATTATGCATTTTTCTAAAAATTCAAAATGTACAATGAGCCAAATTTGGCGACTACTTTAAGGTACCTAATTCCTGCAACAAATTCAAATTTTTTTTTTTTTCAAATGCTATAAAAGAAAGATTTCGCAGTCACAGTATAGCTTCTATTTTTGATAGTGCCGAAAATGATGACTCGTTCAAAAATGTGCTAGCTCCAAACAGAGAGAAAGAACTAATAGAGAGAGTCAAATTTCCTCGTCTCCGTCACCTCGAAACCTTTGGTTTACATTTTTTATAACGTGTTGAATTCCTATCGGTGTGTACCTACATGTTTTCACCTCGGGCAGTGCAAAACAAAAAAAAAGGTGGTGAGTATGCACATCTTCTTGCATATGCATTTGTCCCCACATTTTTTTTTATATGGAGTTAATAATTATACATATGCAAGATGGTGCGCAAGTCGCAACATCGTAGCTTGGTGAGTGGTGACTGATGGCCAGTTGTACAATTGGCGTTTTTCTTTTTTGGGTCAGAGCTGAGCGATCAGAGCAAAGCTCTGAGGAGATTATGATCAGAGCCTTCAGTTTTAATTATGAAATACACTTGAGCACTGAACTGTCATATGCTTAGCAATTACATAAAAATTGTATGAAGTTGGCTTCGCTCAGCGTTTTGCTCCATTTGCTCGGTCATTTTATTCTGAGCATACAGAGCATGCTCCGAGCTAGCTCCGATGGAAAAAAGAAACACGACTTATGTGCTCTGATATGTCTGAGGTAAAAAAGAAACATAGAATTTATTTTTAACAGCTCAGTGATCTGCTCTGAGGTAAAAAAGAAAAACACCAAATATTGGTTCAGCCTCGGTTCAAGATTTTAACTCACCGATTTCGGCGGTTTAACTAACGTTCAACGCTGGTTCAAGTATGTAATTGGTTATTATCATACACTTGAACAGTAAACCACTCTTGAAACTCAATTAATCCGCCAAAATCAGTGGATACAAATTGCTGAACCACGGTTTAAATATTTGTACAACTGGCCCTAAAAGAGAGCCACCGTCGAATTTGACTCTATTAGTTCCTTCTCTCTGGCTCCAAATGTCTCGACTCTCGATAGCTTCAAAGAGGCGACAAGATTTATGAAAACTTATTTTAAGAGGAAACAACGGCGTCGTTCTCCTACTCTTAAAAATATCTCTATCTTAATATCAGCCCATTTTGACTTTATTTCCAATTATTCCATACAAAATTATTATTCCAACAAATATTCGCTCGAATTTTTTAAAATTACTTTATCATTACAAATTTTTAAAAACTAATTTAATAAATTCAAATTTTGTTTTCTAAATTCGTATAAGTTAGTAAATTTTTGAAAATTGTAGGTACATACAAAGTTATTTTAAAAAATAGTGTGCATTTTGTTATAAATTTTCCTATTTTTTCGTTGAGCAGACTATTTAAAAAAAATTTTAAACTAAAATTTCTTCATGTGAGGGCAGTGCAAATTTTAATTTCGTCAGTGGCTTTAAGTCGTTGTAGTTAAAATTTTCACTCAAAAAATCTGTAGCAGATTCTACAGCATTCAGTACATTATTGTTATGCTCAAACCTTTCATTTATCTCTGAAATAACTGAGTCGATAATTTCAAAACAAACTCGACCTAATGATGCTTTTTCATCGTCATTGTCACTTTCCCCAAGTCAAGACATAACAACGGATTCGCATAATAGGGTAGAGTACATCAACTTTTCATTCTCTGTGATCTTAAACATATTCAACAGCGTTCTGGTTTTCATCTGCTGTAGCCTGTAAGCATTCAAATCGTAGACACATTAATTACACAACATTAATTTTTATGAGATTAATTTACTCTTACTGATCAAAATCGGTAATCGATTAGAGATTTCGATGATTTACAACGCAAATTATGGCTTCTTTGATTAAAATTTCAGTTAGTAAACGAAACACGTTCGATGGTTAAGAAGTTGAAATAATCATTGATTAAAATTGTAAAAGTTGTAAAGAAAATGATCCCACTTTTTTTTCAAATTTACCGAAAGTTTATTTATTAGATATTTTCCTATAGTTAGACAGTGTCTAAATAATTTAAAATAGTTCAAATATTTGGAAATATGCTTATTTTTTATTAAATAAAATGTTACATTAGCCAAGGTTTAGACAACCGAGTTCATTGCCTAAGTTAGATAGTTCTTAAACATCAAATAAAAATGTTTAGTTAGACAACGTTTATAAATACGACCGAGTTTTTTTTAAATCAAAATCGTTGGCACCGATTTCGAGAAATATAAGCTTCTTCTTAAGGGTTGCATACATACCTGGATATTCTTAAAGTTAAAACAAATCTTTTTTTCCCTAGGAAAGCTTTGTTTTTTAATTATTCAACAGCTGTAAAAAGTCATTATAAATAAAACATGTTTCTCCATTTTTAATATAATAACTCGTCCACTTTATTAATCTTATTTTTTCAAGGTTATGATACATTTACCGGGAAAATTATATAAACAATAATTTCAACTTAATGCCTATCATAAATTCAGGGACGAACATAGTAGAATCAATTAAAAACACAAATTAAATGTCTAATTATTAAAAATCCTCTGTAAGCTTGTTTATTGTAAATGAAA
Organism: Epistrophe grossulariae; assembly: GCA_929447395.1. Lineage (NCBI taxonomy): Eukaryota > Metazoa > Arthropoda > Insecta > Diptera > Syrphidae > Epistrophe > Epistrophe grossulariae. Next base: position 163,748,100 of record OV839566.1, on the reverse strand, counting down.
TTGAAGCAAATGTTATACAAGACTACACATATGCTTAAAACAGCATTATTTAAAAAATAACAAGATTATTTTAAATTATAAAAAAAAATAAAAACAGTTAACATAATAATTCACAAGAACGAAATAATTGGTTGTATGAAACAGAAAAAATAAAATAAAAAGGAAATCTCATAACGAAATGTATTTTTGTTTTCTTTATCACATTTTATTTAATTTTAATTATTTGTTTTGTTTTTTAATTTATTTTTTAATCAAAACTTGTGATATTGAGTTAATGCTAGCTCGATTGTATGACACAACATCCATTCCTTAAGTCTTTTCATTCTAGAAGTAATCATTCAAGTAGTTTAGTATTATAGTAATATTTTTTTTCGATATTTTTATTTAAATTCTTTTTTTTTTTTGTTTTAAAATTTATTTATCTGAATATTTAAACTAAATTTATTATGTTAACATAAATATTGGCATGAATGTATATTCTATACAAAATGTATATGCTTTTTTTTATTTAAATATATGGATTTTATTTTATTTTGATACTTAAAATTTGTTTTTTGTTTTGATTATGATGATGACATGTTTATTTCTCTAGTGCTGCCGTTTATACATTACTATATTTTGATCATGAAAACAGAAGAGCTAAGCTTCAGCTTGTGACTAGATTCAAAAGAAAATGATTTTAATTAAAATGCAAAAAAAAGCTAACCTTTCTTGGCATTCTAAATTATTTAAACAAATTGTTATTTACAGCCTCATAGTTTTTTTTATTCAAAAGCTAATTTTGAAAAAGAAAATTTAAATTATGATTTTACTATACTATTTTCTCTCTAGATTGGTTCCGTGCTTTTTTTTAAATTGTTACTTAAAGCCAATTATAAATTTACAAGTATAGATAATTTTTTTTCGATTTAATAAATTTGATTAAAACACTCTTGAATATTATAAAAAAGCATTAAGTGGTAGAAAATATATTTTTATTAAATTCCAAAATTCATTTAGTTATATAAAATTAAAAAAAAAGAAACAAAAATATTATAATCACAAAAAAAGCTACATAATTATAATAAATAACGATACAAGTATAAATTAAGATGAACAAAAAATTATCCAAATCCTATAAGCATAGTTAAATCACTTTTTTTTTAAATCTTAATTTATCCTTTATAATAATTATCATATAACTCTTATTTATTTTTATCTTTAATACTTAACCTTTCGACTTAAGTGTAAATAGTTTGTTTTGTGTGTCTTGTTGTTGCGTGTACTGGTTTTTCTTTTTCTCTTGTGGTTATGTGAGCCAAGTCTTAATCAATCATCCGCAAATGGATGGTCTGAGGTTTCACTGCTGTTGCGGCGTCTGTTTTCAAGAATTTTTGTAGCTTGCTCGAGAGTTTCTTGATAGAAGATATTGTTGTCTTCACCAGGCAGCGAGTATTTGGAATCATCAAGGTGCCAGGTTAATCCGAGAACAATATTAAACGCAGATGTATCATATGCGTGGCAACCAGAATATCGGTACTGCGGTTTTTTGTTGTATTTACAGCCGTTTGATTGGGCACCTGAAAAAAAAACAAAATACAACTTCAAAATCATGTGAATGTTTTGTAAATAAAAATTGTTTGGTTTTAATATTAGAAAATATTTAATATGTATGCCTTAATCTGAAAAGGAAATTCGACAATTATCACGTTCTTCAGAAAGTGTCCGCTGTTTATCATGGCGGATATAGTGCTTGGCCACTAATGGTTAAAGGATTGCCTTCGAGCAGAACATTAGGAAAAATTCTTTTCTGAGTAAATAAAATTTAACAATTGAACTGCCTTAAAAAGAAATTAATTAGCTATACATAAAATTAAATAGCTATACATATTATCCAGTTACTTACTCGTGGTACAGACTATAATTATATATTAAATTTTGATGGCTAGTACTTTAAATTACGATATGTTGCTGGAGGTATGAATATTCTAGAAACCTGCCTTGAAAATATTATTATTTAGATACGTATGCACTTAAAGCAGTGTTACAGTTCGGCGTGGACCTGTTATCAAGCCATTTCGGCTCTGAATTCGCAGGCGATGACCTTCCACTTGTGGGCTTCTGGATTGTGGTCTTACTCAACTACAATGTCTCTCGGGGATGGATTCACAAGGATATTAGGTAATACCACATGGGACATCTTTTATTTTTAGCAAGTCACATCTTTATAAATATTTTATTATATGATAATACTACAAAAGAATCTGAATATCTATCTTCTGTTACTAGAATAACTGGATCTTAATGCAAAAAAGTCATAGAATTACGGAACCTACAATTATTGGTTCATTCATCATCAAAAGAAAAAATAATATAATATAAAACAGTGAAGAAAATGAAAGACTACGGAAGCTCAAAGGATTAAAAAAAACTAAATTAACATAAATATAATGTACAACTTAGAGATTCAAATCCATTTATAAAAACACAAGCCTGATCCAAAGAAATTAAAAAAGGAAATGCCACAAAGTGGTGAGATTGCTAAGTGAATACCTCTCTTATTTCAAATGTTAAAAAAAAAACCTTTTCCCACAGGATCCGCAAAGTATGCACAAATAACTTCAAGGATATACACTTAGCTATTTTTATCACCACAATGTAATTCCGCCATAGGGTTAATGTTCTCAATTTTTCTTCTTTCAATGTGTGCTTGCATCAGTTGACCCCTGCACTAGAATCCACTCGGTTTTCTGAATTTGCTCTGGGCAAGGATTTCCTTTTTTTCTATTAAATAATATTTTTATTTTGTACCTACTTGCTTTACAAACTCACCAACCACAACACATCATTTTGTTTTTATATTCTATATAGTCGTTACGAAAAAAAAATTAAAATAAAAGGTTGAAGGTATTGCATCAAAAATGATTTTCACTGCATGCATTTTATATGAACATGTACATTAATGCCGGAAAACCCCAGATATTCTATGCATGACGCTTTGTAAGGACACAGACATGAAACGAGGTAAAAAAAACGCTTATACCTATTACAAGTTGAAGCTTGCCGAACTTTAACTTTGTCTAATGGTAAAAGATAATTGCTATACTGGTTTTGAGTCACGTAATGTTGATTTTTATTTGAACATATTATATAGTAAAACATGAAACTAGATTGATGTCCTCTTTTAATATTAATGAGTTAAAGTCAACGATTATTAAAAGCAACGTAGTGTATTTTCCACCCAGTTAACTGAATACAAATATTATATTTACTAGCTTATCCACGCGATAACTCTCGCCTGTGTTTAATTAAACACAACTATCATAACATGTCAAAAAATAAGCATATACATTTGTATAGCGTTGAAAAGTTGCGTCTCTTCCAATTGTAGGATGTATGAATAAATTGTCCGAAGAAATATAACAAACTGTATGGCGTACTCTCAAAAGTGCAATAAAGTACAAAATTTAGTTTTATAATTTAATTAATCACTAACTAATAAGATGATCACCAACTGACCAAGACGTAGCATCAGTTCTTAACATATTCAATACAACTAAATTGAATTATGGTTTATGTGCCAAACCCATTTGAATAACACAATGTTTCTGAAATGCCGCACACATTTCACCAAAAAAAACAAATTTTCAGGAAAATTCGAATAGAAAATGATTGCAAATTAAAAAAAAAAACTCCCATTCACCTTCAACACCACCTGTCCTCCTGCTTTCACGGCCGGCTCATTCAATTTGAATGCAAATTGGGTAGAAATCATGTGCACATCCATAAATATGTACTTCGCTTTGCCAAAAATGGGACACCAGTTAAACGTTTTTCAAAAGATTTGAATCTACTTCAATGTCTGTGCACAAGCATTGAGCAACCCAGTGGGAAATTTCTAAAAATTCAATGGTGAATAGCCTGCTTTTTCCTTGAGGAAAGGGAGCTGCACCCCCTTCTTTTGTGCGGAATACATTGAGAAATTTAACATGGGGATGTCATTGGCAGATTGCACATGCCACTTTCTCGATGGAAATTCCACAACTAAATCACTACTTCCTTCGAAGTTGGACTGATTACTCCGATCAAAAATATGTTGAACATTCAACGAAGAAATCACTAAACAAAAGTAACTTGCTATTCAGATCATTAATTTTTGATGAAAAATATGATGAAAATTTCTTTTATGAAATCGCTAAATAATTTGGACTTGTTTTTTCATTACCGCAATATATTCCTTGGAACACGGTGCTTGGTGTATGTATGTTCATTCAATCTACAACAGCTATGCATCTCTTCATGCCACCCAACTCCTTCAAGCTCATATATGAATTAGCATTGCGCTCAAATGCATGCAAATGGATATTTGCTATGTGGAAGTGATGTGATGACATTCGATTATAATTACTTGCATGAAACGGAGTAGTTACAATTTTGTTTCAAACAAATTGATTTTAATAAAATCAATTATTTCAAATTTTTAAAGCAGAAGTAATTGGGGTATAGATTCATGCTGCATGCAACTTATTTCTATCGATTAATTTTTCAATATTTCAAAGACCCAAAATGTGTAGGTAGGTTGGATTGGAACCTACTTAAAATTAAGGAATCTTCTAGCTGTGCGGCAATTTTTATTTCAAGACACAACAAATAAAGAACGAAAATATATACACAAACGCTCTAAGTGCCTCTCATGATGATGATAAAGAAAAAAAAAAGGTAATTTTCATTCAAATTACCATGTTGTTTAACAATCTGCAGGGGGTGAATTCTGATGAGTTTGTTGTGAAAAAAGTTTTTCTCTTATAAAAGTGACCTTCAGAGGTGGTGATGGCATAGTGGGGTTGAATGTGAGTATATTCACGCACTACACACACTAACCAAGGACGTTGAATGATGTTAAACTATAGTATATTCGGTTATGGGATAAGATTTACGGTTTTCCACATCCTTGTTGAATTTTTTTTGCCAAAGGCCACAAATTCTTTTGATTTTTTTTATATAACATCTTGTCCTAGACATTAAAAGGAAAATATAATCCCTGGGCACATTAATGTATTATGTAAATTTTTATTACAATTTTTATTTTTAATCTCAAAATGGTTTGGCCACAACGTGTGGGGTGCGTGTTGCATGTGAGCACGATAGAGAGAATTCATAAAATGTGCCATAAACGAATTTACCGCTATCTTTGTTCCAGATCGTTATTGAGGCCAACGCATTAACACACAAATTATATAAAGTACGACTTGAACTCACGAGCTTACTGCTTTGACCAGCGATCTAAGATCAACATTTGCCAAATGAACTTTTTAATTTTTATTGGAAGCCGTATTATACCTAATATTAAATGCAGAATGTGTACTATTTTAAAATCTTTTAATAACTAACCGCAGGTAAGAGAGTTAGCACTTATCATCTGCTAAATTGTAATTCGTATATTAATAAATGTGTAATGGTCTGTGACATTGTGATAGCTAGCAGATAACTTTAACTTGACAAATTCAGAGGTTAAGTTATCCGGTAATTCATCTTACAAAAGACACATGCAGTCTATATAATATAAAGGGTGATTTTTTAGCTGAATGTATATATGTAAATATAAAATAAAAATGAAAATATATTAAAAAAATTTTAATATTTGTATATTTTTTTAAATTTTATTTTAATTCAAAAATTTTTAATTATTCACAACATTATATAATTTGAAATTTACAAAGCTTACAAGACAGAACAAGACAAAATACTAAACGACAAACTAACAATAAAAACTAACACACTGTTTAATACAGCCATTGAGTACCAAAACAGGCAAACAACAACGCCAGCTTAAACGAGACAAATATATAAATCACATACAACAACTATAATAATTCAACACAGACCACGGCAAGCACAAAAAACTAACATTTTTGGCAACCCAACAACCAAAGTCACCAAATTGAGCCCGATGATGGTTTTTTAAAAACCGAAACGCGTCGCATTACAAAATATTATATAATGTTGTGAATAATTAAAAATTTTTGAATTAAAATAAAATTAAAAAAAATGTACAAATATTAAAATTTTTTTAATATATTTTCATTTTTATTTTATATTTACATATATACATTCATACACACAACATGGAGACTACACCACAAAGAAATATTAAAGCAGAACATGCACAACTAGTCTACAAATACAAAAATCAAATTGACTAAAGCCAACCTTAACATCAAGTTTAATAAACAGTGTCTTAAAAAACAAATCACACCAAAATATGCAGAAATTAAAATTACACCAAATTCTACAGCAGCCATTAAAACACAAAAAATAGCACAAATAATACGAATAAAAGAAGAAATCAAACACTTATACAGTAAAAAACTAACACTTAATTATACACTATACCAATCACATCTACAACTATACAAAGAAATGCATTTCATCGAAGCTGAACAACACACACACAAAATAAACCAACAAATTGAAAAAATAGCCAAAGAAATAAATATCAAACAACAAAACAAATTGAATAAACTCATCAAAATAGACCAACACAAAAAACCATTGAACACTCACAAATTCTATCCAAGATTAATAAACAACACCAACATACAACTAACTGAAAATGAAATAACTACTTTAAATAAGGGCTTAAAATTCAATATCCCAATTATCAATAAAAACAACATAACACAAGAAGTCATAAACGCAGAATCAGCCATAAAATCAATAACAACACAAGAAATACAAAATGAAACAAGAATTATAGTGAACTTACTCAAACACATCCTAAAAAGCAACCAAACAACTCAAAAATTACAGAAAAAATATAAAGAAGATATAGTTAACCTAAAAAATATTAAACAAAAATTAACAAACAACCATGCAATGATTACAAAAGCCGATAAAGGAAATACCATAGTTTTAATTGAAAAACAAGAATACATAGACAAAACCATAACATTTTTCAATAATAACAACATAAAGAACATACAATTTGACCCCACAAAACCTTACGTAAAAGAAATAAACAAAGCAATAAATAATTGCAAACATATTTTTCAAAACATTAACAAAATAAAATTCAAACAACCAAAAGCACAAGCACCAATTTTAACCGGACTTCCAAAAATTCACAAAACAGGAGCACCAATAAGACCTTTAATTAATTATAAAACCGCACCATGTTATAAAATCGCAAAAGAACTGCAAAAATTAATCAAAACAAACATTAATATAAAAAACAACAATAGCATCAAGAACTACACAGAATTCATAGAAAAAACTAAAACTATAAACATATTACCACAACATAAATTAATCTCGTTTGACGTCACAAATATGTACACCAACATACCAATTAATGAAACAATTAAAATATTAAAAGATAATTTGATAACTACCGCAAAACTAAACCAACAACAAATAGACGAAATCATAACACTATTACAAATAACACTCAAACAGAATTATTTTACTTTTAATAACAAATATTACATACAAGACGAAGGCCTCGCAATGGGTTCTCCATTAAGTGGTTTGATGGCTGATATTTACTTAAATTATTACGAAAACAAATACATACTTTCAAATTTAAATGCACAAAAACAAAAAATTATACTTTACACAAGGTATGTTGATGATACATTCGTCATATTCGATGGAACAACAAGGCAAATCGACGTTTTAAAAAAATACATGAACAACATCAACAATAAAATACAATTCACAGCTGAACTAGAAAACAACAACTCAATCAATTTCCTCGACCTAACAATTTACAAAAACAACAATAAACTAAATTATAAAATATACAGGAAAACAACAACAACTGATATAACAATTCACAACGATTCACACCACCCACAATCCCAAAAAATTGCCGCCTACCATGCGTTTATTAATCGTCTATTAAATGTCCCAATGACGAAAAAAGATTATGATGACGAAGTAAATATAATCAAACATATAGCAACATCAAATGGTTACACAACAGAACTAATAGACAAATTAATATACAAAAAGAAGAAGAAAATAAAAAACAACAACAAAACAGATAACAATACACCAGATCAAAAATACATTTCAATTGATTACACTAATTTACTACCAAATATAATACAAAACGAGTTCCGGAAATTAAACATAAACATATCATTTAAAACAACAAATAACGTACAAAAAATTTTACAACATAAAACAAAAACCGATAACAAATCTTCTTCTGGAGTTTATAAAATTAAATGCGATGATTGTGACAGCTACTACATTGGACAGACAGGTAGAACTTTTTACGAACGATACTTAGAACATAGACCAAAACAAAATACAAAATCTACATTTGCACAACACATAATAGAAAATGACCACAACTACACAGACTTTGAAACGAACGTAACACCATTACATATATGTAAAAAGGGACAAGACTAAACGCACTTGAAGAATTTGAAATTTACAAAGCTTACAAGACAGAACAAGACAAAATACTAAACGACAAACTAACAATAAAAACTAACACACTGTTTAATACAGCCATTGAGTACCAAAACAGGCAAACAACAACGCCAGCTTAAACGAGACAAATATATAAATCACATACAACAACTATAATAATTCAACACAGACCACGGCAAGCACAAAAAACTAACATTCTTGGCAACCCAACAACCAAAGTCACCAAATTGAGCCCGATGATGGTTTTTTAAAAACCGAAACGCGTCGCATTACAAAATATTATATAATGTTGTGAATAATTAAAAATTTTTGAATTAAAATAAAATTAAAAAAAATATACAAATATTAAAATTTTTTTAATATATTTTCATTTTTATTTTATATTTACATATATACATTCATACACACAACATGGAGACTACACCACAAAGAAATTTTTTAGCTGGTTTGGTTTTGGCAACACTGGTTTTGACAGCTGACGTGTATTTAGTACCTTGTGTCACTGTCAAACAGCTTCAGTTTGGTTTGCAATTTAACCATGGATCGTCTTACAAATGAACAACGCTTGCAAATTATTGAATTTTACTATCAAAATTCGTGCCCGCTTTTTTATCGAAAAATTGTGTTCAGCGATGAGGCTCATTTTTGGTTGAATGGGTACGTAAATAAGCACAATTGCCGCATTTGGAGTGAAGATCAGCCAGAAGCATTGCAACAGCTACCAATGCATCCCGAAAAAGCCACTGTTTGGTGCGGTTTATGGGCCGGCGGCATTATTGGGCCCTATTTCTTCAAAGATGATGCGAATCGCAGCGTTACTGTCAATGGTGAACGCTACCGAGCGATGATAACAAACTTTTTTTTGCCCGAAACGGAAGTTCTTGACTTGCATGATATGTGGTTTCAACAAGACGGTGCCACATGCCACACAGCACGCGAAACAATGGCGCAATTGCGAGGCGAGTTTGGTGAACAGTTAATTTCACGTTTCGGGCCGGTCAATTGGCCGCCTAGATCGTGCGATTTGACACCATTAGACTATTTTTTGTGGGGGTATGTCAAGGCTAATGTCTATAGGGACAAGCCCGCTTCGATTGACGCACTGGAAGCCAACATCCATGCATTCATTCGTGAGATACCGGCCGATATGTGTGAAAGAGTATGCCAAAATTGGACTCAGCGGATGGGCTACCTGAGACGCAGCCGCGGTCAACATTTGCATGAAATTATCTTTAAACATTAAATTGCAAGGTTCAAACTATCGATTCAAATAAATATTTCATTCATTTTTTCGAATTTTTTGTGTTTTTTTTTTAAAAAAAGTTCTAAACCTCTTAAAAAATCACCCTTTATGTATACTTTAAATATATAGAAGTGTGTTCAACTTGAATTTAACTTTTATTCTTAAAAATTCAAAACTTTAACTAATTAAAATTGTATTTTAAGTATCTTATCTTATTTAATTTAATTAAATATGTATAGGTACACATAAATTTAATAAAATATCGGAACATCGAAAAATAACGCAATCATCTTCATCTACATCATTTTTTTTTTAATTTCTAGTTTTTTTTTTTAATGCAGAAATGCCTTTACATTAAAATATTTAGCTTGGAATAGCAAGTAAAATACACATGCTGATGTTTTTTTATATATTCTCGTGAGGTCATGCTGGTGCAATGCTGTTTGCAGTTTTTTAATGCTGTGAAATTATTACTCGGACATTTAAATTGAATTTCACACCATTACATCGTGCAAGAGAACACTGCTGATTTTCTCTCTTAGTAAAGGTACCGTGAATAAAATAGGTTTAAATTTCAGACCAAACCGTCACAGATTTTGGAGAGCGTCCAACTTCAAACAGGGAATAAGGTAACCTAAAGAAAAATAGGTATCGCCTGACTGCATGAAAAATGATGTTCAGATGAGTTTTCGATTGCAAAATTTCATTTAGAATATATCATGCTCAGGCTATATACCCATAGCAACAGGTATATACAGTAAATGTAAAAGATTTATTGATGGGACTGCAGCAGTTCTTATGAGTTGGATGCACGCAAATAAGTTTCCCGTACCCTTTTGTAAAAATCATAATTTTTCAATTAACGTGAGTTATTTAAAGTTACAGAAACTATAGTTTCAATAAAAGTTTTTTACATGTAAAAATTTTTTTTACAGTACATAAGCTTGGTCGTTAAATATGTATATTCATTCTCGTTCATTCTCGTTCTCTCTTCTGAGAGTGGGTGGATGCCGCGCCACTGAAAGGAAAATCTAAATTTTTTAATGTGTTACTTTTTATGCAGTACAACTCACAAGTCCTACGGATTTTCATTATTCAAAAGTAATCCATAAAAATTATAACAACGGTCGCGTTTTATTGTCTACAAATCTTTATCAGGATCATTTTTTAACTCGTAATGCAACAACATCTTGGGATCTCAGTGACAACTTGTTATACACCCAACTCTTTTTTCTCTTTGTTTTTTTATTTATATACACCGTTGTCTTTTTTCTAGAGTAATAACAACATTTTTGAATCATGAAACTTGAACCCGATAGAGAGTAGGATTTCATGTTGTTGTTGTATAATGTATATTTTTGGATGATTTCAATCCTGATTATAAAAACCCGTCTATTAAATTTCATAATAGCAAAGCATCAACAAATTTCCACAAATCATACATAATTTGCTTAGAAAAAAATAAAAGTCTAACACCCTGTTTATGACAATTTGAGAAAAAAGTCAATAAAAAACATAAGTAAGTGGACTGGATATTAACACCACTAATTTCTGTTCCGCAACAATGGAAACTTTCCAAATCGATGACAATCAGCTTTAATTCCAATTGGTCGTTGCACTGTAATGAAATGTGGCTCGAATTCACGTTACAAGAATCAAGATACATACATGTACATAATTATTATTATTATGTTGTATTGTGGTTATGGAAAATGTTGAAATTCTATAAGGCTGCGGTGAGTAGACTAGTCTTGGAGGTATAATTTTCACAAGAGGCACAAATGGGAAGCCGTTTTTCTAAGACGTATACTCGCATATGTAAGTACTTATATGTACATACATTTAATATGTGCTTCCAATTGGTGTGATTGTTGTCATGAAGTCTCGTAGCTCTTTAATCCAATCGATGACGTAACAGCCACTCTACTGATGGGGTAGAGACATAAACTTTTTCCATCTAGGCACCAATGGAATGAACTGAGTTAACCCTGCACATGGAGAAACCACCACCAGACCAACAGTCCCACCAAACCATCATGCCACTGATAAAATATACTGAATTTCTGTTCATACTGACAGAGCTCTTTTTATATCGGTAGTATAGCCAGCATATCGGATTAGTGTGAAGGGGTATCGCACTTGGTAGCTGATAGTAATTTACAATAGAAGGTAAGCTGAAATAGGATCCCCAGCGGAGATGACTTAATTTTTTGTGAGATGCACTCGAATGCGCCAATAGGGAGTGATAATTTTGTTTGCACAATAGTCTTCAATCAAATAAATTGCAAATTCATCTGAAAATCACGCAAGAAAATCCCAATCATTTTTTTGTTCGTTCTTTTTTGAAAAAAAAAAAATTAAATTTGATGAGGAAATAAAAGGTCCCACGTCAATGAGGAAGAAATAATTTCATTGGAGTTTGATGATGAAAGTTATTTACCAGTGTATACTATGTAGTAATTTCTGGAATTGATTAGAAGAAATGTTTCAACTTTTGATCGATAGATTTGTACGAACTGAGTGAAAGAAGTCATTGTGTGGAAAAAAATCCTATAAGTCCTAAATAGCATAGCTGGTTGGGATAGGTTCTTGCTATAGGCTGGGGCACCCACAAGGGAAGTGATAGGAACCCTCCCCTCTCTTAGCCTTGACACCCTCTGCAATAGTAAGATGTATACTGATGCCCATTCTGGTTATGTGGGTTCTCATTGAGTTGTGACCCGTTAGGATTCTAGTCAAGAGGTATAATTGAGGTCTGCTTAGCTTGAGTAAATAGTCTGTTTTATTTTTAGAGAGATACGTTCATAGGCTTCTCGAGACCCGACATGTGCCCAGAATTCCCTTGTGAGGATATCTGAAATGATTAAATTTCCCCAGAAACTTCCGATTTTTTTTGTATGGAGGTTTTTCAGGCTTTCTTTACACCAAAATCTGGGGTAATTTCGAGAGTCCTGCGTTGTTTGTCTGTATTTTATAAAAGATATCTTGACTTACCTATTGGATCGATGCATTCAAGTGTGAGTGCACACTTAATCCATGGCAGTAGAATTTTCTCCTCCACCAACGGTGTATCGGCAAAAAACACCTTATCCAACTCAACCATTCGCAAGAAAATAAAATCATCTGCGTCCGTTTGAAAATAATCAAACATTTTTGGATGTGTTCGAGTGGACACAGCCTTGGGGGTCGTCCAACCCAACACACCAGGTCCAGCCTTAATTCGGAGGTCATAGAGATCCCGACTATTTCCGCGAATCCGAATGTAATTTTCGGCAAAGAGGATATTTTTGGACCGCATCAAAGCGTCCTTTATCACAATTGGACGATATGCATGCATCCGTTGATCCGTCACATATGAGGGAAAAACAGAGAGGTCATAGTTTATTACTGAACACTTCGAGCTATTACAGAACGCTGACAAAGCCCTAGAATCATCTTCGGACAGACCTAGATCATAGATGAGCAGATATTCGTTTGGAAATTTTGCGGCTATGTTGTGAGACAGCAGAATGGCGGACGGTGCCTGACCTTCTTGAACATATGTAACAATAGTAAAGTTTGCTTTTGTTCCATTGTACCGAGTGGCATTGGTTGTAAATGGCTGTGATAAATGTTGCTGTTGCTGCGTTTGACCAGGATACAGAGGTTGTGATGGTGATGTTGGAAGATTACTGAAACCCAAAATGGCCAGGTATTTTGGATCAATGTCGAATTTTTTCGCTTCCGTTGCGCGTAGATTTTCCTGTAAATAAAAACAAGATGAACTTTATACTTATGCATATTAAAAAGCAATTGGAACGTTATTTAAAGATATTCTTTCATGTACATATATACCAATTAGTCATATTTTAAAAAAGTATTGCTCATTTATAGAAAAAAAGATAATATTTGCTTTGTTGTCACATGCAAATATTGACTCACGAATCACCAAAAAAACCTTATCTAAGTTAGATCTTTGAACACTGATAAAGAAATGAATTATTATTATCTGATTTTTTTTTGGCAAAGTTAAGATAAGAACTAATAAATAATATAGGTGTTTCACAGGCCACAACCGAAAGTTTTGTCGTCGTTCCGAATGTTTTGCGTTGGTTTGGGATAGTCTTTAAATTAAGCAAGAAACATGCCTTTGATTATATGATTACTGAATTTTATTTGATAAGTCTTTTGAACATACTATTCACAAAACAAAGTATACACTTTGTGTCGAAATCATTTTATTTAAATGAACCAATTTTCCTTAGCTCTTTTTTCTTTGGTTTTCTGAAGAATGACATGTTTATCTTAAAAAAAGTGTATTGTGTATTTTTCATTGGCCTCGGTGGATCACAATATTTTGTTTTGAACACTACTTGGTTGTGTTATAACGGTTGTTTTTTTTTTATTAAAAAGAAAACTTCCAAAACAGTTCAATGTTAAACAACCAGTCATACTGAGATCGCTTTTTTAAATCTATGATGAATTTGCTATCGTTAGTCATGATGAAAAGAATCACTCTTGAATTATGCTACCAATTTATTCATAAAAACTGCAATTGATGAAGATTTGCGAAACTTATATCAAAAGGGTACTTACTTTATGCAGTTCAAATAATGTTACATTCCAAATTTATACGGAAATGTATAAGCTTTTATATAGACGAAAATTTTGCAGTCAGTCAAATAAGAGCGTTGCAGCCAATTTTCCCAAACTTTGCGAAACTTTTTAAATTAAATAAGAAATCTTTCTAAGTAAACCTACCAAATTTTCGTCAGTTATCATTTCTGACTTTATTTATAATAAAGTTAAAGGGGTCAAAAATTACCTGTTCCTGTAAAATGGGTTAGTGCCGAGAAATTGACTGGGCACGACCGTATGCCCTTTGATAAGATAACACAAACCCTTCTCGACATTCCTTTTAAAACGATAGAATGCAAATGCAATTAGCGTATACTTTTGCTCCTTATCTGAGCTTGTGTAAAATTCCACAATAAATTAATTGAAACATTGACATTACATAGATATTAAAATAATGTCCCTATATTTATAATGTCGTTTGTTATTGTCACACATTTATACTCGTAGAAGTAATTACTTTAAAAAAAAATAACTATCAAAGCAATAAACCGAAACGTTTGTCATTTATTACTGAAACCGATGACTGTCATTTACTGTGATGATGTGGTGGCATTTAACTTCTGATGGCACAGTTCAATGTTTTAACAGTATAAAACCTAAGATCTCAATCCACACTCCTACACACAATGTCATTCACTTTTCTTTTCTAATTATAAAGCACACAAATCGCGTGTGGTGACAAAAAAAAAAAAAAAATAAAGCATGGTTTGCCAACGGGAACCTTCACCTTGCCAGTTGCCAATCATCATTATGTGCTATATGCTCATAGTTCGCGGCTAACAAATATAGACAAACGGCGCCAAGAGACACGGGTAACTGCTTTTTTTTTTTTTATTATTTTATATGCCTGAATATTATTCAGAAAATAAATGAGCTTTTTTTCATATCACACTTTTCAATTTGGAATATTGTCGCGAGCACAAAGTGCTCCTAGCGTTTGCTACCATAAATTGATTGCACTTTTTTTAAGCACTTTGATGAGTAGATAGATATAGTTTTGAAAAGATGCAAATCGGCTCTTTGTTGAATATTTGAGAGTGAAAAAAAAACGTGAGCGCTATTACTCGTAGATTTATGAGAAAAATATGAACTGGTAATCGTTTAACCAAATGCAGGGGAACTTCTATGCTTGAATATCGTTGTCTTTTTTAACGTTATATGTCGGTTTTCATTCAACCACTGTAGATTTGGCAGTCAGATCTTAAATCATATAAGTGGCAAATAAAATATAAAATGACATCTGATTTTTCTTTGTAATAATTGTCTATTGAAAACTTGGCGCAGGGTCATAAGTCAACAGGTTAACACAAATACATATGGAATTTTTGACAGACTCTGGTGGGTTAAAAGTCCACAAATCTACTGTGCATTTTTGACCAACCTTGGTGGGCCAGAAGTCCACAGGAAATTCTTGTGGACTTCGGGCCCATTGATTGTGGATTTTTGAATCACTTCAGTGATTTCAAAAATATTCAGTTCATTCAGTTTTAAGGGTTATAGGAAAAATACGCTTTCTCTTGGACATCCAGTATATCAAGT
Source organism: Epistrophe grossulariae (assembly GCA_929447395.1). NCBI lineage: Eukaryota > Metazoa > Arthropoda > Insecta > Diptera > Syrphidae > Epistrophe > Epistrophe grossulariae. Next base: position 163,732,277 of record OV839566.1, on the reverse strand, counting down.
TGGTTCAAAGGATTTTAATTGCCTTTTTGGGTCCTCTGTGCCACTCACGCAATTTCGTTGTAGTACCTTGGGTAGCCCGCTTTGCGGGTTCCAAGGATTTTAACTCCCTTTTTGGGGGGCTCTGTACCGCTCACGCAACTCCGTTGCTCCGCTTCGGGTATGTCCAGTCACCAGGTTGGCGCCTGTCGGTCAACAGTTTTCTTAATAAACAGTTCCTTGGGTAATTTAAAAAAATTCCAGCAAAATATTTGTGGACTTATGACCCACTTCCTTTCTGAAATTATGGAATATTGATCTACTTTTTTGTGGACTTCTTGCTCATGAGAGTGGGTTATATCCACTATTGATTTGTGGACTTGTAACCCACCCAAGTGAGTCCATTGTGAACAATTTTTTTATAGGTTAACAATTTCATCATGGGGATTTTCACAAACAAGTCATGTTTGAAAATTATTAAAAATTACTAACAAAATTCTAAGTCGGTGGTTGCAACTTTAAAGGTGGGTATTCCAATTTTCCGTCGTCTTCAGCGATCAAGTTCATGTTTTGGTCAATGGCTTTGTCAATATTCAAAATATGTACGAGTTCGGTTTGTTGCTGTCCAATAATGCATATTTTACTTATTCAAAGGCACTAACCCAAAAATTAACTCAAAAATGAGAGCAAGGAAGAAGTCATTAAATGTTAAAAAGAATGCGCATATGTTCAGAGTCAAATCACTAAAACTGAACGCGTCGCAGAGTCAAACCACTAAATCTGAACGCATCGCAGCATTTCACATATTATATCAATTTGCTGCGATAAGTGTTTATAAATTAAATGTTTAAAGGGAAAATACAAATCTTCGAGTCTCAAGTAAATTCCTTATCAGTTGAAACGTACTTTGTTAGAATTGGATGGATCTGAAAACTCCTTATTTTTTTTTTTTTTTTCAAAGACAATATTCTTGCTGTTTTATCTGAACTTGTTGTTGAGTTAACTCATTATACCAAGTATCATTTAAGATAAGTTGATAGAATGTGTACTCTGAATAGTTAAGATAAAGCATCAGGGGATCGGGATGCGGAGTGGGCAATGTTTACATTTTGAAACTTTCAGCTTTTTTATATCTCAAAACAACTCAATCTCCGCAAAGTGGAAATATTGATTAAGATCCACTCTATGGGTTGTATTTTATCGTCCATAAACTCAAGTGTCAACTACTGCAACAGAGTAAGTATTTTCCACAGAATCGAAACACTTTCCACGAGAATATACAAAGTTTATACATAATGTATTAGTATGCAAATACAACAATTTTATCTTCTTAAGCTCATAAGCCTCTTCTAACCAAAGTTACCTGCATTCTTCTTTCAATAAACAAATTCAAGCGATATTACCTTCAATGTTTTAGCCTGAAAAAAACAAAAATAGACTATATTATACAAACTATATGCATTTGTCGTAGTGCAGATACATCTTCCCACAGAATGCTGTGTTCTACTTCTGCAGAAATTTTAATTAATTTTTTGAATAAAGTGTTCTGTTATGGCATTTTTCCATGCAGCAGCAGCAGCTACCAGCAAGTATAAAACTATCATGGTGTATGAGAAATGAATATTCAGTATGCTGAAAGTTTTTAATTTAATCTTGTTCACCACCCTCTCTTGGGCTTTGAATTGATTTGTTTGAAACTTTAACATTCAAGGATTTTTCATCGTCAGAGTTGTTTTACCTTCAATCATTCCATGAATAACAAAACACTTCTCGTCCTGGCGATTATATTAGAAGAAAGTACATTTATACCGGCCTTAACCATGTTCCATTGATTTCGAGTGCAATGTCGAACAACAAAAACCTGCACACCCCGCACTTCTTTCGATGTCTTTGTTTTAATATTGATGGATTATTTATGGGGAATTTGTTCAAAAATGTTTGTTTATAATTTCTTTAAAAAAATTCTAGTAAAAGAGAAATATCACCACAGTTTTATATAGAAAATTAATAAAATAACATCTTGATAAGGGAATTAGTCTACCTATTCAAAATCATTGAACTTAAAATTATAAAAATCCTAAAAAAAAAACAGATCAACTTAAATTTGGGCGTTTTCGTATTTTCGTTGTAAAACTGAAAAAAAATTGTAAAGCATTAGAATATTATAAGTATCAGGATGTCTATCGTTTATCTGTGCGGAGATAAAGATAACAGAAGCAGAATTCATAGACATACACTACGGTTCACTTCAATAAAGGCAACACTTTTATTGAACTTCTGCCTTTATTCAAGTGAACCGATTTATTTCTTGAATTTCCGACTCTGTTTACAAATTTGGTTAAATCCCCGTTACATTGTACATTATGTTTGTTGATGTATTCTCTTTAGAGATTCTGAAACTGTTTTTCTACTCACTTATTAAAGTCATGTAACGACTTATTGGGACATAATTCTCGTTTTAGTTCAATGAAATTGTTGCCTTTATTCAAGTGAACCGTAGTGTATGTACATACATGACATGTGTGTACTTAAATGCCAGAGTATCTTTTATCATGTGTACTCATAGATATGATTAATTTAAGAAAAAATTGTTACTTGATAAAATATTATTGTAACAAGTTGTTACAGTTGAATCAGATTGAACCATTTCCTTAACACACATAGCGAGTTACAAACCATCATACAATGTTAAACTTCACTTTCTCGATTCGATTCTCTTTGAACTGCTGGAGAATATTAATTATATCACATGATAAAGAAAACACACTATGCAAAACATTGAGGGATCAAAATTTTGTTCAGTTTGTTTTAGTGTCATTTGAAGAATTGGGGCCTCATTCCGTAAAACGAAAACGATCGAACGATATCGTTTTGGCAATACCCATCTCTATCACATCAAAAGGGAAAGATAGGGACAGCTATTGCCAAAACGATATCGTTCGATTGTTTTTGTTTTACGGGATAACGCCCCTGTATATGTCTGCGAAAAGTGTTCGAATTGAAATGAAACGAAAGCATACCAAAACTTCATGTATTTTGAGTTGATCATTTTTTTAGATACAGTAGAAGACGGATATAAAAAAAGTAGCATGTAAGTCAAATACGCTTATAAGACAGACATTCCAAAAACGCATAAACGCATTCCCATAAAGATACGTGTTAAATTAACCTCATATAAGAAAAACACTGGTACAAGAAACATATTCTGATACAAAATCTAATTCACTACATAGAAAATTAAACGTTTATAAGAAATTTTCCCGTGTAAACATTCAAATGATTCGCCATCTAAATTTCACAAAATTTCCGAACCCACACAGAAGTTACAGATTGAACGTGAGCGAAAAAGAAAAAAAAGCCCACACATTAGGCATGTCCAGCAATCCAGTTACTTGAACAGGATTTCCCAGCTTGCAGTCAAAATTCTGACGAAATTTTTGAGTGAGAAAAATCTCTGAGGTGAGAATTGACACATTCCACAAAGTCTATTCAAAACTGCCAGCTACAAACATGTATTATATAAAACAATAAAAATGTTTTATAAGAAGGTTTTTTTAATAATACAAATTCTATATACTGTCTACTGAAATACAGCAGCCAAGTAGAAGACTTAGCACTATTTTATTTGGAATTGTTGAATTATTGATTCAATGATGTTTTATATTATAATAAATTTTTGTTCTTATATACATATTTTTTATCAAAAATTTTCTTTCTTTATATAAGAAAACACGGATATAAGAAATGAGTTTTTGACTTTTTAATATACGTCATCTATTGTTCTATATTTGCGCAACCATGAGATATTGAGAAACAACACAACATAATTTTTGTTTAATAGTGTCATTTTCTTGGAAAGATTTTTTTTTTTTTGAAAATTTCCAAATTCAATTATTTACCTCATTTGCCGTACAAATAATAAATGAATTTTTTAAAACACATTTTTGATAAAAAAACCAAAACGTTTATAGATATACAAAAAATCAAGGAATATATTATTATCAATTTTTTTTATTTTTGGGCGATTATGCTACAAAAATAAGCAGTAGTTTTTGAAAAATTGAATAGCTCAGCAAATTTTTACACGAAAACATTAACAAATCAATATTTGTTTTAAGTATAAACAATTACAAATATATTTTTTTGTCACTTATTTTTATTTGTATGTGCTGAGCTGGCTTTTTTGTAAATCACGGCTAAAATAATAATAATTCAAAATCAGAATTCTTGGATTTTCAAAGTTGTATTATTCTAGAAACCATGTATTCATTTATTCATAAACAATATAATAAAATTCATTTACTAAATATCAACATGCACAAAAAAAGCTTATTTAATATGACAACAATATAATTGTATGTGCTGTCTTGCGTTTTTATCTAAAATTATTCAGATATATTTCTATTTGCGCTATAACGGAAGCGATGTTATAACTTACTTTACACACATATTTAATTATATATTTTATTTCGGATTTTATGGTTTGGCCATAAAATATTTTTTGCTATCTTAAATTGGCAGCAGGTATTTGTTAGAAGAAAATGTTCGAGCCATAATACTTTTAAACGAAAAAAATTAAATTATATGTACATATAGTCTCGTTTTTAATGTTGCGTTCTATCCACTTTAATTTGAGTTTTACATATTTTTTTTTTTTAGAATAATTCTTTGACATGGCAATTTATAACAGTGTTTCCACAATAAAATAATAAAATATTATATTTGCCACGCGGGGAAACACCATCGGTCGTATTTATAAACCTTGCCTAACTTTGGACAACCATCCAAGTTATAGATAAACAGTAGCAGCTGCATTTTATTATCCACATGATCTGATCCGGATCAAATTTTAACACGTAAATACAAAAACAACATGTAGCTATCTATTTTAATGATTCAAAAACTAGTTTTTTTTTTATTATCATGGTAAGGTAGTGTAAACTTTACTGCAAAGAAAAAAGCCAACAAACACATGAAAAACTTACAAACACAATGAAAAAACAGATTGTTATACCACTGACTGTCACTGTGATCCTGTTTGTTTTATTATGAGCACTGTGATCCTGTTTATTTTATTATGAGGTTCTGATCCAGATCAGATCATTTGGATAATAAAATGCTATTTTAAGTTGATGCTTAAGAGTTATCTAACTTAGACAAGGGACTCGGTTGTCTAAACCTTGGCTAATCTAACATTTTATTTCATTAAAGATAGCTTAGTTAAAACTATTTCGGATTATTTTCTAACATTTTCTAACTGCACTTTAATAAATACGCCTGTATAATGTATGTATATGTCTAGATAACTAGTTGCCCTGGCGCTGTGGGCCGAATAAACAATGGAAGCGACTAAAAGATTCCAATTTATAACAATTGTACAGTTGTTCGCCATTAAAATTGTGTGTTCATTAACGAGCTTCGCGCGACTTCAACAAAACACTCTGGATGCCCTGGGCCCTGGCCTTGCGAAACTGCATAAACAGCACTCTAATAAACAAAACTGTTATAAATTAGCATGTCATGAGTCACTTCTTATTATTGAAAAAATCAATTTAATAAAACATGACAAAATTATTTTCAAAACATTCTATAAGCGGGCAGGGGAACCCACCTACAATTCTGTTTAAAATTACTCTGAATTGACACACAATCATGTGGGAAAATGCGAATTGAGAATTTGTATTTCCGCCCTAAGGCTTGAAGGAGCTCAAAGGTGGATAAGTTTCCGATTTGTGAAGGTCAGAGACATCCAGTGAATAATAAGGAGAAAATTTTAACTATTATACTTTTGAAAGTAATCATCACTTTAAGAGGGAAATATATGCACCGTCATTAAGTTTTTAGAAATTTTTTATTTCTTTGCTTTGTTTAGGTGCAAGGGGGATTTCAAGTTTTTTCTTTTTAATTATTGTTTATTTTTTTTAAACTACGTCTCAATTTTCTTTATTTTTTTCCCCATCACAGAAATGAATCATGGAGCATTCTAGATTGCGTTTAAGTAATGCTACGTGACCTTTGATAGTACCTAATTTTTAATTAAATTATAATCTTTCTTCTTTTTAGTATTGGTGCAATGAATGTATATTAATGGGAAGAAATTAACATGATTGTGGCGTTTGACTCGGTGCAAATTATTTTGTTTTCAAGAATTTATTAATTAAGTATTATTATTCAGAGTTTGTGTGTGCGTTTTTTTTTTTTTTAATTGACTACTGAAATGGAAATCAGATGAAGGTTTGTCGTTATATTGTTCGTAAAATAAGGTAAGCGCAACTTTTCTTTGGAAACATATATGTATGTATACTTAGTTTTGTTTAAGCTACCAAAGTTAAGGAATTTCATATATATGTACCTGTTTAATTTTCTTCTGGGAGCAGTACATTTTTGTTTGAGGCTCTCAAATTAAATCAAGTTCAAAATTCTGCACTGCCAAAATGTACCAATAGCAATAATTGCCAACTCTGTGTATTTATATACATTGTATATTTATTTATATATTTGAAAACATAACAAACATAAAAATAAACAGTTAAATATTGTACAATAAGTTTTCACGAACAATGTATGTATTGTTTGAATATTTTGATCAGCAGTTTCAATCGATTTGTCACTCCAAAAATTGTTGAATGTAGCCTAACAGTTCACACATATCCGGTGCTGAATTTAGGCTTAGGCCCTGGGCCTAGGGCGACAAAATGTTCGGGCAAAAACTAAATAACAATTCATAATATAAACCAGCATTTCTCAAAGTTGGCGCCTCCAGGGGCGAGGTGGTGAGAGGTGATTTTATTGAAAAAAAATGACAAACATTTTTTTTAATTTTGTTTCTTTGTGGGCGCTGAAAAATAATTGATTCTGAAAGTGAGCGATGATGCCCCCCTCTAGACGCTAGTGGGCCACAGGGGGGCAGCAACAGACCTAAGAATATTTTGTGGTGAAAAAGTAGTTTAGGGGGACGATGGATAATGTTGTGAAACTACCCGAGAATAAATTATAGTTTAAAAAAACACGCGTTAATAGAAAACCGAACTAAATTAAAAGTAGAAAATAATGTTTACTTACAAAATATTTAAAGTCACTGTAAAAAGCGTTCGGTGCATTTATCTATTATTATTGTTTTATTATAATAAATAATTACCAACGGTATAATTGTAATATTTTAATAAATGTTATATTATTTTAAGCACCCCACGGTCTTTACTATGAATTGAATTATTTTGTAAGTAAAAATTATTTGCTTCTTTTTAGTTCGGTTTTATATTATTAAGAGCTTTTAGTTTTTTTTTTAAATATAATGTATTTTTAAGACTTAAAATAAATATGTTACCATATGATGTATGGGAGTATCAGACCCCCCACATACCCTCCCCCGATGACGGTCCTGGTACAAATTTATGAGATGATTGTATTGCCGTCGGTCCTTAATACGTGTGCAGGTTTTTCCAAGTCAATCCAACTTTTAGAAGTTGTTGAAAATTACGTTCACATATTCCATTACATACATAATGAACATATTGCAGGTAAACCTAATAAAAACGTGTTCAAAATGATCGGGCGTGTTGTGGCAGAGCAGACAAAAATGCTCTGCAAGAACGATTAGGGATAAAGATAATTAATAGAATTTACTTAAAAAAAAACAAGGGAGGCGGCGTACTCAACCGGGCCTAGATCGGCAGCAAACCTAAATCCGGCACTGCACATATCGTGTTTCAATTATTTATTTTTTTTATTTTTAGTTTTATTGACTAAATATTCATTCATATATACATATATTCTTTAAAGAAGTATCTTATAGTCTAAATGGTTTGGCATTATGCCGCCTACCAGATTGACATTTATTAGTTTAGCTTTTATTTTCTAACATGGTAAAACTATATCTTTAAGTTTAATATTTACAAAATACATAGTTAAATTTTTAAAAGTGTTTCAATTACAATCTTTATTCCTATGCTAAAGAAAATAAACAAAAATTAATAATTTCTCACTCATTCTTAGTCATCATAACAATGAACTTAAATACAAGTTTATAAACAATCTAACTATAATTGCTTCTCAAGGGAAAACGTACTCGCATAAACAATGTAACATTGTCAAAACACATTTATGGTAAAGCAAGTGTTTTGTTATTTTCCTTACAAAAAAAAAATATTCGAAACGGTAGAAATATAACTCTACCTCCTCTAGAGACAGGTGGAATTAGATATACAATATGTTGTCTGAGCTCAGCGCTAAATGAAAACCAGACAATACAAAGTTATACTAGTTAAGAATTCAGGGTACAAACAAAATGCACTTTTTCGGGTCACAACATAATCAAGACTTAACCCCAAGGGTACAACAAAGTGGTAAGGCCACATCCACTATATGTCAGCTTTGCTATCAAATAAATTGTAAACCTTAAGAATGATATGGCTCCACTAATATATTTCCACTAAGAAGAAATAGTCAACAACAAATTTTAATAATAAAAGTTATTCAAAATGTTTTATTTATTTTAGAAAAAAAGGAAGGTAAACATTAAAAAAAATAATACGGTGTCTGTTTTTTTTTTATTATATAAAGGCGTAGTTTCTTTGAAGGTGGCAAAGTACTCATGTGTATATAAATGAAAACAATAATCTAGTCAAGCTCTCATGTGCTAATATAGAAGAGCGACTTAAAACCAATAGAGGACATTATGATTAATTTAAGAGAATTTGTATGCAAATGACATTTAGTTTTCAACTTTTTTACACTTTCACTAAATCCCACAAAATTTTATGCCATTAATTGAGGTTTTTAATATTATTTGGATTGAATTTTAGTTTACATGAATAAAACTAATAAAAGTCAATATGACAGTTATATTTGTAGGTATTTTAAATTATGTTTTGTATAGCTTGAATTTATTGAAGAAATATGAAATTGCAGCGAGATGTCGTCCTTGGCTGCAAAGTTCAAGAGGAGATGAAATGTCTCATCGAGAAATTCTTAGAAGTTTAAAAAAACATTTGAATAAAACATCGCATTGAGGTAATTTCCAATCAAATTTAATGGCAGTTAATAAGAATTAAAATTAAATATAGGTACCAATACTTATAGAGTTGAACCACGACGATATGAATAACTGACAGTCATATAAAACTTAAATAGATTGCTCCAAGCGAAGCGTTCTATTGAAAATAGGTACCTACTTAAGGAATACGACATAAGTCGATTTATGAGATATTACACTTTATTAACCTAATACTTTTTTTTTGTTTTTTATTTTTTTTAATAATTTTAAATGTATTTTTAGGGAAAAAAAATGTTAAGTATTTTTAAGAACATATATTGGGCTTTTATAATAATAAAAAAATAAAAAAAAAAATATAGATACTTAAAAAAAAAATCATATCGAAGTAAAAAAAACAACCTAAAAATACTTAAAAAATGTTTTTGAAAATAAATTGCGGAAAAACCGTTATCCACACAGAAAAAAGTTGTATGGTAATTTCAAAAATCGGTTGTAGTTTGACAAAGTTAGATCAAAGGAAAGCAAATTATAAAAATCGTTATAAGTCGAAAACGAGGCGAAAACGAGAAAATTATCTCTTAAGTTTTTCGACTTGAAATGACCTCAGGAACTCATGGTTTATATCTGTGGTGGTGATTTCGGGACACCCTTTAGATTTTTATTATTATCATAAGGTTTACAATTTTTAATTTGTTATTTTTTCAAATCATTAGTGCCAGATTGACAAATTTATGATATCAAAACAAAGTAATTAAAAGGTTACCTGGTTGCATGATTATATGAATTTTTAGTCTTGAAGTATGTTTATTAAAATGCTTCTTTTAAAATTTGATTTCGATATCGTAATGCGATTTTCACGAAATTATAAAGAGCAGGCCAGTCACATCCGTTCAGTAAATGAAGAAAATGACTAAGTACAGTTTTCTTAATTCAGATAATATGGGACCTACTCCTACAAAATGCATTATATTTTCTCAAGTGTTCAATTTGCATAGACACCACTAGATTGGTAGATCTGCACGGTGAGGTTTATAGTTTAAAGGCAGTAACTCTCCTCTTGTTTTAAATACCGTGGAAATTTTGTTATAAAGTTCGGATTTCGTTTGTTGGAAGTTTGACTCTGATAGATTTATTGTACATACAGCTTTCTCCACTAGCTTATTCTACTTTTTAAAACATGACAATTTTCTATCAAGAGCATTTAACTTTAGGTAGGCGAGAAGGGTGCACGTTAAAAACTTTGAGGACATAACTAAAAAGAAGTTTCAGGGTTGTGATGAGTGTGGGAGTTAGTGGGAGTTCTGTTTCAATTTGGGTGTAGTCTGAGGAAGACGAATTACTCGCTTAAGAAAAAATATTAGCAGTTGTTCCACAGTTTCGTTTTGCAAGTAACCCTACACTTTTGCAGCATACAACATAATCTATCGCGCTGTTGCCTCAAAGATTTAATATTTCAGGTAATCCAGGTTGTGTTAATAGCTATTTCCGCACTTTTCAGTTATTCGGCTATAGAGGAATTTTCATATTGTTTTGTTGAGTCAAAATCAGACCAAAATATTTTTAGTTATTAGGTTACCTTCTTCTACATGTACTCCCTCAAGTTTCCAGATAATGTTCCCATTCCGCTGTCTCTTACCTATACCAAACACCGAATAGAACGGATGATTCAAAGAATTTTGGGACATGGATCGCTTTCTCACATTTATGTTTTTGTTCTGATATTACTTACTTGAATAGCGTATTTCTATATACTTAATTTATTTGTATGGATTCTGATTTCATTTTGCAATATTATAACCCATAGAACTTGCCCCTCATGAAACGCGAAATTAACATGATTCACAATCTTTCATAAGCCATACAATTCTCTAAATTCGAAAATGTTACAAGAAATTTACAATCATTTAATTTTATTCCAAAAACTGAGCTGTGGACCATTACTTAAAAATTCAACACTGATTTTTTTTTCTTTGCAAATTTGTGCGAGAACAAGCAAGAAAATTCAAAACGTGAAAAAGTTTGAATTTGAGAATTTTACGCTGTGGTTTTTGTTTTTGTTGAATTTAAGTTAAGCCTTCAAAAATAATTTAAATTTAAATTCAAATAATTGTATTTTGTATACAAAATAATTGCACGAATATATTTCAAGGATCAGACAATCGAAATGCTACATAAAGAATATGAGATGTACTAAGCTGTTGTTGTATAAACACAAAATAGCGCGGCTCCACGGAGATGAATACATGTTAGCATTCGAAAAAAACATCACATATAAATCAGTGACAAAAAGAGTTGTTTGTATTTAATCGGGTAGGTTGTACGTTTTACAATGCACACCGTTAACCACAATGGAAATATTTTCATAGTAAAATATGAATTAACTGTTTATTTATTGATTCGTACCTATAGCTTGGTGCTTGGTGACATTATTTATTCAAATATCCAATTGTAGTAATAATGACTTATGACATCGTAAAGGCGACATTATTAGATATTTGACACTGAAAAGGTAGCCACTAAAAAAAAACTAATTTGGTATTACATGGCGTATGAGTGATTAATATTCACTTTTCTTTTGTACCTAAATAAAAATTTATCAGAAACAAAATAATTTCAATTAATGTAATGTAATTCCATATCAAAGATCATTTTATAAAACTCAAACACTCTATAATTATGTTTAATGGGTTGTAAATTTGTATGCTTTGAATATCCAAAGTCAAATACCTACATACATACATACATACTTCAACTTAAAATTTTTATAGAATGTGAAATTGAATTTTTACTTCTTCAAAATGGATGCGATATTTTCATCCACTTGATTATATGACCTTGGGCAGTTCTAAAGGAAAATCTTTTCTTTTGTGTAGGAATAAAATAAACCTTCAAGAGCTGGTATGTCAGATTTTTCTTATGTAAATATCATGATGGGATGTGTGATGTGATATTGGAAGGTGGTAAGAAAACATCAGAGTTGTATTTCATTAAGGTTAACAAATATGTATTTTTAGATTTAAATGTTTGTTTGATTTTAGAAAGCAATTTGCTTTGTGTAAGTGTGAGTTTTTGCACATGGAAAAACCAGTTGAGTGACTTGTAAAAGTAACAACTTTCATTAAAAATTTAAAAAACGTCCTTTCGCACTTTTTTGATTTCAATTGTTATGTTAATTTCTGCTTTCATAAGATTCTTATTAAAAATTTTAATTTTTGTGCATACAACCAATAAGGAAACTTGGTCTGATTTCTGCTTAGGTTTTAAACACATTAAAAAAAATCAACAAAAACGTTTCAAAGAATAACTAACCAATGAAGGGGTTTAAAATCAACAAAGAGACTAAAACGTTCACAGAAATTACTTTGGCTAAACTTAATTCCAATAATAAATCTTGATTGTAAGATAATAATAATATGATTAAAGCAATTTGTACAGAATGTGTTTATCAAAAAAAATGTCATCAAAATCTCAATTTTGGAGTAGCTTATGTCTATATAAGCGATTTTTCGGTTTTGCGATTGTTAGTAGTCCACAGTTTGAGAGCTACTATTCTGTCCAATACCCATTTCGAAATCATTACCCGTTCAAAAGCTGCCTTATAATTCCTAAAAAACATTTACATACATGATTTGCTGTTACAGATTGTAGACAAAAATGCGTTTTTCTCGAAATCTGTGATTTTGACATAAGCTTCTCTATCTTACTGCCACAGATTTATTGGTTTAACAATATTCCGACACACTATCAATACTTTATTATAGTTTGGAAAGTCAACTGAGCTGTTACATCCGGAATATCATTCCAATTACATGTTTAAATTCGACACTCAAAAAAAAGAAACTTTCGGTCTTCAAAAAATGTTTATCAAAGTTTTCTAACCCTAGATCGCCCTTATCAAGAAGCCAGTGATTTTGAAAATGGATAGCTAGTTCCTTATCTGCTTTTTCCCGGAGCTTTTCAAGCGGCACTTTTAATTAGTTTTGATTGTTTGTTTAATACTTCTTTTCTATTTAATTCGCTGACAATTATAATCTACTCTTATCAATTCTTATAGTTCAAACAGCTAATTGTTTTGCAGTTAATAGTTTAAAAACTGAATCATATTTGTTCTCATACTCGTATATAAGCATAAAAAAGCATTTCCTTAGTTAGGTCATTGCTATTGTAATTCATTTGGGATATATAAGACACTAATTTACATTGTGCTTTAGGGATCGATAAAATAGCAAGTGGAACATATCGATTGTTTGACTTGTCGATTGGTTAGCCTAGCCCAAGACATTCCTCAGAGAAAACATATACACATGTAGGATAGATACATGAAATTCATACCATGACACAAGAGTTTAAATCCGACATGGAAATATAGTTTAAATGGCATAAAAGAGTAAACAAGAAATTGTACTGTGGAATAAGTTGCAGAACTTGCAATAAAAATTCTAATTAAATGGGTATTGAAAACTTAATAAATGGATAGGTATTCAAATGTTTATATTAAGTAATAATAGCTAATAGGAAGAAAAAGATAAATAATTCTATGTTTAGAGAAACAAGAGTTTTGAGTTAAATTTTTAATAAATAAAAAAAAATCGAAAAAAATTCCACCACTTCTGAAGAGTAAGACTAACCACCTAATGTTCAATGAACCAGTATTAATTCTTCGCGACAAATGTTTTTTGGGTATCTTTTACTCCTAAAAATAAGTTGTGGTTTATTTTTGACTATACCAAGAATTGTTGATCAAAACTAAATTAGCCATACTTAGGTATACCTCATCGCGAACATTTTTAATTTGTACAGAGTTTTCGGAATCGCCCCTTCTCACATACCGGACTGGAATTGTCTCTCAGGCGACACGCAGTGATAAGAGTACCTTTAAATAAGCAACATAGTCTTGTACACCAAAAGAATCTTTATATTCTTTGTTATTACACTAAGCTAAATTTCTCTAAAACAAGTTTATATTCAGATGTCCAATTAATTCACTGTTCTGAATAGTATAAACATTATTTTTACCAGTAAACAACTAATAGAAAAGCCTTTTACTCTGCAGTGGTTTAAAATTGTATGCCTCCACAAAAAGAGCAATTTAAATTTGAAATTCTTCTAGGTCAGTGAATCAAATTTGTCGAAGCCTATATTCCCACTTAAAAATAAACAATCAAACAAGCACTTTAAAAGCATAAACTGCTAATGGTAAGCACACAAACACAGATTTATTTCTATATGTACGCCTAAAGCTAACATAAACCTAATCAGCACAGCTAAATGAAGGCCAGCAGCAAAGTTTGTTAAAAGGACCATCACGAAAACTTTGTGTAGGAACCTCCATGGGAAATCCGGGACCGGGACAGTAATTTGCCACTTTAATTTTGACCCACAAAAACACTACAAACACTATCCCCAGTTCTGATCATAGCCCGATGTTTGAATACCTAGTTTATTTACTTGATGGTTATGCTGCCGTCGTGCTAAGAGTTCTTCCCTTCTTTACGTGTACGGTGTACATACATCACAAAAGGGTTCGGTTAGCGCCCACTCTAGTCAATATAATGTTTACGTTCTGTGGGTGGGTGGAGAGGAAGGTAGAGCTACATCATAAGTTTGTTTTCCGACGAAGAAAATTGGCGAGTTGTGTGCTCAACGTATGCAAATAAGATCCACCCTCATCGATTTGCGTTCAATAGTTTATTGAGTTTTAATCAAAGAAAATTGAAGTTGGTGCAAGTTTCGAACAAAACAAAAAACTTGAAAAGAACAATTGTTGAAAAACTGTAGATACCTGAATCCTGAAGTTGCGACTTTAAAATGTGAATGAACCACGAGGCTCTTTAAAAATTCAAAGAACTTTTGAAAAGAGAAAAAAGCAAAAGCTGAATGGGGAAGTTTATTAAAAAGTTCTATTGTTTTGTTGAAAGTTTGCTTCCAGGCTCATATTCATCAGCTCGACAGCAAAAAAAAAAAAAAAACGTAATTGCGGTGAGTTAAGCTAACATGGCATAAATGACGCGTTTAAAGCAATTATTGTCAACTGGTGGAAATGCCGGAAACTCATTGCAACTTTTTTGTTGTCAGCAACGTGTCATGGGAATTGTGACACGTTAATACTTTCTACTCAGCGGGCTTTGGGGTAGTCGTAGTAGCAAATGCATAGATATAAATCATGTAAGGGTGTTTTAAATCAGAGATTCCACATGGGAATGTGTAAGAAAACTATACCTACGAACTTTTAATGAGTTCAAAAAAGTGTTATTATTCTGTTTACTTCTGCGTTTTAATTGTTTTCTTTTACGTAGATTTAAAAGTGGAAATAGAGAGAACTATAGGTGTGGACATGCATAAAAGTGGTTTTTTGGTATAAAAACTCGCATACAAGTCTTATTTAACAAAATTCTGCAATTCAAAAGTTGCCTTTAGACTTCGTATAATCTATAAATCTAAATACAACATTTAACATCAATGCTTGTAGCATATCCAATTGCAGAAGCAATCAGCAATTTATTTTGTACACAAACTCTACTGGACGTCCAGTATAACGAATGCCGATATAACGAACGTCCAGTATTACGAATCATCATTACAAATCCATTGATATCTTTAAATAAGGAATAATACAAAATTTTAAATTTGAATGCTGTTCAATTTCAAGGAAAAGAAACAAAACGAAAATAAGAAATGTTCTTTTTTTTCCTACAGAACTAGCTATAGCATTTTTTTTTCTACGTTTGATGTTGTCTGTACAACAAAACGGTACATGAAATACTTTGGGTTTTTATTTTTGATTACCTACACGTCTTTTGAATTTTGTTGGTTATGAAAATCTTTCGATATACCTAACGAATTGGCTGAACATTTCGTTATACTGCGCGTCCATTGTAATTAGCTTTGTTGGCAACCCTGAAAATTATATGCCTATTTAATAAATAGGTAGGTACTAATAATGAATTATATACCTAAACTTTATGCTTAAAACTACCTTGTCTAAATATCATATGATTTATGTATATATTACTATCTATTTAACGATATTATGATTTACCGCTTAGTGGCCTCAGCCAAACTTGCTCCCTGTGCAAGATTTGTAGTAAGCGCCACTTTTTATATGTGCACACATACATACACATGGCAAATGGTAGTACATATTTGTTTGCGCAAGATCAGATTACATTGTTGTTAGGCAAAAACGCCAAAGGAAATATTGTAACTAACAAATCGATTTGGAAATTTCGCCCAAAAAAAAATGGAAATATCGCCGAAATTCATATTATTCCAAATCTTAAGTTGGAAATATCGACAAATATTTTCAATGTTAATTGTTTTTGTAAAATTTGGGTGTTATTTCTTCAATTTTGGGCGATCAAACATTTTTTTTATTTCCTAAATTTTGGGCGATATTTCCAAAGTGAAATTTCAATGATAAGATAATCTTAAAAAAACGCGCATAAACAGTGAGGTTTTTCTGGATTTTTTTTGGGCGATATTTCCAATTCTGGGCGTTATTTCCCATTTGACTTTTAAAATTTGTATTTTGGGCGTTCCTTTAAAAAAAATTAAAAAATTGGAAATAACGCGCAAATCGAGCAAACAAAAAAAACAACAACAATTGTTCAGAATTTCTTTGGGCGATATTTACAAATCAATTTGGGCGTTATTGCCTAACGCCAATTACATTTTCTTGCTCCTGGTAATGCGCCACCAGAATTTTGCGCCCTGTGCATTTGCACATCTTGCACATTTGGTCCGGCCCTGCTTGCAGCGGCATAAACACAGTACCTACCTATACATTCTTTGTCAAAATTGTTTCCCTTCTAAATGGGGAAAGTAGTGCCACATTGAATGGAATCTTTGTTTAGTTATTTCTTCAACTTGTGGAAAATACTTCTATTCTTAAAATATTCAACATAATTAATAAAGCGCCACAAAAAAGAGTCTGATGATCGGCGTGGAAGTCGTTAAATAGCTATAGCTCACCTAAGTGTTGTTGTTTCATTCAAAACTTCAATAATAAATAAATATTTTTCATTTTTAAAGTTCGATAGAATGTATCCTTCTCACGAAGGAAAATAAAAGAATTCGGAAGCCCAAGTAGGTATGTAAAAAAAAGGAGACCACTCTTTGACTTTATTACATATTAGTTTTTCAACTAATGAATTACTTAAACTTATCGTTGATCAGAAGTGCTAGCTTGCGTGCGCGTATAAGAGGCCTTAACGCAGGAAAGTAAAATCCAAATATTAAATGATTTTCCGGCTGTGGTCACGCATCTTGTACGTCCTTTTTTGTCCAGAAGTTACAGAAACTCATGCGGAATCGAAACGATAGAACAAGGAACGGCATAATCCTAAGCTATTACATATCACGTGGGGTTCATGTTACTAGTTGAATATAAAATGTCTTATAAAAGTAGCTTGTAAAAATTATATACATACCTACATTATTATAGTCAATGAACCCTTAAAACTTAGTAAGTAAATTTTAATTTAATATTTTTCAATCAAAATTAGCGAGAAGGGTAAGTGATACAGCTATCAAGTACCGGTTGGGAAAGGAAGATACATATCTGACGCGTAATTAAGGGTTTTTATTTTATTTGTCGCAGTTAAAGCGTTTTAGTTACCAAAAAAAAAAAAGAAAACAATATCGATTTTGTATTAGTCCTTGAATGATTAAACTAAGCGACCACGCGTCGGCTCACATTTTCGACTAGTCGGCAATGATGTAAGGCAACAATTTGGGATTGGCTAGTAAATATTTTTTTCGGCTTCGGTATTCTTTGATTAAATAGACTGAATCTATACATATATGCGTTCAAGGTGTGATTTTATTTTTATCTGTATTGCCAAATTATTTTGGGGTGAAATAAACGTATACATACATTGATATGTGTTTGTTTTGTTGTTGTTTATTTTCGAACACAAATAAACATAAACGATAGTTTGTTAGGTATATTAAAATCAAAATTATTTTTTTTCTTGTGGTTATTTCACCAAAATTATCTTTTATATTTACAATTAAAGATAAGCAATATTTCGTTTAAATGATTGAATGTAGTGCTTGAAATTAAAAACGTAAAAACTTCTGTCAAAAGATATTTATTATCGCTAAATGTTGGCTGATAAGGGTGCGATTATACAGATAAAAACAATAAACATGGACCAAATTTAAGTTATATTGATAAGTAATATTAATATCAATTAATAGCTATTAACATCAATATATTAATTGATTTTTCAGAAAATAATTTGAATTTTGAACACAGTATGTAAGCATTTAGAAATTGTTGTGGATAATATTTATATATGTATGTGAATTATTTTCGGCGAGCGAAACGGGAAAAAAACATTCAATAGTTAAAGATCCGTAAATTTGTCTGTTTAGGAGACACGAAATTGAACAAGAAGTGAAATTCTTTTTTATCTCAATTTTATAAATTCATAAATATCGCCAAAAAATAATTGTGCAAACAAGTTTTGCCGACTTTCATTTATTTTCTATTTATTTGTTTTTCTTCTTCATGTGTCATTTTATAGACAATTTGATTTTCTAAAAAAAACTTGTATTGTACCTTGAGACTAAAATCGTATCATCATAAGTTCTTCGCCAACGTCCCCCACAACAATACATTAAAAAAAAAATCGAAGTTAAAGCTCACAAATAGAATATACCCACAAATAATAGTCTTATCCCACCCACTAGTCAGTCAGTGTCTACATCGCCATACGACATCCTTGGAGGATTCACTGTTACATAATCTGATTTTTCTTTATTGTTAGAAAAAGAACCATAAATAAAAGGTTTCCACTTACTTGTAATTTATTAAATCTCTGATGCGTTTGTGTGACGATGTTTTTAAGTGAATCATTTTGCTGTCCGGCTGGCCCAAGAATTATAAAAATAAAACTCGTCAGCACAACGCAGCACAGGATTAGGACTAAATTTTTCGTTCGCATTGCCGCCAACGTCTGATGATATACCTGCAGCTGCTTCTGGTTTTTTGATGGTTTGTCTCAAATTTATTGAATTTCTTTGATGGAAATAAACTAATTAATTTGTTACTCATTTAGTAAACGAAATACCGCGCAAAAGAATAGTTTGTGTCACTCGTAGAGTTATAGACCGACTAAACACTTTCACTTCATTGCTTCGTCAATGTTTAACTCGCAGTCGTTATCTCTATTTTCGAGGGAAATTGATCTTTTTACTTCACCATCCCTTGGGAATCGGTCGTGATGTTGTTAGATTCTGATAAGAAAAAGATTAGAAGTTCAGGGCGTCCGATACGCTCGCTGATTGGAGAAAGGCTGGTTTAAGATTTCGATTTCAAACAAACAACTGGTGCTGTTTTGCCGTATTGAACCAACAACGACGAACTCGTCGGATCTGGAATAAAAAATATTCATTTAACAGTTTGTTTACATTTGTGGTGTTGGTTCTGGGTGCTGGGCTGAGTAAGGGGAAGAAAAGAACACTATAGGCGCAGCACTTACATTTATCGGTTACTTTTTTCAGACTGAAATGAGCGAGTAGACACCGAATTAAGTTGCATTCCTGGGCTAAGCCCTGCACTTTGGAGTGTGTAGATTTTGATTATTGAACTTTAGTACAAGAAAAATGGAAAGATTTCTTACAAAAAAACGAAAAACCAACCACAGCGAACGCACAGAAATCAAATTACAATGAAAGTCTTTTTTTTGTTCGTTTTCTTTTATTTTTTTCAATTTAGCATAAACTTTATTAATGAACAAATTTTTCGGTCAAAGACGTCATTTCGCACTCGGGCTGGCTGAACTATTTAACAACTAGAGATTTTATTTTTTATGGAATAAAAATAACTTTTTTCTGTTTTCGTTTCTAACTAGGAACGGCCTTGCAAAATGATGCGAAAAAAAATATTTATTAAACTTGTTCGAGAGGGGAGCTCCAAACGGCGTTTTTGTGTGTCTAGCTGTCACTGAGAAAAATAGCAAGTACACTGCACAAAGCAGAAAGTAGCAAAAAAAATGAATGACAGTTCGGTGAGAAAATTATTTGAGGTGAAGTTAGTTGAGGTTTGTTGGGGCTTTTATTGTAGCTTTGACATTAACCACGTAGGATGAGTTTAAGGCTAAGAGCACACTAATGTTTTCTTCTGTGGGTGGCCGGAACCACACCTATCTCGTGTGGTGTGTTGTTGTGTGGAGCGGTGTGTCGTTGAATGAGCACACTTCCAGTGATGTTGAAAAAGAAAAGTACAGATATATATGTTATGACATGACTGTTGTTTTGATTTTTGTTTATAATATAAGTGTTCTCTTTCTTACAAATAGTAAACTCCACATCGTGGTATGGAGCAATCGAAACAGAAGCGATTCCTCCACAACACAATACGCTTCACAAATGTGGTTCTAAGCATACGAAACACATTGGAGCGTTAGCGACACACCACTCCACAACACACCACACGAGATAGGTGTGGTTCTGGCTTAAGGCGTGTTTTTTTGCATAAAGACTTCCCCAAACCAACGCGGAACATTCGGAACGACGATGAAATTTTCGGCTTTCAAAATATATTTACAGAGCGATAGATGAAAGTACCACACCAAAGCGACGATGCCAATAAGCGAATCTCATGTAAAATATTTATATTGACAGCCGAAAGTTTCATCGTTGATCCAAATGTTTCGCGTTGGTTTGGGGACCCTTAAGGATCCCTCACACGACCAAAACAATAATAACAACACGTGGTTGTCATTAACAACACGTTATTATTATCGTCGCCGCGACAGATGCGCGTTGGTGTGGGGGAGATGCAGAATATGAAATTCAAATAATTTTTCAATAGAGAAATAGAAAATCAAAACTTTGGGGGAACCTTAAAACAAAAATAAAAACGTGTTGTTTTAATTGAAAACCACGTGTTAAGGTTCCCTCACACCAACGCGAATCTGTCGTGGCGACGATGAAAACAATAATAAGAACGTGTTGTTTTCATTTACAACCATGCGTGTTGTTATTCATGTCGATTATGGAACCCGTGCAGTGATCTCTTTTCCCTTTACCCATTTGAGGTGAAACGTAAAAGAGAAAACTGTACTGAGAATTACTGCGTATTCAGTGTTACGTATTCCATAGTCGACATGATTATTGTTTTCGTCGTCGCCACGATAGATTCGCATTGGTGTGGGGGAACCTTTATTATTATTGTTTTCTTCGTCGTCACGATAGATTCGCGTTGGAGTGGGACAACCTTCAAAGATCCCCACACCAACCCGAATCTGCCAAGGCGGTGTTGTTATTATTGTTTTCGTCATCGCTGCGACAGATTCGCGTTGGTGTGGGGGATGAGATCCTATAATCAGGGAAATCGCTAATCTGTCTGCTATCGCCATATTATTCACTCGATACATACAAATTGAATGTAAGTACATCCGGATTTAAGTTTTAATCTGGAAGTATCGAGTGAATAATATGAGCATTAAAGTGATGGTTCAGATTTAACCCACTGTGAGCAAACTGGCCCTACGACCCACTGATCTCTATAATCTCTATATTATAGAGATCAGTGCTACGACCCAGTTTATTTTCATGGCTACCAACTCTAAATTATAAATGGAAAATTTCGGAGTAGATTTGAAAACGAAAGAAAAACTCAATTTTTCAAAAAATGTATTTTAACAAAAATAAAAATTAAAAAAAAAAAAAAAAAAATAAGTCACATAATTAATGCCATTCATTCAATTGTACATTAAAAAATTCAAAGTTAGAGTTGGTTAAAAAATTGAATAAAGCTCAGTACAGACGATTGTCAGATCTTACAATATTGTCAGATCTGTCAGTGAAAAAACTGTTCTAAATGTCTTACAACACACAATTTTGTCTGAAAATATTGTCAGATACGTCACTTGTCAGACGACAATCTGACAAAAAATGTCAGGTATCTTACAATCGTCTGAACACACAATTTTTATCTTTGTCAGTCGATTAGGACATTGTCAGACTCATTGGTCATTGTCAGATGTTTTAATTGAAAACATCTTACAATTGCTGACAATTTCTTCATTGTTCGAAATGTCAATAGGGGTATTCCCGATCCGATGCAACTGGTCTTGTATCATTGCAAAAATGCAAAAGTGTAAAATTGCTATACCCTAACCCCATTGTAAAAAAAAAACTTTGCACTTTTGCAATGATGCAAGACCAGTTTGCATCGGATCGGGAATACCCCTAATGAGTTGGTTAAAGAGAGATACAAAAATAGCTGACAACCGTGTGAACGGACAATTTGTCATTGTAAGAAATATGTCAATTGTCAGCTAATTGTTAGCTATTGTCAGACCATTGACAGTTCTGACAATATTGTAAGATCTGACATTCGTCTGTACTTAGCTTAACTTAACAGATGTACCTTCATTTCTTTTCATAAGGTTTGGCTAAATATTTTTGAATTTTTCAGTATGGGAAAAAAAGTCTACACTTACCGGAGAATAAGAAATAATCCAACAACAACGCTTCAAACCCGCAATAATGAGTTAGTGAAATGGCTTAACAACAACAAATTCATAGATGATAGAGAAAAAGCAAAGATGACAACATATACTGCCCAAATTCCCGCGATATATGGCTTGCCGAAAACACACAAGCCCAATATGCCTATGCGTCCCATCGTATCATCAACGAATTTGCCTTGCTATGCACTCTCTAAATTTGTTGGTAGGATTTTACAATGTGTGACGAACAAATCACTCTACACTGTAAGAAATTCTCTTGAATTTGTGGAAAAAGCAAAAAAAGTGGAAATACGAGAGAATGATGTTTTGGTTTCTTTTGATGTTGTATCACTATTTACTAACATCCCAGTTCAATTAGCTGTCAACATAGTTAAAAAGAAATGGGAAATTATTAGTCAAAACACTAAAATCAACCAGGGCAAATTTCTCGAAATTCTCGATTTTTGCATAAAAGAAAACAATTTTCTACAATTTAAAGAGGATATCTTTAAGCAAATATTTGGAATGCCTATGGGCAACCCCCTTTCACCGACTATTGCTGACCTTGTGATGGATTATTTGCTTGATGAGTGTTTTATTGGCTCAAAAGAAAAACCAAACTTCATAGTAAAATATGTGGATGACTTATTTGCGGTGATGGATAGGAGTAAAATTGATGATGTTTTGTTGACCCTAAACAGATTCAACCCAAAAATACAGTTTACCGTCGAAAGGGAACAGAATAACACACTAGCGTTCCTAGATGTAAAAGTCTATAGAGAAGAAAATCATCTCTCCTTTGACTGGTATCAAAAAAATACAGCGTCAGGAAGACTCATCAACTTTCGTTCCAGTCAGGCCAAACATATTATTATGAACACGGCTTCCAACTTAATTAACAAAGTGTTTACGTTGAGTGATGTAAAATTCCACTCCGCTAATCAAAAAAGAGTTTTCAACATTTTGAATGATAACGGGTATCCTGTTGGAGCTATTCGGAGTTTGTTTTCAAAATACAACTACGAAACCCCCCGCCAACAATGCGAATTTCCTACGGATGGTTTCTTCAAAAGTGTTGTTTATGTACAAAGTTTAACCGAGAACTTCAAAGAGATGGTCAACAAAAATCTTAAAAATGTTCGTTTAGCTTTTAAGTCCAACCAAACACTTGGACATCTTTTCACCAAATTGAAGGCAAAACCTGGTAAGGACAAATGTACGGATGTAATTTATAAGATCAATTGTAAAGGCAAAACTGGTGAACCTTGCCCCTTGTGTTACATTGGGACGACAAAACAATTTCTTCGTCAAAGAATGTCAAATCATAGGTCCGACATAAACACCAATAATCCAGCCAAAACTGCACTCGCCAGCCATGTAATTGAAAGTGGCCACTCTCCCGACTTTGACGGTGTCCAAGTTCTCCAAAGAGAAACCCACACTTCCAAGCGGTACACTTTAGAGACACTTCATATTCTAAATAACAAGAACAACATGAATCGAAAACAGGACACACAGAATATTTCAGCGGTATACTGCTCCCTCGTTTCAAATTAAATAATGCGTAATCTACCTCTCTCTCTTCAGTTATTGACTCAACTTCTTCATCGGAAGTCTCATTGTTTTGTTTTCATAAATTGTATTTTATAAATTATTTAAGTTTACTATGTAAAATTTAAACTACGTTTATAACTCTTAAAGTGTAAGTTTTACTTTTCACTGTATATTGTTGTTGCATAACATTGTGATTAACTATATTTTTATTTTATATGTAATAAAGTTCACCCTGAAGAAGACAGCAACCCCTGTCGAAACGTCGGGAAAAGTAAATGTAACAAATCTTGTTTCATTGCTAAAATTATTGTGACCAAAACAGCCGAAGGAAAACATATTTTCCAATCAACATAAGTTATTATTTTCTCTATTCTTTCCTATGTGCCATCTCCCGTCTGATAGAATAACAAACTGCTATACAATCGGTTCGTGTACATAATAATTGTACCTTCTTAAAGCCGCTGAAAGCTATTTACAATCAAACTTTAAATTTGAATGCATTTTTAAATCATTTTTAGCTGAAAACAAGTGTGCTTTTTATTGATACATCTTATTACTTTCACAATGTCTCTGGGAAGAAAACTGCAATTTTTTACCAATTTTAGTCCAAAGAAAAAATAAAATTAAAAAAAATAATTTTGTTGCTATATTTAATTCCAATTCTAAACGAAGTCACAATATTTTGACATAAACGATGATTTCAAAGAGGCTTCAAGTTGAGGGGTGTGAAAAATAATTTTCTTAAATGGTAGGTAGGTATATGGTTAATTGAGAAATCAATAGTAAGCAATAGGTAGGTACATCATTTCAATATATTTATTAGTTAATGAGCAAGTTCCTCTTCGTAAAAAAAAATTTTTTTAATGGAATGTTAACGTGCCCCCATTTCTATACCTAATATTGTAATAAATAGTTCTGTACTTAGTCCATAGGGTTCCGTCATGACGTCTGTATTTTGAGCTAGAGCCTAAATGTGTTTCTTCAAATTTGGTATATACCTACAGAGCATTCTTATGTTATTCCCTAGAAGGTAAATTCATGTTTTTTAGCTCATATAATACGAGTAGCTGCCATTACAATGATTTCAGTTGTTTTCAAATTTTATCGAAAGCGGCTTTAACGATTATATGATTAAATTTCGTACCTGTGATAATCAAATCAGTTTTAAGAAAGCTGCATTTTAGATTTTTGCAAAATTTTCCCCCAGATCCAATTCAGGATAAGATCATGAAAATAAAACAACCCAGGATCTCAGTGACAACTTGTTTTATACCCAACTCTTTTTCCGTTTGTTTTTTTTTTATTTCTATAGCCCCGATGTCTTTCTTCTTTACACTACTGACAAATTAAGGGTGTGTGCTCTCAATGAATTTGGAAATCCAAATTCGGAACAAATTTGGATCTTGTGTTGTTTTTGTAATACATGTATTAAAAAAAAAAAAAATAAACTCCACTTTATTTTCAGTAGGATACGAACGCATCCACAAAAGTCATTATCACACCATCGCTTAATCACTCTTTAAACTTTGACCAACATTTTAACCATTTGCCAGTTATTTTGGTTCCATTGTCATCTCTGCTATATACAATGAACAATTTTCACATAATTAGGTCATTAACATCGGGAAATTTTTCAGAGCTTTTAGTCGCCACCGCAATAAACAAACAAAATATGCAGAAGAATACCCATTCACAAAGACCGTTTTCAATGCCGCAAGCTGACAATGGCTTTCCAAATAATAAAATAACGACCAATTAAATATGCGCCTAAAGCTGCGGCCTTGCTTAGATACCACTAATTTTCCACAAAATATAAAACAAAAGTTCCAAGCCTCACAATGAACTACACCTACAGGTACCTATTGCTAGCCAAGGGTCTCTTTGGAGTCTCAGCGAGAGTCGAAAAAGCGTTGGCGTGGCGTTGTTCTACGGTACGCGCACAATGTTTATGTCACGAAAACATTCATCCTCATTGCCTTCGTCATCGTGGCAATCAAAACAATTGCCACTCCTCGCTTGACACCATGTTATTCGGTGTCATTTCCAAGTCTATTACGCAACCCATGTGTATAATAAATAAAGTGTGGCCCGCATCACACCACCGTAAGAAATGTCATTTCAGATTCGTAACTGTCCAAAAAAACCTGTAGGATCCAATGGAATGGAAATGAAAATGACCATAAGAAATGGTAGGTAATTATGTGCACATAGCTACTGCTCCCAACTCGTCGTATTTGCGTTCGCTCCAGGTCGCGTCAATGTGATGTGATACTTTCGATTAATAAGCCACTTAGTGCCAACTACCTGTCTTGAAAAGTACGTCTTAATGTGGCCTATGGGGACGGGCATTGAAATGGTACTTTTAGCTAACTTTTGCGTGTACTTCGCCACTTGACGGTCCATTTCATAATTTCGGTTGCAAATGATCGGGCACTCAACAAACAAGAAACGATCATTGGAAGATCTTAGATTGCAGTTAAAAGTTGCCCTGATGAATGTGGCACGATTGGCACGTTTGGCAACTTTGACTTACTTTATTTTACTTTTACTTATTGCAAAAAAATATGTACCTAATTGAATAGGTTATATATATAAATGTATGAGTCAAGGGCTTAGTTTTATATTGGGTATTGGTCTTATAAAGGCAAATTTTATTTATTCAAACCTCATATCTATAGGCTTCAAACTTTACAAGGGGGAAAGAACAAGGTCTAGTATGATTAAAGACGAATTAATTAATTTTTAATTTGTCTTCTTTTTTTCAAGAATTAAGTTAAATTGTACGCTTTCGTCGGGATGTCGGTTGCAGTAATTAAGATTAGATTGACGTTTAACAATTTAAATTATGTTGTAGTTTAATACCTATTAAAATTCTTCAATGGCTTCACTGGTTATAATTGTTGGATCAATTGTCAATTGAAAAAAAGTTATTGACATTTTAGAGAAATCTTGTAGTTAATATTATGTTAGAATTTAACATAGAATGTATTTAGCTTTATGTATATCTAATACATAAGCAATTAAAATTAAAACTAATATCTGTTTGGGTAGATACAATTATTTATAATTTATGGTAATTTATTGAAAGTAATCGTATTCGACAGGTGCATATTAGTTAATTGACTTTAATTTGATGTGGGTATATTAATAAAAATAAAATGCACGACTGAATTACACGTACTTACTCATTTGTGTAGTTCAATGCTATAATATGGTTATAGGCATTAAAGATAAAGCATAATTGTATTAATAAAATTACATTGTAAATAGAAAAGTGTGTAAAGTGTATACAAAGTAAAGAATCAGGAGTTGGGACTCACGGTGAAGATGTGTAAACATTCTCTTTTGTCTCGGGGAATTGGTAGATCGCTATGGCAAAAATTAGAAATCCCCATCCCCTAATACCATAAACTCCGAATGTACTATAATCCCAAATGCTCAAATAGGCGTTTCCTTTATATTCAAGCCCGTTGGTGCTGGCGCTGCCCACTGCCCACTACCACTTCCGCTACATTTACCTACATTTTCATTTTCCCTATATACCCAGAGCTTATAGATGTTTACACATCTAAAATTGAAGTTTCTACACAAACTATCGATATCATGTTTTTTTCTACGAAATAAGAATTAAGAGCCCCTTAAATCCTCTGCACTTAGCTAAACCGGTAAAGAATTATTTGTTGTTGCACTTGAGATGTGAATTGTTTTGCCTTAAGGCCCAACTATAATAGGTATAAGCTAGCTTAGCAAACGACCGAATATATAAAATCCCTACTGAGTAACCATAATGGAGTCAAGCTCCGCGTCGTTCAATTTCTCTTATAGTTTCATTCACTTCAGCAATCATTAAGGTAGAACTAGAATTGGCGGTAGCTGTCGGAAGCTAGTGTCAGAACAGAACGAAAAGTTGCTTTTCAAAACGTCAAATTCATAAGTCACCCATAATGCCCTTGAGTGGTTGGAAGTGATTTTTTTTTCATTTTTGAAGCTAGCTTACGAAAGAGCGGTCGGTTAGTTAAACACAATGCGACGGAGCCGCAGCCGTAATCGGAGCTGGAACACCTGTCAAAATATTAAATACACACAAAATCAATGCTACGAGCGGAATGGAAGGCATTGGTAACCACATTACAAAAATCAAAGGTATTATATTGCGCAGGTTGTCAAAGTTGGAAGTATCAAAAAATTAAAAATGGCTGTTCCAGTCCCCTCAGAAACTCAGCACGCATCATTACAAACAACAACAAAATATTGAAATTAGACAAGTAAAGGGACACTGGATCCACCATTTTACCACCATAATACTTCATTTTTGACAGATGCGCAGAACTGAACAAAAATGAAAACGCTAATGATATTACCTTTAATATGTGTACTGTGTTGGTAACTGCAATTTGCAAACGGAGCTGAAGTCGGAGCCGCATTGGTTCGCGAGCTTTTAAGTTTTCACGTGCAGCACTTTTGACGTTTCAATTTATATGAAGAAAAAAGAGCCGGAAAAAAAATATTGAAGTTTTTAGTGCTTATATCTGATTGGGATAGGTGGATAGCCTATCAGATAGTTTACCGAACGCAAGGATCTATTTGATGAGTTCTCTTCCTAGTTATATCCTCTCTTAAAAAATCTATTTCAAACAATGAAGTAATGTACCAAAAAGCCTTTCTCTACAATCGTCATTGCAGTTGTTTCCTTCAGTTCTTCACATAGGTATATTATAATAATATCTGTATTACATTTTATAAGACACCAAACATTCAGAAACGTTTTTTTATATTGGATGTTCCCTAAAAATAAGTACTCATTAATTATTTTGTCCATAAATTAATGTATAACCTGGTGCGGGTGCTTTGCTGATCAACAAACCAGAACTGTTTCCAAGAATTCTTAATAGGTATAAAATTTGTATCCATGGAATACGTGATCAAATGTAAATCGGACCTCATTAGTAATAACACTAAGTTATTGCTTTGCTAATTTGTTTGTATATTCTATAAAAAAATTGCTACCGCAATACGCTGAAATATAACCATCCACCCACACCCATTCGGTTATAGAATTAGAAATACTTTAATCTTCTTAAGTTCTTTTATAGATATACCTAAATGTTATTATTTATTTCGGGAAACTCCCATCTCGATAGATTAAATTTTTGAATTTAAAATTCAAGTTTAAATCATGCCAAAAATTCCTTAAATACTTAATTTATTTAAGTTTTTTTTTCTCTATAGCATTAAAACGAACGTAAGGGTGGCTTGTCCATTAAACATATCAACACATAACAATTTGTCACTCTTCTGCTATGTAAATTAGTTGATAGCACTTTAACCTATGGAATGCGCTGCCGCAGCAGCAGCATCACCATTCAGCATACCAAAGTTGCGATAAAGTTGATTTAATTTAACTGACGCGAAAAGGTGGTAATTTAATTTGCACGCCCACGTGTTTATACAGAGAAAAATAAATCGGACGAAAGACATTATAGCACTTCATTTCTCGCTTGACCTTCAAAGGAGAATTCCAATCATGCGATCGGTTTAAAAATAGCCACTTGAACACGCAAAGTGAACCTGACCTGAACCTATTAACCTCAGGACGTTGAACATAGATTCGTAAGGCGATGAATAACACCACTCACTCTGAGCTGAGCTTGGATAACATCAGAGTCTGGCTCTGGATATGTTATATAACAAACAATACGTCGCGATTGCGTCGCGTCGTCATCATCGTCGTTGTAGTCGTCGCATCGCATCGTTGGGACAACAACGACAACGGCAACAGATTGAATGGTGTTTCACATTGCCATATCGTATGGTGTTCACTACTGCCACTCTGCAGGGAATCTGTCGTCGATGTTGTCGCTTTGGTCAAAATGGAAATGAGACAACTAGCTCGTGCCACAGCTAAATCATGTTTAATCTGATCTGGTGGCCTCCGATTGTAAAGCGAAATTCTCCTGTTTCTGACGCCAAGTTTATGTTTTTCTTTTTTTTTTTTAAATTTTCATGCTCAATTAATGTGAAATCAATTATTTTTGGAGTTTATAAATAGGTCTAGGTATTTGGACTTTTGATCGAGGGCAGCAAAATTCCTGAAAATCAGTTTTTTGACTTTTGTATTTATTTTTGTAATATTTCCATAAGCCAAAGGCAAATGATATTCAAAACCCACCAATTTTTTGTAGTGTTTTTTTTTGTAAATCATCCAAGTAGCAGAATAATAAAATTGTTATGGTCTCCATGTACATACCATATATATGTGATAACACGGCATATCAGAAAATGTCATCAACCATAAGAAGTGCCTAAGCCTCAGCTCATTTACCATCTTAATGCAATATCTTCATCTTTGAACTTAATCTGGTGTTTTACGAGAAATGCATATTAATACGCGGGTACGCTTATTTTCTTTTGGTCAAGATAATTTGGCCAACTTAGTCCGACTAATGGTAAACAATTTCATAAATCAACTTATTGCTGAAGGCCTTTCAAAAGATAAAAAAAAAATAAAAAGATATTTGCCACCAGATCACGATAATATTAAATGCGGTTGTTGAGTGGAGGGGGAGTGTTTCTTTTTTTTTATTTATATATATTCGTACTGAAAAAATTAATAACTTGTCAGGTGTTTAAGTAGGTAATTTTGGGCTGGAAGAAGAAGACGTTAAGAAGCTTAACTGTTGCACTGCAGCGTTGAAGCCCTTCGAAGGCGATTAGTGTGAAAAGCTATTTGTCATTTTTATATTTTTGAATTGGCAATGAAATTTCCAATGCACGCTGATTTACCGAATTGGCAATGAGAAAAGTTTTCCACTGCGAAATGAAGACGTTAACTCGGGACCAATCAAACTGTTTAGAGTAATCATCTTTCAACATCACCATAATGCAATATGATGAGATAAGATTTTCCTCTTACACCTTGTATAACTTACAAAGATTTAAGCAACAAAAAATTAATTAAAAAACTATCATCTTCAGCGAAAATGAATTGAAATTACCCGCGGGTGTGGACACAACTATAGTGCCCAGACGTGCGGTTAATATACCAATCAAATTTGCAGATAAGTATCTATGCGGTTGGATGCGTCTTTTGGTGTACCTACCTACCTATATGTATTTGAAAATGATTTAATTTTACGCAAAACGAAAAGTTGGCAATAACTTGTTCTTGTTACTCCGTAAAGGTTTAATTACTCATTTATTTTAATTTCTGACATTTCCTGGACTCCGTGGTCTCTTGGTGACCAATTTTAATAAACATCAAGCCAATATAAACAGATTATTTTTTTTTTTTTTCGCATGGCAAATATTTAGTTTACCAAATTCAAATGCATTTAAATTTTAATGTCCACAGAATATATGAACAAACAAGACATTTATCATAATAAAAGCATTTGGATATATGTACAAATTATTTTGAAGACGGATGTTTCATTAGATTAACTATGAGAATACAACATTCAAATTTATGTGAAACTAGAACCTTTTCAACATTAATCTTTAGAAAATATAAAAAAAAAATGATGACAGTGGCTGAACAGCGGGTGGTTTGTCTTTGGCAGGTGATTTTTCACATCATTGCTCAAGGTCTTATATACTTTTTGCAAAAGTCTGCGCCCCAAGTCGTATGCAACTTATTGATTTTGGGGGAACTTTACTGGTAATTAATTGACAGCTAAGTTGTTCTCAAATATTGAAATGATATTAGCTTCTTCGTGCAGCGAAAAAAAAAAATAAGATTTAATAAACAAGTTAGAAAAAAATTAATTTTTGATGAATAATATTTCAAAAGTCAAAAACCTATGTAGGTTGATAAAGATCATTTAAAAGAAAAACTTGAACAAACATTATCCATCATTTAAATTTGGTGATGTATTATTTATTTTGACTCATTCTGGACATATATATTATTTTGATTTTAATAAAATAATTAAAAATGATTAAAAATATTAAAAAAAAAACAAGGAAATCACTTGAAATGTTATGTATAAATTGTATTTAAAAGTCAGAAATGTTTTTAAAAATATTTGTGTTATTAAGTACAAGTTTATTTTTTAATTTAAAATGCTCTTATATGTTAATATATCTACACATATTGATGGTCCAATTAAAACATTAAAAAAATTATGTATTTTAGTTTTTGAGAAAATTTAAAATAACGAAACCAACTTTGAACTATTTGAACAATCATATTTATTACGCTGACTCCGTAATTCTTGATCAAAAATGCACTGAATATGTTCTCAAAGAAATAAATATGTATGTAAGTTTGTATGGCTTTTTTTGTTTATATCGATTTGTTAAGATTCTTTCTTGGTCGCAGAGAAAAAATATAATTGAACTAAACAGAAGGACCTATAGTTTTCTAATTTTCTTCATCCTTATTATGATGAGAAAAAATACAGATAAAAAAGAAACTCGAACTAAATGTATGAGCATTGAATTTTTCCTGGTCAAATGATCGATAGATTCAAAAATCGATAGATTCAGAGTTACAGATTATAATATAAGTTTTGTTTTTGTTTATGAAGATAATCTTTGTGCGGCCCCACTGAGTAAGGATCTTCCGATAGCTGTCTGTCTTTGTCTTAATAAAACGGTTCATTGACACAATTTCATCAACACATCTCAGAATCGACAAATAACCGCTAATATCTAATTGAAGGGTCGAAATAAATTTAAAATTAAATTAGAAGATAAAAAGACATAGAACATGAAATGTGTAATTCATAAGTATTTTTTTGAATATACTTAATATTCACCCTAAATGATTAATAGATGAAAAATGTATTGTTTTACGTTAAGATGTTTGGTTTAGTCCACGTTTTGTTATTTCTCGAAAAACTATTTTTCAGTCACAATAATAATAAATAATAGGTTTTTATATGGACGAGATTATAGAGAAATACCAATCTATAACAGTTATAACAGTTTATCGTTATTAAAAAAGCTTTGAATTGACGCGCTTCGGTGACTTGAAAAGTCTGAAGTATATGCCCACCCCACCAAGCGAGGACTCCCTGCGGGGCCGCAAAAAACAGTTCCTTTATAAACAAAACTCTTTATGCTCTGTTACTCTGAACCTATTGATTTTTGAACTTTTAGGCTCCAGCCCATAGACATTTTTGTTCAAAATTGTTTTGAACTATATGACATACTAAAATTTTAGCTAATTTGACGGGAAAAATTTTTCGTACATTAAGTACGGGTTTCTTTTCAATTCAAAAGTACTTAAAGCCAAAAATTAAGTAAATTCAGCTAAATTCATTTTATTTAAAAGTTTACTTGAAAATTTTTTAGTCCTAAAATGATTTATCAAAGAACTAAGGGCATCATGCATACTGAATTTACTGGTCAACGTTGAGCCCGCTTAAATTCAAACCTAATTAACTAATTACACAAAGCCAAAAAAGACTCCACACTCCACAGAAATAAACCTACTTAATGTAAAATCGAAAATAATTGTATATAAAATCCCGGATAAATGCCATGAGATGAAAAATGTTGTCTATCAGTTTAAATACTTCGTTTTTTATTACATGTGTATGTACATACATAATATATTTAGTAATTTCATAAGAAAAAAAAATGTCCACATAGAAGATTCCAATATATCCATATCGGTTTGAATCACTCACTCGTTTTCAAAGACAACAAGTTCACTCTTATGGTTAAATGAGTACATTTACAAAAATCCCAAAACATTTCAAAATACCCGTCTCCGATTGAGATCTCCTATAGTCATTATTTCAAGATAGATCTAAAAACAAAACAATGGAATCGGAAAATTCTCTCAGCCAATCCACATCCATGATTCCACGACTGCTCTATAACAACAACGCTGCTGGTGGTATTCGCATTCCATCAAACGAATGCTCCATTAAATTTTATGCCAGCATAGATCAAGATGAACAAATAAATAAGAATTCGCTAGTCGAGAGATCTCATCCATCAGACTTGCCAGAGAGCCTACCCAGCCATAAAAATGAACTTGAAGTGTTGACTCTTTGTGGGCTATTATGATCGGCCACAACCACCAAACCGCACCGCACCGGTGCTGTTCACTGTGGCGGATGTGGAACATATACTGGCACTGTGGAGGAGCCTTATATATATTCCATTGCGCAATTCGTGCAATATCTTTCTTCTAATATGCTCCAGACTCATTAACACACAAACAAACGTGACGCGACGAGATGAGACGAGGGAAGTATAAAAGGTACATTGTCTTCCAATCAAAAGTAATTTACATAAATTGCGTTTCCACGTGGTTTGAGATTTTGTTCACAGAAGTTCTGTGTGCGAAATGAATTGCAAGGTTAGAAGGTGGATTTACAGAAGACTGGTCTTATCCCAGCACGATATCTGGTCGATTAAATATTTTGTTGCCGGAATTTAGTGTTTTGCTGGTATGATTCGGTTGCGGGTATATTGGAAACAGACGGAATGTGAATGTTGGTGGCTTGTGGTGTGGTCATATATTGATGGAAAGCCATTCAAGGCTTTTTTATTAAAAGCTGAATTTGGAAAGCCACATATGTATGTTATATTATTTAAACGTGGGTGGCCTCAAGTCAATTGAATTATGAAGTTACTTACCATATTAATTACCTTAAACCTACCGTGTGAAGTGGATATAACCCTTCAAAAAATTTATGCGAATTCGAAGCTTCAAAGAATTGTTTTGTTGCTTATTTTAATTCTATGCTTAAATATTTCATTGCTCATATTTATACTCCAATGTCAGTTATTGATATATACTCACAGTTGATGCCAGACTTTTTAAAACCGGAACTATGGCCCAAAAAAACAAAACAAAAATGGCAAGTTTCTCACCAACTTATTTATATTCGACAATCAAAAATTCATACATGTATTTAAGATTTTTTAAAGTCATAATTTTGTTTCATTATCTAAATTAAAATGAATTGCTTGACATCCAATTATCAAAATGACTGTAAATGATTGTTGCTACCAAAAATTCAAATTCAGCAACCTGGGCAGTATCGGAGATATAAAATTTATCCAGCACCGTGTTTGGACATTGTCCGGATATATTTTTGGGTTTTACCAACAACAAAAATTATATAGCCAAATAAAAAATTATTAAATTTATTAGCAGTGATAATTGTATGTCACACACATATTTAAATTTTATTGTTGATATAATTTAAAGATAACGAAACCTGTTTTGGTTATGGAATTTAAAATTTTAGAATTAAACATGTTATTCCGCTAGGTAGATGATTTTTTTTTAAAGAAGTTATCTATTATGCATAGGAATGGGAAATAGTTTTTGGTGCTTAAAAAGGAGTTTTATCTAGCGTTATTATAAAGGTTTTAAATTTAGCGTGGGTGAAATAAAATACATATGTGTGCGTATTAATAAATTAACTGGTTTCAATGATTTTTTCGCAGGGATATAAAATCATTTTAAGTCTTGTTGCCAGGTCTTACAGTTCTAATCCGTGAGACTGTATATTTGACTTGAAGCGGATGTGATATAATATACCAATACAATTCCGTACTTGCGAGGATCAGGCAAACATCGTTGGGCCGGGAGTTAAGGGAGGAGTGTTACGTTATTTCTTTGTCTTGACAGAAATTGAACCTCTCTAGACCTGAGGTGAGATGAGAGTTGTAAGTTAGCTAACTTAAAGATATTGTAGAGCAGGCCACTGGAATTTATTATAAATTTGGTTTTTCAGCAGTGATGTGTATCGGAAATATTTTGCTAGCATAATACGTCGAATCACGTCGATCAATCGTATATGAGGTTGGGTTATTCACTTGTGCGGTAGATAATTAAGTCTATACCTTATTGTTTTTTTTTTATTATTTTCCGTCATTCTCTCCAACGACTGCAATTTGGCTTTTCCTCACCAGACGTTGCGTCAGTGTCAAACAAGCAAAACAAAAAATAGGAAACAGCTGGTCTGAACTGAATAAAAGGTAAACAAACGCCAAATATTTTTACGATATAATGATTGTTTGTTTTCCAATAAAAACATATAAAACGATAGTTATAACGCCAATTTAACAATAAAACAATTTCAATAACTTATCAAGCTTATTTATATAAAAATCACAGAAAATATTCAAAATCCCAATTGCACTGAAAAGAGCATTTTTTTTACATTTTGTCAAGTTCGATTTCACATATATTGTTTTTGTTGTTCTGAACTGTCAAAATTAGAAAGAGAAAAGACGATTATTTTTGGGAAAGCCCAATAATATTAGTATAATAGACCATGATGATTTAATATCAATATTATTCTAGAATAATCAACCGACAAAAATATAGATCCATCCAATCTGTGCCCAAACTTAGCTAATGTACCGAAACACATCGCAATTCCTTGCACGTATATTAAGTGACCTCTAAAGCCTATGTCAGCTTGTCAAGTATGTACTTTGCTAAAAAAAAAGTGTGTCAGCTCAATTTTACAATCATCATCAGTTTTTTGTCGCTCACACACCGCACCGGTTTGATGAGAAACATGGATTCATCTATGTAAACAGGAAAGTTTATGAACGCCATTGTGGGTCAGTGAGCCACTGTCTCCTAATTGAGTATAGTGGGAAATTATTGCCCATAAACCGTTGTTGGTTAGGTCGGCATGAGCCAAGAGTATTGTAAGTTGTAATGAAACATTCGCTTGTAAAGTGCAACAGACTCTTAAAGCGGGAAACTAATCGCATATCACTATAGTGTCTAGCTCGTCAAATAGTTAAATAATCACTGGAATGCGAATGTCAGTTGCAAAATGTCTACGCAGGATTGAACAAAATCGACACTGCGGGCAATAGAAATAAACTATGGGCAATACGTGATGCACTCACGACCATTCAAGTGACTTTCCGAGTGCATTTGCCATTTCAGCAACCTCAACTCATCGTCAACTCGTCGTCAACAAGCAGTTCAGCATATATGAATTAGTGAGTCAGACAGAAATATGTTGAACTTCCATGTATAATTCGTGTAGAGGTATGTAGGTATATAGGATCTCTATCTTCACGTCGATCTCACAAATTGCCACAAAACAGTAGCTGCCCCACACCATAAGTCATCAGTTCATAAGATGACACCTGTTGCCTTGTTTGGAAGTTGCTTAAGCCAGTCAAGTCTTTTGTCATGGGTAGGTGTCAGATTTGTACCTACGTACGACTTCTTCGCATCTTCATCCTATAACATACCTACAGGTGAAACAAAACATATATATACAAATGCTCAACCATTAACTTTTGAATGCTTTTGTATTTTTTTTTTTTTTTGGCTGAAAAAGTTGTTTTGGAACGTGTTGGCCAAACGCATAGTCGAATATGAACAGCAATTTTTCATGAGATGATTTTCTATTGTGAAGAATTGAATTTTAAAGAGATAATTTTTTGTTTGATTTATTGGCAACTAATTGAACACACATGTATATTTCGTTGATAATATTAATTATGATTTTTTTAAAAATTTCAAGAAATATAAATTATGGAATCATAATTTGGCGGAGACTGTGTGTTGCTTTAGTGTTTTTGAGGAACTATGAATAGGATTAAGAAAGGTCTGTCATACAGTCATGTGTACATTTTTTAGTATTTAAATCTAAAAGAGTTCCTCTAGTTAAAATTGCAGGTTTTGTATTTATTTTATTTTACGTTTTCAGTGCTTTATACGAAGGCCAAGAGTTGAAAGAAATACTGTCGGCCATGTTCTGCATTTCGAATGAAATCGAATTGAAATCGAATTTCAATTTCATGTGAAATGAAATTTCATGTTCTAAAATTCGTTCGTTTTCGAAAATTTCGCAATTACTTCCATTCCAACTGTCAAAATTCAAGGTGCATCCATTAAAAATTTTTTTTTAAGTGAAATTACAGTGCAGATGAAAATGGATTCATTATTGTTGGAATTTATAAAGGAAAAAAGGTAGCGGAGCTCCAAAGCAAAATTGGCATAACAATATTTCCAGAAAAATCTAACATATTAGACTTTCCGGACGGACGGCGGCGCGGCGCGGCGGGGCATATGAGTATACCTAAATATGAATTGTTCAGATGAATTTTGTATTCTTTAATTCGTATGTTCTTATGTTTTATACGAAAATGATAATAAATAAATTCTTAAAGGAACAAAAATATAAAGTAGGTATGGTTCCTTTTTTACCAAGAAATACAAAACTATCTGCAACTGCACCAATTTCACAACACATAAACACAGTGGATTGAATACGTTCAGAAAACGGAATGAACTGAAATGCAGAACATCAATCTTCAATTTCGAAATTCCAACTCACAATTAGCATTTCAAACGGATTGTGGAATACCCAAATTCAATTTTGTCATATGAATTCACAATAAGTATGCAGAACATGGGCGTGTATTTTGAAATTGAACTCGAAATCCCTAATTTGAAAAGAAATTTTTATATATGTACGCTGGCTACTAGGAATTATGAATTTTATAGTTTTAGTTCGTTTTATAATAACTTCAATTGATATTTTAATTTTTTTAATAAATTTTGTATAAACCACAGTAAAATACTTTTCTTAAAAACTGTTTCAATTTTTTTGGGGAGCGTAAGTTTTAAAATCCCGTCTACTAAAATTCTTTTTTTTAGCTCCTGTCTTCTAAAATCTCGCTTGTTAAAAATTCCGATGTATTTTAATCCCGCTTTTTTAAATCCCGCTAAACTCGTTTCTTACAATACGTGCTAGTATTAAATTAAATTTTATTAAACACGGCTATACGAAAACTTAAAAATTTCATTTGTTAACAACCTCAAAAACTTTAAATATTATAAATATCATAATGTTTATAAATATATAAAGGTTTTACCGCTATCATTTTCTGAATGTTAACCAGTTGAGGTTAAAATAATTCATTATTTATCATCCGCTCACGCGATTTTTTAAAATAAACAGTTTGTTTTGATTACAAAAGCGGGATAATAAGAAATGGTATTATGAAAAACGGGATTATAAGAGACGGGATTTATAAAAACGGGACTATTAAAACCGAGATATCGAACACAACATATCTTTTTCTTTAAGAAATTAGAATACTGATAGTAAATTTTCTTTTTTTTTATTATTTAAAATAATTAAGAACGATTTTAAATGGCGGGTTATAACGACAATATATTTATCGATTTTGAATGAAAGCTGTTAATAGTCTTGTTCAGATTAAATAATAACCTTGATATGAATGACTTTTTTTTGTTCTTTGATAAATACGAGTAAAATAAAAATAAATCATTTAACTCATAATATCTCATGTTCTAAAAAACACTATTGTACGTGCATAGTATTATGTATTTCATTTTAATATTCTCATCCATGCTGCTTTAGATTGCCTTCAACAAGGACATTGGTGAATCGACCTCATCCTCAAAATGCACCGCATTTGAATCAGATATAATATAAATATTCGTCATCGAATCGATTGTTGATGCACTATAGAATGCATCAGAAAAGTTTAAAAATATGTTCTCGAATGAATAGTAATATACAAAATGACATTTTATCAAAGTAAACAACCATCAAAAGCCGTTCATAATAACAAAATCAAGAGGGGTACCCATCCCATACCCAAGGAAATAAATTGGGATTTAAATAAATTTTAAAATAATTGCTTACCTCTGGAATGATTAAAAAGTCCAAAATCTCAATGAGTTCAGGCCTGCACCATCATCAAAAAACACAAACACACACAATACGGAGGCGGTTATGTGATAAACGTTATATAGATGTTGGTGGAACCGGAGGTACAACCAAGCACACATCAGCCGACCACGACTTACGGACATGGTTTGAATTCAATATCGAAATCGAGGCTCGAGTTGGATTCTTTTTTTTTGTTTTTTTTTTTTTTTAATTTTAATTTTTACATTTTTGTTAAATTCCTTGAGTTTGGTTTTGCCTTTTTTGGATGCGAAATATGCAAAATTAGACACGGTCATGCGTGGAGTTTGAGATGGAGCTGCGGGGAAACCATATGAGCGCATTTAAAGTTTTAAGGTAAGCGATGAGTAATGAGGCTGAGGTATATAAATTGAGGGTGAGAATAAAGGATTAATAGCTTTTTTTGTTGGGTGAAAGGTCATTAAGAGTAATTTGTTTCGGGTTGTGTAGTGAATGCGGCTTCGAAAACATAATAACTTCATTTAAGTCAATTAATATATGAATTTGCAGGTTTTTTGCTGTTTGTTTTTTTTTGGCGCAGGTACATTATTTAACATTGAAATTAATACAGATCTGGACGGACAGTGATAAATAGTTTATTAATGAGTTGAGTTTAGTCTAAAGGTATATGATAGATTTGCAATTTTTGGTAATTTTTGGCAATCGAAAGCAAGTGAATGGAAGTCAATAAATTTGTACTTACTGAAAGTTATTTTAAGACATAAGAATAATGTAGAAAACTTTTTATATAAGAGAGTATACCTAATTGAGTATGAAATTAATCAAAAATTCAACTTTAATCAATTTTGAAATAATTTTACATTTATTCAACTCAAGCCAATAAGGTTGAATTAAATATATAGGTAAATTTCTGCCTGGGTCTTTTTTTCAATTCTACTTTTCAAAAAAAAATATTCCAAAAAAAAATCTCCCTTAAATTCGTCACTGGTTTCGCAACTAATTGCTTAAAATAATTCTTAGCAGTCATTATAATTTTTTGTATGGTGTAAATATAATGTACATATCAAGTTTGCTAGTGTATATCTATCTAATCAAATGAAAAATGTTTGCCTTCCAAAAAATCTATAGTGAATTCGATAGCCGGATCTCCCACTTATACACTATCACCTACTCTTTGTTTTTTACTTTAAAATGTGAAAACCATTGGAATTTTTATAGACTGAATTTCTAAATATTAATATATGGCCAACAGCTATTTCAAACGGGTTAAACATTTTTCAGCTATAGTTCAGATGTGTGTATTGTATATATTCTTCCATTTGTCATCGCATGTCATAATTTTTATGCTTATGAATTTATTATAATTATTATTTATTAATCTATTTCACTATAAATTAGTAATATAATTTATTTTAAATTACCAACATGAGCAGACGCAAACGTTTAGGACTTTGGAATTTTTAAAATTCAGTCAAAACCCACACCTTGTCTCGATAAATTATTTCTATGTAAAAATCTGTCATAAATCGTTCGAAATGGCACGTAGGCAGTGATGAGACTTATATACGATAGAAGAAATGGAGACACTGAATTCTCAATCAAATAACTTAAAAGAAATCATTTAATTTAATAATGTTTGAAATCAATTATTTGTGTTTGGATCAATGTGTATAAGTTTTAGTTAAATAATGATAAGATATAATTATGGTTAAAGTATGTAGGTATTTTGGATCAAGTTGGCTGATCAAGAAGTTTCCTAATATATAATATACTTATATGAATAATTGGGTAAATGTAGTACACGATAGACCTAATGACGGCCTTATTTTTGCGTGCAGTCACTTCAACCTTACGTTATTAAAATAATATGCAATACAGGGTGTCCTGAGAAGAAAGCCATGAGTTATTGTCATCATTTCAAGTGGAAAAACTTAAAAAAGTAATTTTCTCGTTTTCGACTTATAACGGTTTTTATGATTTTTATTCTTTTTTCCTTTGACTAGCTCTAACTTTGCCAAACTAAAACCAATTTTTGAATTTTTTTTAATTTAAACATATTTTTATTTTTATCTACTATACCTATACAACTTTTTTCTGTGTGGGTAACAGTTTTCCCGCAATTTATTATCAAACACTTTTTTTTAGGCAAGGTTGTTTTTTTTGACTTCGATGTGATTTTTTTCTAAAAAAAACACGTTATTAAGTATAATTTTTTTTTTATTATGAAAGTCCAATATGTGTTCTTAAAAATACTTAACATTTTTTTACCTAAAAATACATTTAAAATTATTAAAAAAAATAA
The DNA here is from genome assembly GCA_929447395.1 of Epistrophe grossulariae. Taxonomy (NCBI): domain Eukaryota; kingdom Metazoa; phylum Arthropoda; class Insecta; order Diptera; family Syrphidae; genus Epistrophe; species Epistrophe grossulariae. Next base: position 163,690,352 of record OV839566.1, on the reverse strand, counting down.
AGGAAAATCAAGAAAATATGAATATTTAAATAAGAACGAATTAAAATCTATTGTAATTTAAGGCCTTTGAAATATTTTTCGTAATTTTGCATGAGTTCTGAATATACCTAATAAATGTTTACATATATAAAAAGATTTGAAATACAGATATAAATTTAAAAAAGTTACACCCTGTATATATAGGTAAATACATCAGAAAATATTACAATACCCTCGATTGATAAGACCAATGGGTTTGTATTGTAACGCTTAACTCCTGCTTAAATTTAAAATCTCGTTTATATCTGACTTCCTGACTACTTTCCAATTCAGCGCCTCAAAATATTTTGAAACAGGAACAATTAACAATTTCAACATTCCGCACATTGAAACAACAAAAATCTCCGGGATTTTGTTTCCTCGTGTGAAAGGCCAGGAGATTTTAGAAGAAGTTAAAAAAAAACATCAATAAATCTCCTGCAACTTGTTACCTCGTCTGAAAGGGGACTGATGCTTGGCATGGCATTGTCAACAGCTGTCATTATTCGAGAGAATTCAAAATGGATGTGTTCGTTGATGCAGTTAACAATTGGTTTACACTGAAGTTGAATTTTATTTTATAAGTTTATATTTAAAAAAAATAAGGTGTATAATTTTATTGAACCGTCAAAAAATTTATTGGCTGGATTTGTATTTAATTTCCAACTAACGGTGATAAAATTCAGTAAAATTTTACTGGAAACGAGTCAAAAGGCAACACTGCCTACTAGTTGCTTCACTGTGTGCGCAGGAATGCAGAAACATTGATTGTGATGATGAGTCGACACCAGATCGTAATTAGAGCATTTGGATATACAAAATTGTATGTGTCAAAAAACCCATCTTGGTCGCATCGATGCAAAATATTTATAGTCAAACACTTTTAATAAATTAACTGACAAATCAAAAAAGAGTGAAGTAAATATCTTTGACCAATGACCATGTGTTTCAATGTCAGAGAAAAAAAATGGCGCTTTTTTCTTTTATGATTATATTATTCTATGTGGGTGTGCGAGTATTTGCAAACTTTAAAGAAGAATAAAAACAAAAAACAAATAAAAGTCATTTGAATGACCCGTTATTATAAATCTCACATTTTATTCTTTAACTGACCTACATCCGACTTTTCAAGTCTCAAAAAAAAAACCCATCACCAGTTGGTTTAGGACATTAATCTGAGCGTATAGTGGCATTTTTTTTCCTTTTCTTTTCTTATATTTCTCAAACTCCAAGAACAATGGCTAAACTATTTTGAATAAATATAACAGGTGACCTTGTAAATTGTGCGTTATAATCAATTAACTATATGTGAGAAACTAAACGCCGTAAAAATTCATTGTGTTTTTATTTTTTTTAGTATCAAACTTTGAATATAAAATTTCCATAATCTTCTGAAAAAGTGTATATTTTCTTGAAATCGCCACGACGCGACACAACGACGACGACGCGATCAGCGGTGATGGCGGGCGTCTCTCCGGTTACTTTATTTTACTCGATAAGGTAGCAATTGTTGTCTTTGACTTATGATGATAGAGGAAAAGAAATTAAAATTTTTAATATAATTTTTAATATTGATTTTTTGTGTTTTTCTTAAATATTTTTATTAGACTTCGAAAAAAATTTTAATTTGGGGTTTTTTTGTAGTATTTTAATTAGTACACATTTTAATATCTAACACAAATTATAAATTGCCTTTGAAGGCGATAATTTGCACTTAGGCTGTAAGCTGATTTTGAAATAAATAATATTTGAGGATATGTATGTATATAATGGATAACATTGGTATTTAGTTTTTAATTTTAGTTGACAGACATAAAATATTATAAATTGACAAATATACCTTCATCATATTAGTACGTTTGTTTGAATTTTAAATTATTCAAAGAATAGGAAGAATAAAGTTATTCCTCAAGTCTCAACCTAAAAATACACGATACATGACCTCTTAGGGGATGTGAAACAATTTCATACAAATTATTTATCTAAGATAATTTAATGAAAAAGGTAATTAAGTAAAGGTTAAATGAAAATGGTAATTCTATATCTTTTGCCTTTTGAGTTGAGAAAATATTTGTTTAGTCAATTATATGGTTCTTTATTAAATTTAATGACTTAATGTCTATATGAAAAAGCAATTAGCCAAACATGGAATGAATTAACATAATCCTATTTTATAATATTAAAAAAGAAATAAGTTTGTCAAATTTAAGCCGGAACGGATTGTTTGACTTTTGGGTGGGTGGAGGTGGTCATCAAAAAAGATGAAGTGCCATAAGCTCATTAGCATGTGACTTAATGGGTTTTGCGCTATTAAAATAAAGAACTGTGTGAATGTCTAAATTTTGCGAATTATGAAGAATCCTGTGTCTGCGTTCCTGGTCCTTAAAAGAAAAAAGTGTTTATGACGTCGAAATGAATATTCCCGACACGAAAGCCTGTTGTTTGTATCTGGTCATATTTTAAACGCAATAAAATCAAAATTTGGTGTTATGTCTAAAAATATTTTGGTGCTGTCTCTTTATTAAAGCGAAATCAATAAAAAAATAGAGTTTAAGTACCATTCTTAACTTTAAATTTCATATTAATCGGATATAATGTGTCATTTGATTTGTCGAATAAAATACCAGCTTCTTTGAACCTACACAGAATTTTTTATTCTTTCTATTCTGAAAAAAGTATCTCATTCCACAAGTGAGAAAAAAGGAAAAATAAAATCTTCGTAAAACTATTGTTTCTCCTATCCAAAATTTCTTCCCACATTCTTAGACTGCTAAAATAAGCTGTAAATGTCTACTCATATATCATCGTTGTTTAAAACTCTTTAAATTTGTTCAAATCCGAAAATAACCGCCTTATTATTCACTCGATAATTCCACTTAAAACCGGATGTAATAACATTGAATTTATATTAATTTAAATCCAGATTTAATTTTTAAACTGGATTAATGGAGTTAATTATATTTAATACATTCATTAAAAATATCTAAATTCTATAAAAGTTGTTTAATTTTTTAATTCTTGTCAGTAAGAATTCTAAATCCTATAAAATAAAAAAAAATTGACTTAAAGAATTCGCATTGAACGATGTTGATAAAATAATTAAAAAAACGATACGCTAAAATTAATTGAACATCAATTAAATTCATATATACTTACATAGGTACCTATAGATATACAAAAATTTCATGATTCTGGAAGTTATGACATTTTATTAAAAGGTTAAAATATAAGCCATAAAAAAACTCATGGTGTTTTATATAACGAACATTAATTTAAATAAGTCATTATTATTATATTACTTTTAAATGCATTGCTTACCTGAATTATATGCATTATTTGTTTTATGTTAAAAGGTTATCATAAATTTTAGATTAAGATGATGCTTTTTATGTTTGAGTAATACTACTTTCTCTTAGTTTATATTTAATGGAATTGAGGGAGTTGTCTTGAAATAAGTTTTTTAATTAATTTAAAAATTGCAAGTATATAACTTGAGCAAAAAATTGAAAGGTAAAAATTGTTAAAATAAATAAATACACGGCTTAGAAAAAAAGGAGGATACATAGAAAGTACAAAACCTTTTTGTTTGTTTTTAAATCAACTTCAAACTTAGTTGAGGAACCTTGCAGTTATCAAGAATTTCTACAAACAATAACTGAAATCTGTTTTTCATACCAAATATGGTTGTTCATCGTGACAGAAATTTTAGATTTTTTTTGTCGAAAGTGCAGACACACGCATTGCTAAGCTTAATAAATACTTTTAATATTGTGGTATTTTCATATAGGTTTTTAGCATCAGAAATTATCAATCAATATATTTTTTGGGATTTTAATTTTTAAAGGTAAAACTCACAAATTGTCAAAACAAACTCTTGAAGGATATTACTCTAAAACATACCTACATTTTAGAACTTGGAACTTAGCTATTTTACCAACCGACGATTTGACATTTCTGAGAAACCTTATAATAGTTCTGTAATACTCATATACCTTCTCAATAAATCTAACAAATATTTAAAAATTAATGACCCAATATTTCCAGACAACTCATTTCGATCTTCAAATGCTATAATAATTAATAATCTGATCAGGAAATACACAACTTTTTTTGTTTATGGGGGTGGAAGATGCCTAAAACAAACATACCAAACAACACACCTCTGAAGCTCGTTAAGTTAAAAATGTAACATGTCAAAAAAACACTTCAGCTGTCAAATATTCTCAACGAAGGTCACAGAGATAATTATCGCGTTCATCTTTCTTTAAGAAGAAGAAAAGAATAGATAAAGTTTGGGTATAGTCATTTCTTTATATATTTCCCATGTTTTATATAGGTAGTAATTATATTTTGTTCAGCCGCGCACCACCTTTTTCCGGAAGGCTTTGTTACGCTTCGAGTATCATGCGTAGCAAACAATTCCATGCACCATGGAAACATAAATCACTTGGAACATTTGTCTTACATCCAACTTCACAGCTTACACTAAATACATAACAGCCTCCATTAACCTTGCGGTAAATCGTAAATTATATGCAAACAAAAACTTACAAAACCTCTGAAGCAGTCTTCCCTTCCACACTGACCAACGCATATACGACCACTCTTTACATGAATCCGAAGTGACATCCAATGGTCGCCGAAGCATCAACCATGCACGCTCAGGCTCAACACGCTCAACACCTTGAAGCCGTGATTATCGCACATATACGACTAGTCACAATAATTTAAGCATTTCAAGAGTTAACCATCATCCGGACCAAATTCGAGGAGGAAGGCTCTATAGGCTATAGCTTCGCGTGACACACTAGCGTCAGTAACGATCTTCCAAAATATAAACTTAATACAATGCCTGACAGAAGCACAAAGCACACACTATGAGAAAGGTCAAACCCCAAAGGGAAGGAAGCCTCGCAACGCCTTGGGTTACCATAAATAAGAATCGGTAATTGCGTGAGATTGTTTTTTTTTGTTTTCTTGTTGCAAATTTTAATTATGTAAATTGTGTATGCCAGAAATTTCCAGCAAGTACTCGTACAAAAATTACTGACAATTTGCTTCGATAAAATATCAATTGGCGTTCTTGTCAATGATGTGGCTGATCTCACCTTGTTAATAGGGGACATGACTAGCTGTCAAAGTGACATATTCCAATTTTCTTCGAGCCATTAAAACTAAGATCTTGAACATCCTTATGACATGGCTTAAAACTCAGACTATGGTGGATTTGTCTTTATTGGCCCATATAAGGAACATGACTTTGACAACGATCTATATATGGATTTTTAACTGCACAAGTAAAACAATGGGACTGTCAGTTTGCAATCTGCAATTTGCAAAACACCCAATATATGCAGCAAGATACCTATTACTTTTGAACGAATGAGTGTTGTTAGCTCTTGGATGTTCACTTTAATTGCTTTCATGTGTACAGATAAGATAAATATTATATTATATTCAGATTTTTTTCTCTTCCATAATAATTTGAAATACATTTTAAAAAGTGACACTTTTACACAGTTACAAATTACAGTTACAATTGCAGTTGAACAAATGTACAGGGTGTTTCCTAATAATGAACAATATACTTTGGGAAATGATTCGTAGGCAATTTCCAGATAAAAATCGTTTGGAAGGAAGTGTCTATTTTTCCCGTTTGTGCCCAGAAAATTATAGGGTACAAAAGTTGACAAAATCTGTATTTTCATGTTTTGAAAAAATTGATGAAATTCCTAAACTCCATAGATATATATTTAAATTGTAAATATATACATCTGACAAAAATTGTATAGAACTGCATGTTAATAGTAGATTCAGGTATGTTAAATTTTTTTTTGATTAAAAATAGTGGTTTGAATGTAACCAAATATCACAAAAATTAATTTTTAAGGAAAAAGGTATAGTTTTAATAATTCAATATTAAAAGTCAAATTAGAATTTAATTATACGTTAAAGGTTAACTCACACCATCGCAAATCTTTCTGGGCGACGACGAAAGCAACAATAACAACAAGTGGTTGTCAATGAAAACAACATGTCGTTGCCATGACAGATTCGCGTTGGTGTGGGGGAACCTTAATTAAAAAATAAAAGAACCAAAATGTGAATACGTTTTCCCATTTTTTTAAATTTTGAGTTTGAAACAATAACTCTCTTTTTAATTTTAGGTATTAAGAAAAGCTCTCAAATAGAACAACTTTATTAAAAAATAAAATAAAATAAAATAAAATAAAATAAAATAAAATAAAATAAAATAAAATACAATAAAATAAAATAAAATAATGAATTACTGGCTTTAAAAAAATATATTGCGTGATATTATCACTTATATGTGTTGCCATTTTTTTGTGTGTCTTTCTATTTATTTTAAGTCAATTATTTAGAACATTGCTCCTCCTCCATAAAGGGAAGCAAAAAAATCCTTCCTGATGCCAAAAGATTTGTTTCTCAAAGTTTTGTTTGTTAATTAAAAAATACCCTGTATAGTAAAATATAGGTGGGTTTGGTACGAAGTGCACTGGTAAACGCTATAATAGATATAGGTACTTAAATAAAATTGTTAAATAAGTTTAAATTAAAATAAATATTCAGTCAATGGAAATTTAATTGACTTGAATTGTTGACACAAAATATTTCTTTTTTGCTAAAATTGTTTTCTTTCTGTTTATTTAAAAGTATTTAAATAATCTTAATTTGAAATTTGCCATCTAAAGTTTCCACAATCAAGCTCAATATAAAAAAAAATAAAATTCCTTTAAAATATTAAACCATAACAAAGCTTTCCTTTTTTGGAAGTATGAGGGTTAGAGACATGATTCAACTTCTGGTATTTATGGAAATGAAGCTTAAATAAAAATACAATAACAACAAAAAAAAACAAACAAATATGAAACCAATTCCATAATTTTATATTTATCAGACTCAACAGTCGGCATTAAAATATGACAAATTGCATCCATAATTTGCACATAATTTCGCAGATTAGACCAAAATCGCATTTTTGATTGGATCATCAAAACTAAAATAATAAATAAATGACGTGGGCATTAGAAGCACACAACACAAACATAATTACCATATGGTTTGGGCCTTAAATATGTTCGGAACTTCCTCATCGCTACTGCTGTGTCCCCCCACCCAGAAAAAAAACCAGTAACATTAACAAAACAAACGATCTTCACAAAGCGACCAATCCTCCTCACAAAATACTAATTAGTATCTTAATTGTTATTTGCCATTTGTTTATTCGCATAAATGATGTAATCCGAATGAACAGCAAAAAGATACATTTATAGTTTTTGCCCGCACCGCACCGCGCTATCGAAGATTCAATCACAATGCGCTGCGCCGCGCCGCGATGAGTAATTTGGCGCAGGTCCAACAAGTCGTGATTTATCATTACACTCCGAATTTGAATAGCCTGCAGTGTGAACTTGAAACGCTCGCAACGTTTGGGTATATTTCTAAATTATTTGATCTTGTCGTTCAAATTCAAATTTTGTACCCGCGTGGATAAGCCGTTGGGATTGAAAGGTGTATTTGTCCGCCGCGCCGCCACGTTTATTTATGCGCTGTTGGCCGGCTGTTTTGGGTGCGCGATCAGTAACAGATTAATGTATGCAAACATTTTATATCGACGGACGGACGGGCCAAACGATGGCGCCGACCTTCCTCAACTTTTGTTTATGACAAATTGTTTTGGTGTTGATTGGGATTTTTTGTTGTTAAATGTTGTTGATGTTGTCTTGTTAAATCTACTGATAGCCATGCAGAAAAAAACTGAATTCCATTTAAGAGAGAGACAAAAAATTGGACCAGGTCATTTTATACATCACCAAGTGGTACGGTTTATGCGCCGCGTCGCTGTTTGTTGCGACTTAAGAGTCCAGACGCAACGATAGGCACGTTACAGTAGTGGATCGACGGATAAAATGTAACGTAATTTAATTAAAAAGAAAAAAAAACACGCAAAGCCACATACAATCCACATTTTAAAGGGCCGACGTTTTTATTGTAATTTGCACTTAATAAAATCACCATTGCATCAGTCCATTCGGTTAGAGGAGGGAATTGGCTTTTCAGATGCTAGTTTGGTTTGGGCCTATCCCATCAACATGAGTTTGGCGTTGGGGGCATTTATATACAAGACAAGGTCTCTTATAGTTTCTGTTAACAGCACCGTGGGTTGCTATAACTATGGGTTTGGATATATGCACTACTATGACTATGGCTTCACTTTCTGTCCATCTTAATGAGATACCTTAAAAATAAATGCATTTTGATTATATAACAAAAAAGCTTCACAGACATCATGTTTGGTTTCGATTTGGTCATGATTACAAATCAATCGTAAAATTTACGATAACATTGAATGTGAGGAATTTCCCGGGGGATCAACCCTTTTCAGAGTTAAATTTATAAAAACTAAAAAAAAAACAACAATCCGGCATTGCGATTTAAATAAGGCTAGTAGGTTAACATAATTTAAGAAATTGTAAAATTGTTTACTCAATTTCGATTAACAAATCCATTACTCATGCGAAATGAAAAATTTATTTCAGAAATACCAAATGTTTTAAGACATCTGAGTTTTAAGTACGATCAGTTTTATACAAAACTCATAAGTTAATGGAAATCTAGAACTGCACAAATTTAAATTTTTTTTTTTTAATTCTAATTAAAGTTTTTGACTTTATTCAATATGATGGCTTGTACTTTGCACGAAAAGATTTGTCTTGGACGCAAAGAAAGAAGATCAACGGTATTACCAGTGAATTTATTTTTTTTCTTTTAAATTTTCAATTTCACTCGGCATGAGCGAAATTTTGCAATTTTTTCGAATTGTCAAAATTGAAAGAGCATCGATTTTTATTTGTTTTTTGAAATGTAGGTACCATCTACACTATTTTTGTTGTAAGTTTTTACAACTTTAACAAGATCAACACTTGTAATTTGTTAAACGATCCATATTCTAAAATGGTAAATCCTAAACTTAACAAATACAGTCGCAGATGACTTATGTGATAAAAACAGGGAAATCAAATCCGGAGTGGATCCCTCACGTTTTAAAAATAGTCTTAATATTTGAAATTAAAAGCTTTAGCAATGAAGAAAGTATTTATTCTAAATAATTGGTATATTGGCATGTAGTTCAACGGATACTGTAAATGATGATCTTTAAACCTAAATCGGATATGACATCATATTTTATGATTCGCTATTTATAAAATATAATCGAAAACTCTAAGCAGTTCCTTTGTCTTCTGATGTTAATTTAAATTACTTATACTTAATTGGTTTTACTGCTTTTGTTTTGAAAAGAACAGTAAATACTAACAGTGTTTTCATGTACCTACAACTAATTTCAACTTCAAATGTTTAAACCAACGACAAAACCAGAACATATAAAACAAACTTTTTATCAAGTTATTTCTTTGTTTCATTTTCTGGTTTTTTTTAACATACAAGAAGTAGATCAAATTGTTGGTATAGAGTTTAATAATTTATTGCAAAAACGTTGATGGCAAATTGATCAGGTTAAAAAGAGAAAAGTAAAAATTTAAAAAAAAAAACAACAGAATAATAGATATTGGTAACAAGAAGAATTGTATATTAAAAGTAATTGAAGTGTTTTCGATTCATATACATAACTTAAAATGCAACAAACAATTGTTAGTTAAAAACAAATCTTATTAAAGATTAAGGTCATCTTATTTATTGATTCAATAAAAGTGACGCTTAAAAACAAAGAATATATTAATACTGTTATTTCTTTTTAAATTTTGTTATCAAGGTATAATTAATTGATATGCGCAATAGATCAGTTTATACCAATCTTCCGATAAATTGACTCCACGATAAAGTGACTCTTATGATAGAAAATTGGTTAAGGCAGAAAATTGTAGGTCTCCATTTCTGCAAAACTAAGTACCTACTACATGCACATGTAGAAATGGTTAAGAGTTGTAAGTCACTACACCATGGTTCTCCACGAGTAGTGGTGCCACCAAATTAAAATATTTGCTATTCGCAATCAAATATTCTGGACACACTTGCGTAGAAACGCAAAACTCATTGACTAAATTATACCATTCATTTAGTTTTTTTGGTCTAATTTTAAGCTTCGAATTATTTAAAAGATGTTTGCATTTGATTCAAATAATCACAATAAATTAATACCATAGTAATTCGAATGTCTTGAGGAAGAGCAAGAAATAAGATTGTATGAGATTATAAAGCTTCAAGTTCGTCCAATTGTAATTAAATACAAAAAGTATACTTATGTATGTATCTCTTGTTTATTTATCGCTTTACAAGACAAGATATATGAAATTGAAAGTTAAAAGCAATTGAGAGAACACATTTGTTAGTTATTATTTTATCCTTCACCCAAAACAACTTACATATTTCGACTGCATTTATTGATTGCACCCAAAAAATATATTAAATTATCGTGCAGTCCAAAAAAACTATTAAATTCGATCTTCAACATCGAAACGTTAAAGTCGCTTACCTCGTACCACACAACTTGACACCTAAATGTCTCACTTGAAATTCCTAAGTTGCTTATACTCTTCTTATAGATCTTCAACATAAACAAAAATATTATAATGATTAATGGTCACTAAAGTTCAACTTCCTCAACATGTTTTTGTCCCACTAACCTCCAGCACCTAACCTAACATCCAACTTACACGCAAATCATCTGTGACTTGTAGAAATGCAAATCTAGCAGATAAATTCGATGTCACACTTATCTTTTTTGATTTACTAAGTACATCGACCGATATGCAATTACCATAGCTCATATGGATTTTGAAAAAGTCTTAAGACCATCTTAGATACCTATACTACACATTTACCACTTCAAGCAGCACAGCACCAGGCATATGGCACAGGCGCACAGCACAACTTCTTAATCACATTTTCAATGGCGTAACAACAAGAGCCCATGTGTCGAAGACATCTGATAAGTATTGATATCTCAAGATGTCAACCACAGCATGGGGCTGAAGCTTGGGCTGGGGCCATGTCATTGGGAGCTAAGACGATAATGACCATATATAGGTGAGCCTTATTATGTAGTGGCAATTGTTTACCAAAATGTTGAATATTGTTAATTATAATATAAAACGGTACACTTGACTAAGAAAATTGCTGCTGTGATGTGCTAATAATCAATTTAATTCGATGAGATCCCACGTGAAAAATCATTAGGAATTTCACCAGCAATTTTTAAGACCTTTAAAGGCTAATGTTTGTCGCAAGGGCACTAGCCAACAAAAAAGAAATACAAAAATTTTAATTCTCGCGAAATTAAAATTCGTAGATTGCCGTCGGGAGTCTAAAATCAGACCAAAATCTGTAGCAACGATAAAAAAAAATGTCAACTAGAAGTATACTATATAAAAAAAAAAATCAGTTGTTTTTCCTTTCAAAGGATTTTTAAAAATCAATTTGGTTTATTTAAATAAATTAAATGACTTCATATAATGTATTTCAAACATGGAATAAGCGTACAGCATCATTATAATCTTAAAAGACAGCTTTGGGTCCAGCTGATTCTTCTTTTAGTCCAGCTATAGATCATTGACCTGTAGAAGTACTTATTATATAGGCAATGAACATCTTCTATGCTAAGTGATGCTGTAGGTAGCTTCACCCCGCACCTCTCATATCAATTTTTACACCGTCATCTCTCTTGATGGACCGGCAATAGCTGTCATCAATTCGCTGCATACATGCACAAAAAAAAAACATCGCATGGTGGGAGGAGCAAAACTTTAAATATGCTTGAAGTAGTTAACTCCCACAAATAGGTAATCTATATGCAATGGGATTTGTGTGATCTTTTATGATCTCCCAATTTTGGGGATAGGTATATCGATGAAAAAAATTGTATTCATAAATGTTTTCTTTAGTTTTGCCGTCAGTGTTTTGATATGAGATCGTCGGATGCCGACGCACGCACGGATGTTCGTGTAAGTATTTCCTTTTTAAATTTGAATTTTGAAGTGATACCTGTTGCGTCGCAACAGCTATTTCGAATCAATAATTCAACAAGTCCAAATAAAATAGTGATAAGCCTTCTACTTGGCTGATGTATTTCAGTAGTAGATATACAGAATTTGTTTTATTAAAAAAAACATATTTATGATTGACATTTGATGCAATTAGACAAAAAAAACATCTTCATTCTTCGTTATTTCGGTATTTTTTTATGGGATGACACTTGTATATTGTCTCATCTGCCATTTAAGTTGTTTTCCTTAAAGTTTTATTCCTCATTTTCCCCTGCTGCCAAAGTAGTAAGTAGGTAGTTGGCACAGTACACGCAGTACACATATTAAAGGTAATTTCATTAGCGTTTTAAATTTTTGTTCAGTTCTGAGCATCTGTCAAAATCGAGAAAAATGGTGGATCCAGTGCCCCTTTACTTGTCTAATTTCAATATTTTGTTGGTGTTTCTAATGATGCCTGTTCATTTTCTGTGGGCACTCGAACAGCCATGTTTAATTTTTTGACACTTTCAACTTTGACAACCTGCGCAATATGTTACCTTAGATTTTTACCTTTTATCGAAATCAAAATAATTACTCCGAGGTCTTGAACGAAAAAATAGGAGTGAATGGTTTGGGATTGCTCTTGTCTTGTGGTTAATAATTTTAATAAAGATAAATATTGAATTGATGTAGGTATAATGCAATGGGTCAATAATGTAGAAATATTAAGAATTAAAATTAAAATAAAATCGGTCAAGCAATTAAAAGACTAGAATTACTCAAAAATTAAGCAATTTTTTCAATAAACGTATTTTTCTTATTCGATTTGTTTGGTAAAAACCTGAAACGAAGTCACGAAGAAGACTTTCCATAGTTAATGCTGTTGACTATTGTTGAGATATTACATCTAACTATTGCTAGTCTTGAAGAAAGAGGTAAGACCAGCAGCTGTATGTTCGTAATTTGGTAAGTTGGTGAAATTCACCAATAAAATACCATCTGTCTAGGTCATCCGCACGCGATAATTTGTTTATCGCCTAGAATCCATGTTCAAACCATGGGGACAGCCTCCAAAGAAGATGCACTCGGCGACAATCAACAATTCTGTAAGACATCTCAACAAGAACAAGCTGAACGCTCTGCTAACATGGCAACCCGCCTACCGCGGCCGACGCCGCGCCGATGTCTATGTGCGACATGGCTTGAGATGGCGACATTTCATGGTGCGCTGGATCTGGGACCAAGAATCTAATGTTGGACAGATTGGTTGATCGGGCTATACAACAACGAGGTTGTAGTTTATTAGCCTCCGGTGGATATTTATGAAGCAGTGCTAATGAAATTACGAAACAATTTGCTTTGGTGGGTGATGGGTTCTCCTTATTGCTCCGGGGCTGATATGGCTAATGCTAAAGTGCACAGTGGTTAAATGTTAGTTAATGCTGGGCCATTAATTATGAATACAAATCTGGAAGGAATTTTTTTTAACTAACTTTCTGTAGACGGGAATCTGATGATGAGAGGTACGATAAAACAAAAGTGGTAAACGAATTGTTCTAATGATTTTGATATCAATGGTCAAACCAAAGGTCAGATTGTGATTCATATGGGAACGCCTGTGGGATTGAAGTGCAGCCTAATGAGTTTTAGCCTGAAGGTGAGATATGTGAATCACGGGGGTCCATGATGATAGCTTGATTCATGGAATATCTGATGGTTAATAGCAGTTAATAAAATATCGACGCTGGTTTGTTTTGATTTTATAAATAAAATAAATTATGTTAAGGTTGAATATGAAATATTGTTATGAGTTAGTGATTATCTCGGTGTTATTGTTTTGTAGATATATGAAGATTAAAATGAAGACATATAAAAAAGAGAATAAAAAGAATTTGAGAGAAGAAAGAGAAAATGATCTCTTTAAAAAAGAACGAAAACCCTGTATTGTTGTTTATGTCAAAAAATAAATATTGTGACGAAAAATGATACCTCAATCAAACAGATCTACTTAAGTCAGCTCAACTGACAATGAACGGGAAAAGTCATACTGGTTTTGGATAGAAAGTAGCGTGGTTAAAATTAGATTAAGTTCCTTTTCTGTAAATTCGGTTTTGGTTGATTCGGTTAAAGAGCATAAAAGAATAACGAACGATACCAATTCGAATTTCACAGAAGTGGTAGCTATAAGGCTAAGCAAAAGTTCAAATATAACCTCCAAATTTTAATAATTTATTTAACTTAGAAAAAAACTACCATTCCGAAAAATTCAAATGATTTTCTAATTAAATTCTTGGTGACACTTTGGAAAACACTATAATTTTAGGACGAGACTATAAAGACGTATGGCAATTTCTCAATCAACTGTTATCTTAATTTTGACGAAATGTGCAATTAAGAATTAAGGTTGGTAGGTACATAAATATAAGAATACGTGGGTGTATTGTGTATCGTATAAATCTATTAGCACGATAAGGAATAGGTTTTCATTATAAGATGTTATTAAATAAAAATTTGACCTTTATATAGCAATGGGATTATTTTTTTTATTTCAATGAACCTAAATCAAAATGTCAAATCAAATTTGGCAGGCGCCTGAGTTAATAGGTCGATCTTATGGTTGTATTTCTGCTTAACTGTGACAAGAGAATTAGCCTTAGAAATATCAAATTTCATCTTTGAATTGATGAGATAATCCAAATGACTTGATATAACCATAATATTACCAATGTTTGCATACAAAATTTCAAAATTCATTAGGCACTAAAAAAAATTAAAAAAAAAAAACTTTTCGATGTTTTTGTCTCCGCTGAACCGGCATATCCTGTCTAACGTCTGATTGATGGGCTATCGCTTCAAGCTCTCCGCAACCAATTCCAGTAAGAATTAAAGACGTGCAAATGTATCCATTAGTTTCGGGCAATTTGATTTGCGAATTAATTTTATTGTATTTTTATTTTTGGAAATCATTAATTCTATGGCTGGCTGCATGAGTTTGTGTGGGTGGACATTGGACTCTTTAAGGTTAGATAATTTGAAAATAGGTTTTGCATCTCAATTACCTGTTAAAGGTGAGATTTTGTTTTTTTTTCAGAACAGATAAACAGAACATTTAGATCTTAAACGATTTATAGGTTCGGTAAATTTTGACTCATTAAAATTATATCCGTTTGCATTAAAATTGTCAATTCACACTTAACATTCAGAAGCTAAACCTGTATATAGTTGTATTGTTTTTTTTTTTTCTTAATGATGCAGATTAATTTTTAATCTTATTCAGAAATTCTGGTTCGAAATATTCATATTTTATATATATATGCACTTCAAAGGTGAATTCATATTGCATAATAATAAACTGTAACTCAATTTTCCTTAAATTCGAAGTCATAGGAATAAGATAGGTGTCATCGGCATGTCTTGCGTCAATGCCGCAACGTTCAGATTAATCTAATCAAAACAAAAATTTTATTTAAAAATCCAAAACAACTTTTTGTTTAGACATAAATATTGAATGAATGCGCCTGAGGCTTAAGAGGCTCATTTTTTTTTTTTTTTTGAAACTAATGTTTGCTTGAGTGGGTTAAGATTGTAATGTTATGGTTTCTTTGGATTTATTTCACACTTTTTTGATTGGTTGAATTTTATTAAATTTTAAACCTTTAATGAAACATTAATAAGGAATTCGGTAAGTTCATGTTTATTTGTTTGCTTGGGTTTATTTGTTGAGTTAGTGAACTTTTACCTTGTGGAAGAATTTAAAGTAAATGGCAAAGGTTATATATATTTTGATTTTGATGAACTTTGTATGAAGATTTATTTATATGTGTTGTTTTTTTAGGAATATTACATTAAAATTGTTAACATACAGGTACAGAATAATTAAGTCAATATATGGAAGGAAAATTCGAATTACTGTACATATTAAGAATTGGCCACATAAAACATTCATCAAAAAATTTCGGTTTTTGGATTTGTTTTCCCTGAATAAATTAGGTACACCTTTAAGAGTATGTTTGTATGTGTTATTTGTTCAAAGAAATTAATTTTCAATTGAAAATTCATCAGTACTTCATTATTCGGATTTAAAATGCTAACGCACCAATTTATCTATTGCACGCGCCTCACATTTTGGTTTAAATGTACGAAAGTAAAAGAAATAATTTTATATTTCTAAATGCATTTTAAAACCGTTGTGAATTAAATTTTGGTTAACTTAACTTATTATTTTCTGTTTTAGAGTTCTTAAAGTGTATATGAAATTTTGATCTTTCTTAAACCTCTTTATGCCAAGTAAATGTTCTTTTTTTTCGTTATAAAAATACCAACGCTAATTTTCTTGAACAAAAATTTGGTGTATGAACATAAAAGACAACCGATTGAAATTTAGTTTGGGGCCTCGATCTTGTTTCTATAGTCTTTTTTTTTTGTTTTGTTTTGTTTAACTATGGTTAAAAAATTAAATATTTAAATTAGTTCAAAATTAATTACTGTTAGCGTCAAAATATCAACAAAAAACAATGATATGGAAAATTTTATGAGATTAATAATGTAAAAAGATCATAGACAAAAAGGGAAATAAAACAAGTGTGTTGCAGAGAGATTAAAAAAAACAAATTACAGATATATATTTGAATTTGAATTGGAAAACATTAGTGGGTATATAACGTGACTTTAATCGATAGATTTACTCAATAGAGGAATCGTTTTTGTTAATTTGATTTTAAGTCACTGTAATTTTAATGTTCATTTAGATTAAATAAAATTTGAATATTGTTGTATTCAAGAAGGAAATATAAACATGAATAAATGCATATTATTTGTTTTTTTTTTTTGAATAATATATTCTTTTATTACAATATGACCTAATATTTATTTTTAAGGGCATTATTGGGAAATGTAAAGTAAATGATGTATAACTTTTCGGAACTTACTGCTTATAATCATGTTGGAAATATGCATATGTATGACTTTTATTCAGACGCACGACGCACGTTTCGATTAAAATAATAAATATAATTTCCTTGGACAAAAGTGGAACATTTTGTCACTACAATAGTTCGCACCAAAACCTGTTCAAAATACCATTTTTATATTAGTTTTTTTTAATTTAATTCAGTTTAAGAGATTACGAAAGTATTTTTTTCTTAGATTTATATTAGACATTGGGATTTTTTGTGCTGGTGTTTTGTGCTTGAGTGTTTTTTTTTTTTAGAACGGGTTCAATTGTATTGTCTTTCCAAATGATAACTTTACCATTAAATAAAGTGATTTTTACCACCTTATTGTTGCTTTTAAGATTTATAACCTCAATAGTTATTTTGCCTAGTTGCCTTTCACGCCTCTATCATGGAACTACAAAAATATTTTCTAGTTCAAGGCCAAATATAATTTTAACTAAACCATTTTGTGGGACTTTTTAAGTTACTCTGTAAGGTTGTCATCCCTGCCCATTACTACCACCACCCTCCGAATACTTAAATATTTACCTTATGTAATAATTTTTGTATTAAGAATTTTTGTTCACGTGAAAACAAAAATGAGCGAGATAATTAACTCCATAAATAAAATTCATAAAATACAAGATGTAGACGTTATGGAATTGTAAGGCTGCTTTTCTGACTTATAAGGAAAAACTAAAATATTTTTCGTGCCTAGCTCAGTTTTTAACAAAAAAAAACTGCCCTTTTCTTCAAGGACTTCAATAATTAAATTTTAGGAGCACAATTTGAGAAAAACAGAATTTCGCAGAACACACAGAATTTTCCATATACATTATTTTGATTTAAAGAATTTTTGACAGAATTTTAAACATATGGAATGTCCAAACAAATCTGAATTTCGGCCTAGTCCCGCAAATGAAACTACATAAAATTTTTTTTTAGCAATTTAAAGAACGCTTGTCGTTCTGTTTCCATTTTTTTTATCAAATTATATACATATAAAGTAAATGTAAATGTTTTTACAAATTAAGTCTTTGAAATTTTTTTACAGTACTCGAATTATTACAGCAAGTCATTTCTATCCTACCTACGCACATATATATAGGAATGGTTAAGAGTTGTGTGTCACTAGGCTGTCGCGCCATCCAATTTATTTATTTTTAATTTTATATACAACTTCAGACCCATTCGCGTGTTTACACACCACATTACATAAAGTCTACATAAATACATAAACTAATTTAAATTGTATTGTGTTGTACAGAATTCAATTTTTAAAGACAGGCATATACATTATACAATGAACATATACTATCATGTATAGGTATGAAATGTATGTTAATTCAAATTTACAATATTAAAATATTACTTCCAGTTTTGCTAATTGTTTTTACTTTTACAAAATATTTTATTATTCCATCCTTTTCTATTTTATTTAAATCTTTTTCGGACATGATAACTATCTCATATCGGAATAACTATAAAAATAAATGCTTCTATAAAATTATTTAATCACCATCGTTCTAATTAGTAATTATTTGAATTTTATATTAGAATTTGTAAGTTGCTTAACAACATTTTCGTCAAGCAATTAAAAATTCAAAGTTCTAGATTTTTGGTACACATTTGAAAGGTCTTGCTTTTCTCACGATTGTTAATTTCATGCAAATTTTGTATCCTAGCTTAAAGTTAAAATTAAAAAAAAAAAATCTATTTGAACCTAAACTAAAAGGCACCTTGATAATATACTCGCATTAAGTTAATAGATCAAGAAGAAATCTAGCTCTTTCTTGATTAATAATAGTTTTTTTTTGTGTGCCTTTTTTTTTTTAATAAATACCAATGTTAATGTTGTTAGTATAGTTAAATTAGCAACATAAAATTTATATTAATTCCAAGTATTAAATTTGGTTCTCTAAGTAGGGTTTTAATTTAAAGGTGTCGTTGATTCTTTCAACACAGTGCTGCCACTGTCATGAAATGAAAATAAATGAGAATTGTGAATTTTAAACAGAACAAATTAGCAACCGAAAAAGGTCAAAATAAAATAAATGGTTTTAATTATATTCTCGTATAAAATTTTCATGATAAAATCTTTTCAATCAAGATAATTATAATTACCATAGGAAAAAAAAACTATTAGCTTCTACTTCTCTCCGAATTTATATTAATAATGCGCCCTTCAAATTAACCTAAACAACATTTTTATTAACTTAACAAGCTGGGAAATTTTGAATAATATTTTAATTTTATAGAATTCCTTCACTTAAAAATGAAGGCTAAAAAATTTTGTTCATAGATATTACATCAAAATTTGTCAAAACAATTTGTCAAAGAAACTGTAAGTTTGATGAATGATCAGTTTCTTTTTTTAATTTAAATAAGCCATTGAATGAAAAAAATATATAGTTATTAATAATGTTATTACAAAGGGCTATTCAAAGTAATTTTTTTTGAAATTTGCACCTTAACAATGGTTTGGTGAAGTTTCTAGGTATTATAAATTGAAATCATTGACTCAATATAAACAATTTCATAAGAAAATACAACTTATGCTAAATTAACGAATACAAATTATTTATTTTTCGATAGCCGGAAAAAGCTATTCATTTTCAATATACCTTTCATTTCTTTGACAAGGATTTAACAACAATTTAACGTCAAATTTTATTTTTAAGGATTAACTTAATAATTTAACCGACCTTAGAAAATCACTCCACTGCATATAACAACAGTTCGATTCTGTGGATTTTTTTCTGACCGCCGAACACCTTATAGCAGTATTAAAGACTTAAATATCAAAGAAATACTAAATGTCTTATAGCCAATATACCACTCCGGATCTTCCTGTTGGAAAAACATACGACAATGAGGGGAGAAATTTGCCATTTTTTGTCCGTTATGTAGCTGAACTTAACTTTTTATTATCAGCCGAATCGGTAAAAAATAAAAAAGCTGCGTTTGAAACGTTTTCAGCCTAAAAACAGAGCCGCTTAAACATTAATGAATCCAGTATGAATTTTTCATTCGCTCCCACAAGGAAATTAAGAACTTTTTGTCTTCCAACTATATTCAAGGATATTCAGTCTTAATCGTACCTCCAACTAAGATCTAGAGACAAAATATACACAAGAATATGTCAATTAAAATTACACCTGCATTTAAATTTCGTAAGATAAATCTGGTGGTCTTTTTCATTTGATTTTTTTTTTTCCATTACAAAATAAATTTGAAAATGTTATGGTAACTCCAAGTATAGGTACACTGCATAAGATATTTTAGTACAAAAGTATGCAAATTGAATATTAAACAAGAATCATGCGTAAATATTTCATAGCAACACAAAATTATTAATTTCATCAAGTATACGTATATTACATATAGTTTTGAGGTTAAGAGATGCACTTAATCGCGGGTATCCTTGACCAAATTCCATCAGCAACAATCATCGCTCATAACAAAATTCCATGTGTCGCAATTACTTAACTTTAGCTTAATTAACCTAAGAAGCCAACCCGCTTAAGAGAAAACTAATTAATTTTAAAGACGTTGTTTGTTTTTTGTTTTAATAATTTTTTTTTTAAGAGGAGAGGACCTTGTATGTATGTATATTAAGATGAAACAATAATAATTCTGAAGCACTTATCATTATCAGTATGTATACCATCATGATCACCTTCATGGTTAGATATTACTTGAACAAACTCACGAAGAGTTATTAATTTATGGTAACCTCACCTAATATTATTTAAAGTTCGGATTAACAACAAATCCATAGCAAAAACATCAATTTGAAAACATTTTAATGCTATATATGGTGGTCATAATTGTATACATCGGAAGCACCTTGGTATAGAAGGAGGTTCAATTGGGATTGTTTCTATAGTGACCAGCGTTTTAGTTGAAGACATATTCACTTGACAGGAGGGTTGGTTTAATAAGATTGACATTGAAAGAGAAGATATTATTGGAAGTAATAAAAAATTGCAGTACTTACAGACAATACTAATTTTTTTCTTAAAATCTATGACCTTGATTTGATATGAACTTAAGGAATTTTGTGACTTTACAAAATCGAATTCCAGGAAGCAAAACTGCTATGGCATGATTTTTGCATCAAAGTATAAGATATTTTATTATATAGCAAGATTCAAAATATTATGAAGATTTACGAATTTCTTGAGTTAAATATTAATTAAGGATCACGCCAAAGATTAATACGCAATTAACATATAAAAGGATTCGAGCAGAAGAAGATGCGTTTTCTGAAGTTTTTGAAGAACTCATAAAAATTGCTGAAAACGTTGATTTAAGATTAAAAAAGACTGAAGAATCTTCCGAATCCAGAAGTTAAAAGAACAGAAGATTAGTTTCCTATATATAGCGGTGTTTAATCCATTTCTGGATTTCTGTGTCATGATACTTGGAGATTTAAAAATTATGAAGAAAAATTAGAAGGATTTTCATTGCTCTTCAAGCATGCTTCATTCGAAATTGACAAGGCAGCTGATAAGTTTATTAAAAGTATCGAGTTATATCAAACATTTCTTATTGATATCTATCAAAACTCAATATTGCCGTATAATTTTAAGAATATACCTAATACCCAAAAATGTTGTGCTTGCTTGTCACACCAAATAAAAAAATAACTATAGAAAACAAATGTATGGAATGTAAGAAACTAAGTCATTAGGTTATAGGAAACTTAAGTAAAAGACACATTATACTACATACATCCTTTAAAGTGTAATAAATACATCGTATCCATATTTTGTCTATATTTTTCCCTAAAATTTAGCTGCATGCTATCGCACTATTGCAGCGGTTGTGTTTTCGTTGTGTAAATTTTGTATGGGATTTTTCGTTTCACATCGGTGTTACTCTTATATCCCGGTTGACGACCAATGACTGGAAGACTGCACGTTGCTTGACCCATGAATAAGGTGAGTGATTTCCATCGAAACTGGGGGCTGTCAGTTGGAAAGAGGCCATTGGTCCATACCCAGGTTCACCGCTGACTGATAAAAAAAATAAGAAACAACTAAATAAGCATTCATAAGAATACCTGTACGTGCACGCGCAATGCGTAGGCGCGTGTTCCCAGCTATTCAAAAGATGCAAAAAATGAAAAAAAAACTGTTTTATTTCAGGCTTATAAATTTAAATTGCAAACGATTCAATGCTTGAATAATTAAGAAAAAAAAATACAAAAAAACAATAAAAATCTTCATTGAATGAGGATTATGACATATTTTCATTTTGTACACAAAAACAAAAAATAAAAGGTATCAATAATAATAATCGAAACAACTTCATTTCATATTCATTGCTTATGATTTTGGTTCTATATAGGAAGAATAAGAATAAGATACTTTTGTTATAGACTGAGTCTGAGCTTAAAGAATGCGGAAACTTTATCAAAACAGAAGAAGATTTTTGGCGCAGATTTTACTTTAAAAATTATATGCATATATTTAAATCTTGTAATCCCTCAGGCAGTTTTATATTGAATGAATTTTTTATTTTTTTTTCTAAGCGAAAAACAAGAAATAGAAGAAGTTAAAATGTTGAGTTGAGTAAAATAGTTAAAGGTATAGATATCATATTTCAAGACATAGTCGAATAGATTTCTATAATAACTTAGGCCGTAAACACATCTCTAAATTGGCAATACAATTTTAGTTTTAAATTTTAAAACTATATGACTTTTTAAATGAAGAAATAATCCAATACAAAAGTAAAAAAAACAAAAACAAACTTTGGGAAATGTTAATGGATTTGCCTTTTAATTGCTTAACAAATTAATGATCATAAAGCCTAAATTTAAAATACATTGTATATTTAATTAATTTAATTATATATTATATTGATCAATAAAAAATAAAATTAAGTAACAATCGTTCATAAACTTATAAGCGTTGTGGTGAAGGAATTGATATAGCATTTGAACCTATAACTGACACTAAACTTTTAGTAAGAAAAAAAAAAATCAAGAAATTGAAAGTATATACAAGCAGAAATAATAAATCCATTTAATCGATTTATTCGATATCAAAACCTTGGAATCAAATGTTTACTGAAGCATCTACTATATATACTTTTTATATAATTAAAAACAGTGCTACAAAAACTTTGTGATGAGTACATTCAACTTATTATATTTCATAACCTCTCCAAAACTTTAAAAACACCTTGCACTACTGAAGACAAGTACAAGTGTACAAGTCTTCACTCTCTCCGCTCTGTGATTGTGGGGGTTAACTTCAACAAAATCTAACCTTCATATGTAAATATACCATTAAATAACTATCAGCACGCCATCAAACATGAGATGAAGCCATTCAACTGGCCTTGAGCGTTTAAAAAGTAATTTAAGTCATCAAACCCAGCGTTGAGTCTTCATATTATAGCCCTATAAAGTGAGGTAAGTACCAAATTCCGATTTGATCAGGAAGAGCTACTGTTTATGTCTTTTACTATGGATTTAACTCACATTTATATATCTTAAGGCATTTTAATTATATCCAACAAACAATGCCGCCACCTACTATCATGTCTAAAAAATCTTACCGCCTCTGTAGAACCATCATCGTATATGTCGGCGTCAGTGCCCCTCGTTGCCGGCAGTGCCTCGCGTCGCGTCGTCGTCATTGTCTTAAGACTGCAAATCTATTTATAATCAATGATGCTTAAATTTTTATTTTCTTCTCAAGAAACAAAAAAACTAATAATAATAAATTAAAAAAGGTACATATGTCTCACAAAAACTTAAGCCCAAAAATGTGTGCAAAATTCTTGAATTTGAACTTAATCTTCCTGTTTTTAACTTCAACTTCAATAGAAGTTTGAAGATATATTAAGTCCGTTGTTCGAAGAGATATTCCTACTTGACACGAAAATACTCTTAAATGCGTCATCTCGAAACGAACCGGACTTAGATTCCTTTCGATGCCAATTAAGATTATGAATCTCAAACTATTTTATTTCTCTCTTTTGTTCTGCGATTTTGTATCTGTTGGGTTTTTCTCGATTACTAACACTCTGGCATTCAGCGATTTTTGTATACCTAAGGCTGATTTAATAAAATTATTGTTTTTCTTTTATTTTTATTTTGTATTATTTTTTGTTTACGTTTTGATTTCTCTTATTTCACCGCTAAAGGCGGTCAAGTCTGACAAATTTAGAACTGAATTATGAATTATTCTCTAATGGGCTATAGATTTAATTTGAGCTTCTATATAGTTGTTAGCTATCAACCAGAAGTCATCTCACTTAAGCTGATGATTCTTTTTGGAGAGATCTCATATAATAAAGAAGGTCAGTCTTTCTTCGGAATCTTAAGAGGTCATTGTGTGGTGGTCTTTGATTTAAATGAATGGGAATGTTAAGCTAAAAGTAGGAGTTTCTATATAGTTAAATTGCAATTATTTATATCACTAAACCGGACGTTTGTTTTGTTTGTGGATTTGAATAAATAATGCGGGAAATAGATGTAGGTACGTACAATCATGTCAGTGAAATGTGAAACGGTTTGTATACAAAAAAATATTTAGTTTTTATATCATTGTCATTTTCTATGGGAGATAATTTTGAGTTGCAAATTTTAACTAAGACAATGATGATATCAAAACCAAGAATGTCTTCAAATTAATGCAAATTAAGCAACTTATTTTTTTGTGTATATTCGTATATATCTAATATTTATAGGTTTTTTTTACGTATCAAAATAAAGCCAAACAAATTGATTGTTTTAATGCTTTTTCAACAAGACTGACAGACAAAATAAAAAGATTTATGTTTTAGAAACAAAAAAATATGAAACTAGAACTTATATTTTTTTTTCAATGATTTTTATTACCTGTATTTCCAAAATTTGCATGCGAATAGTAAGCAGATTAGCTTTATAATTTTTAAGGCGAAAAAATCTCTCTTGATTAAAATGATTTCACTTTAAAGATTTAAGAGGATTTATTTTTGTTTGGAAAATTAACACAACTTTAAATAAGATAAAATGTTTCTACTATTTTTACCTGTTTTGATTGATTTTTTTGCACTTTCCATATTTTAATATAAAAAAGATATTAAAAAGTGCAAGACATCTTATACTTAGGGTAATTTGCACAAAAGTAATCACTAACAGCCTTTTTTATTAGATTTCACTAGTACTCGTTTCAACCTCGGAAAAGTTAAACCGAGTCGAAGCACTTACTCCGTATTTATACTCCACGTCAAACAAATTCTTATTTATAAAATATTTTCTTGGCAGTTTTAGGTACACCCTCCTTATGTCAAATATATTAATATATTATCAAAAAAATGACCAATCTAAAACTCTGGTTATTATAAACGTAAACAAACAACAGCGGATTTCCACAATTATTCATTTTAAGTAATTATTATTGGTGGTATTTTGTCGAAATAAATGGATAAACAAAATAAAAGAAAACGGTCTGAAAACTAAGATAGTTCTTAAAAGGTATGTGAATAAATAATTTGCAGATTACAACAGATAAAAACAAATATATTTGCTTATGTTCATAGATACTTCTCAGACAACTATAGTTGAAGAAAAAATTAGTAACATATAAAATAAAAGTGTTGATACGAATACCACAAAGTCTAAGATGGAACCCTGGAGTGAAATTTTGATAGAGTATATATGTATACCACGGTACATTGTATACAGCTAAAAATCATTTACTTTTAATTCTTGTAGCTTCAATAAAATAACGCCGAGCTATTAATTTTTTCATATTTTCCTTCGAAAATCGGTACTTCGAGCGGAAATCTTCATCCCTTATTGTCATGGTATTTAAAGGAGTTTTGTACTGCTTTGGCCTTGTTCTTCCTGCAGCTAAAGCGTTTAAAGAATTTAAATCATTTATAAATGAAAAGTAACTATCCATTTTGCCTCCAATTAGTAACAAACAGATAAAAAAAATTCTTCTACACTCCTTTTTAGTTTCTAAAAAGGCTTTACTACGGCTTTATTCCTGCTATGTACCCGTTTTAGTTTACTCCGCCTCTGATCCTCGCGTTTATTTTTTTACATTAGAAATGTTTAAGCGGAGGCATACCTACTAAAAATGTGAAAAAATTTACAGAATTTCAAAAAAGTGTAACGCCGAGTAGAGAAAGAGGGCAAAACGTCAGGGGAATAGAATAAATTATTGCGTTCATGCTATGTTCTTACTGGTCTGAGGAAACAGAATACTGAGAAGATGATAAAACGGACACCAAAAAAAGGAGAAGTGTTCATAGGCAGGGATGGCCACTACATTTTTCACATTTGCTACGTAGTTTATGTAGTTAAACGTAGTTAAATGTAGTTAATGAAACATATTGTAGCAAACTTAGTTTCAAATATCAAATGATCTGTAAGTTGTAACTTTGAAGCTTGAATTTTGAGTTAAAATTTTTATTGAAATTTTATTATTTCTCTAAATTTACTTTGTATGTATATGAAAACGTAACAATTTGTAGAAAATAAGACTTGTAGTTTATTAAATTAACTACGCGTAGTTAATGATGTAGAAAATTTAGTGTAGTTAATTCTGCCAACCCTGTTCGTAGCCTTTCAAGATTTGCAAATTTAAAAAAGAATTTTATTCAAAGTTTTAAAATACATAAATGCTTTATTCATTTCTAATGTACCTCAACTATGCTGGAATGGCAAATCGGGTAAATTTTTTAAATAAGTTTTTCAGGATTAGAGGCGTTGTAAAGTTAGCTTACTCCGCCTCTAATCCTGGTTTATTTTTTGTATAAACAAGTTTTTCAGGATTAGAGGCGTTGAAAAGTTGGAGTAAATTTACTCCGTGCGTCGCTAAAACGAGTTAATAAATAAGGCTGTAATTTATTAAAATTTCGTACTGAAAAATGCTTTAATTAGTGATTACTTTTTTTAAATTTTTCGTGCGCAAGTATACCATATTCGATGAAAATAATAATTGCCAGAGTTACCAATGGGATAAAATTTTTCCCGGTGGATTCTTTTTTTTGGGTGAGATTCGAGAATACATTTTTTTTAAGGACACATTTTTTGACAATCATTATAACTCAAAGAATGTTAAGCATTTTATGAAAAGTAAAACTGTATTATATTTTATTACAATATTAAATTGTTATATGAATGAATTAATGTATTTAATTTTTATTTTATAACATAAAACCAAACGCTTTGATAATTCATTTTAATTTATTTTCAAAGGGACTTTTTTTTACTCTGAGCGATTTATAAATAATTTTAGCTGCAGTAACATTGATAATTTCCCAAAAATGTGGGTATTCAGCGTCACGTTTGTAAGTTAAGATATGTGGAAACTATAACTAGCTCGTTGAAAAAGACGAGGGTTTGCCACTCCCCTCCCAACTCCACTTTACTGCTTTATTATTACCCTCTTAATATAATATGATGTCAATAACCTGACTCCTACAATCTACATATTGCAATCAGTGGTGACTTCATTTTTACCTTCTTAATATAGCTCATCATTCATTCCTCATTTATTCGAAATAAAAACTTGGAATGGTCTTATAAAAGTCTCATTAACATGTTTCAAGCTATATATATTCAATTATACTTACTTTTGAAATTTCAACAAAAAAGTCCAACAAATATTTCCTTAATTATTTTTATCATCATATCTTCGCCAATTCTATACATAGGTATATGATAAGTTTATTCTTAAAACTCTTTGAACTAATATTAATTTAAAAAGAACAACGCAGTTTATATATTTTTTGACTTCAGCTAAAAGCTATTTGCGGTCGAGTTTCAAATTTTAGAAATAATGATAATGACATAAAATCGTGATCAAAAATCTAATTTCCTGACTTATTTTAGTTGTTTCAAAATTGAAAGAAATTAAATTGATTAAGTATTAAGCATTTTCTATGAAGACATAACACATTAACAGATTGATGGCCATCACGAGTTTTACGGCATAGGTTATATTTTATGTCAGCTCTACCATTTTTCAATCCAAAATAAAATTAAAAAAAAAAAACTTTATAAACTTGCCGTTCGTGTGAATGGGACCAATTTAAGACACCCCATCAAATTTAAAATTTGCAATCAATATTTTTAGATGTTACCAACTATCTCCATGGTCACTTAACCGAAAATCCTCTCTCCCTCTCCAATAAAAAAACCCGCCTAATTATCGAAATATATATATTGAATACTTATACTACATAACAAACATAATAACCATAAATCATAGCATTATTTGCTTTCAATGCAGCTACCTAACAAGTAACAAGGCCATTTATGCGAATTATATGATCCCAAAACCCATTTGAAAACTAAATACTGCTTTAATAGCTGATGTTCCGCTTATGACCTAAATATTATCATTGAGAAATGCTTCTTGAAAACCAATAATTAATAAACTATTCATGTTGAAAAGCATGACGACTTTCATTGATTATGGCAATTACAATATCTTAATTTAATATACGAGGCTCTATTCAAAGCCCTTTCTTTAAATTTCCAAACATTGTGAGAGATTCATCTTCACTTCATAGCTCACCCTTCCTTGTTCATGCAACAATGTTGCTTGTGAAGTCATCACTTCTATCGCGTCGTCGTGCAATCCTGTCTGTCTATCAATCTCTTCACATTGGAAGTCATCTTCAAGTTTTCGTTGCATAAGCCCTGTACTTGGTAGCGAAAGCATCAGTAGGTTACACGGTCAATAGGTTCTTCACCAAATAAGGTGATAAGTCTTATTATTTTGTTCATGTTTAACAACACTTTCGTTTTCTTTTAAAATTATAATGTCTGATATAGGTAAAGAGAGGTCTTTTGAGAGAAGACCCTTAGGGTATTGTGAGTAATGCCAGTTATTTACAGAGTATTAGAGCTTGACTTTGACTTTATACGATTTAAGACAACTCTTGAGAAGTTGAATTGGCATAGATATGAATTATTATTTGCTGTATGGATTTAAAAAAATTTGAAGTCTGTAGGGTGAACATAAATGAAATGTTTCATAATATTCAGTGTGCTGTGAATGGGAAAGGAGATCTAAGGCATGGAATTAATTTATTGTTGGGAAATTTTATATTTTGAATTTTATAAAAGACCACTTAAAGAAAACACAACTAAAATTTAAATACCTTCATCTAAGAAGTATTCTCAAAAAGGGCTAAGGGATTTTTGTCTATATGAGAGAATTATGTATTTATGTTGTTCTTCTACTTCTAGTAAAATATTTTAAAGAAATACATAAATAATATGATTTGTGTATAAAAGTGTACAAGCCATATTACATTAGTATTTATATTGTATACATGGCCAATGCTGTCATATAAATATATATAGCATATTTTTAAAAACTGTTATATTAATTTGTGTTTAACTCTTATATGACACTTTTGAAGCATATTTTTTGAAAAATTTGTCATATTTATATGAAAGTGTAATACCACCTTCATGGACGTTTATAATATTTTCTTTCGTCTGCATGAATATAAACAATGATATCTGATTTTTAATTGTATCATAATTCATAAGAAAAAAATCAGTGGACCAAAGGGGTTGCGTTGTGGAAATTTTAATTTGGTAATTTTGTATATTTATTTTAAAAGATTTGATATTGGCATCGGGATCAACTTCGTCATATTTTTCAGGCAAAGGTGATTCATCAAAATATTTAATTTTAGGTAATTTGGGCTATAGATTGCATTTTTGTTTCATTTAAAGGTCAGCTAAAACTAAGTATCTTGTGATTAATTACTATGAAATGCGCAACTACGATCATCCCCTGATCTTTTATACAAACAAGATATTATTGAATGGGAATTTAATTCAATATGACAAAAATAATTGTTCGATTATTTTAATTTGAAAAGTTCCATAAATAGATAAGCTACATTTATGTTCATGTACAGTTTTAGTTCATTACCTTATCAATAACATTTTATAGTTAATTGATAATTTTAAACTGGTCTAGACTCAATTAAATAAATAAAACATCACAAAAGAATGTAAAAAAAACATTAAAACAGTAAGCAGTAGCAAAATCCCAAAATAATCTTAAATAAAAAAAAAATGTATTTTTATTTTTTTAAAGAGAATCAGTCAAGGTCGGACTTTGAGAAGAATTTGAATCATCTCAGAATTTTGCAAATTTTTTTGATTTGTTTTTGTTTTTTTTTTGCAGTTTCCTTCCGCTCTATGTGAAATTCTGTCCAAAATATTAACTCTTTTAATTCTTTTAAAAATGTCATCATTAAAGATTCAATATATAGCCAACATGCTCGAAATAAAACAATATATTGAAACCAGAAGCGAACTATTAATGAATTGAAAAATTTGTCTTTTCTTTGGTCTTCAAGGTGATTAAACTTAAATTTAACAAAATTATTTGTATTTCACACAACAAAAACAAAAACAAAAAAAAACATGTTTTCGTGCCATGCTGGCCGCTTGCTCTATTAATTGATTGAAATATTTCTCCCAGTAAAATACAAGAGGTCTTAATTTAAAATATTTAAATTGAGGCCAATAGCCCCATACAAATATAATGAAGCGCAGCGCTTAACGCATTTAAAAAAGTCTTTTGCTTCGATAAAACTTCATTTTGTGCGTATATATGTATACGCAATGTAAACTATGTGACAACATATTTATTTTTTAATCTGGCTTCGGTATTTTGGATTTTTTACAGTTTCCAAAAATTCAGTCCAAACACAGGTCAATTTTTAAATGACAAGTTATCCATTTATTTCATTTCTTATTTTTACCGTCTGTCTGTTAATAAAGATGTATAGGAGCATTGGATATATTGTACTTAAGTTGGGTGTATATGTCTGCACAAAGCTCATCAATCACATCCCAATCGATGAGGAAAGAATTTTTAATTATACATTTCGTACAAATTTAAAAAAAACTTGCATGTTAAGGAGGGTTTCATAATGTTTAAATCATTTTTATTTTCATTTTCTGGAAACAAACAGTGGGGCAGTAAAATATGGTTTAATTGGAATTAATTAAGAAGATGGTTAAAATATAAAGGTATAAATACAATGAACGCAGTTCAGTAGTGTTTTTTTTAAGCAACTTCATAAGACTACTTGTTTTTAAACTGATTTAAATCATCGCTGGTTAGAGAAAATTTAAACTAAGGGATAAATAAATGAAAAATAAAAATAAAAAAAATTAAATATAAAGATTTAGGCTTAAATAAATGAGATTTGAGGTTTTGCTTCCGTGAGAATGATCATTTAAGAAAATAAAGTTATTTTTAAAAATTGGTCAAGAGTATAAAAATAAGGTTTGTGCACTTCACTTTATATTATGAGGTTTTGATTATAAACCATAAGATTTTAAGATTTCAAAAATTCAGTCATATTCTGCAATTATTTTTAAATAACTTTGGTTATTATATAGGTACGAAGTTTAATCAAAATCGTTAGAATTGTTTTCGAGAAAATTTGAAAAAACGGAAGTCAATCTGCGGCAGCTACCCGTTTTAGATGAGCTAAAACAAAAATTCTAGTTTCCCATCCTTGTAATGCTCTGTAACCAATTTTAGGCACTAGATCAAATTACAGTGAACGTTCGCACGCACAAAATACAGACTCAAAGAAAAATGAACGGTATGATGAATCCCACTTTTTCGGACTTAATCGTAAAGTTATTTTTTATAACAAACTCGAATTTTTTTATATATAGAATGTCTTTATTTTAGGGTTCTAGGGTTTTCTTGGGCTTGTTTCAATTTATTTTGTATCAATTAAATACCAATTTTCAAATCTTTTATACCCCACTGTGAATCATCATAATATATAAAGAATTGAATGATTGCTTGGGCGGTGGCGCGTGGTTCAGCCCAAGCTTAAATTAACAATTTTATTGGCTTTTCTTCGGTGCTGACCTTCAGAAAGTTGAAATTAAAACTCACAAATCATCGTTTTATGTTGTTGTTACCTTAAAAGCGAAGATGGTTCAAATATTCACTTATGTTGCATTCAACAATCAACACCACCAATCTATGAATTATGGAAATTTAAAATAATAAAAACATTTTTAAGTTTCACACGGTAGCATAGCTAATCAAGTATTTACATTCAGTTCTTTTGATTGTGAATGATTCACGACAGCCTATTCACTTTGATACAAAAAATAAAAACAAAAAAAATTGTAGCTGTCTATAAAAATGTGAACGTGCGTCGCATCGATTTTTAACCTTTGATTTGAGTGAATTGCGAAGGTCATGAGATTATATATAGTGGTATGTGGTAGGTTGATGGAAAAATCAAAGAAGTGACAAACAACAGAAATATGCGGAATTTCATAATGTAATTTAATTCTTTGTCATTTGCGTGGAAGAATTTTGAATCATAATATGTAGCTTATATGGGACGCATTAAATTGTGGTCACTAAAGTAATCATTGTGGAAATAACAAAAACTATATACGTCATCCCATACACAAACAGGATCAAAGAGATATATGGCACTTTGTCATATGTATGTATGTATATATCTTAATCATCAGATGTTTACGATGAAGCTATAATATAAGTTAATGGATGTTTCCTTAAAAAAAAATCAAAATTTAGTAAGTATTCTCTAAAGTTACATAAAAGGTTATGAGGTTGTTAGCCTATGCGTGATTTAGCCATTTGGAATATTATATTGTAATTGTTAAGGAATGAGATAAACTCAAACGCACGAATGTGGGTTTCAAAAAACTAGATAACTTAAATGGGATTTGCATATAAGGGTTATATAACTTTTTTCATAGTAATGGAAATTTTCAATTATTTTATGAGTTCGGGACATGTTTAAGATGTATAAGGGATTTAAAGAGCTTTTTAATGGTTTTCAAGTCACGAAAACTAGATAAAATTTTTGAAAGCCATTAAACATTGTTTTTTTTTTTAATTCAGTAGGTATAAAAGAAGATAAAGACTTTCTGATTTGTATAGTTTTATTGATATTTGGAACATGGTTCCATAATAATTCTAAGATATATTTCAGCATATCTATAGTTAGAACCGTTCTTATAGATATTTTATTAGATTCGACCATTATTCCCTTTTTTGTTTTATTTTAACGGCTTAATAGTGTTAAAAAAAATTCGAGTACCTATGTATTATAATTACGCCAGCAAAATGAATATCAATTAATAAAATAAAATAAAATAAAGTAAAATAAAATAAAATAAAATAAAATAAAATAAAATAAAATAAAATAAAATAAAATAAAATATAATATTATATTATATAATATAAATGGTTATTTATTCGCAGAACTTAAAAAAACTAACCTTAAGTTCTCCGAAGGTAAGATTAGTGAAAGGTACTTAAAGTTTCAAGAAACATTAAACAACTTTACGAAAAATCAAAGACTATATATATTTAAGATATTTTATCAAATACAATATTTTATATTTAATTGTAAAGTGATGTTCAAGTTGCTACTATGAAATAAACATTAATTAAAAAAAGGCCTAACTTTAGGCCTTCAACTATTCAACATTAACCATTAAGTAATTTTTTGATGAAAGAAGGTTACATTCTTAAACTTAGCAGCATTTAAAAAAGGCATTAAAGTTCGTTGAAACTTAACGAAATAGTTTAACTTCTTCTTCAATAAAAAAAATATTCCTTATAACTTTTCATTTATCTTGCATTAATCATTATATTTTCTTATAAAGAAATTTAATTTAATAAAATATTTAAAAATACAAATTCAGCTTAACTGGCAACAAGACTGATCGTAGCGTTGACCTTTAAAGGTGTAAGGACCTCAAATGCTAATTGGTTAAATTAAAAAAAATCAATTACTCAACAATTTACTTCATATAATATGACAATTAATGCCAAATGCATATCGTAAACATTTATTAATTTTTACGAAAATGTTGGATGACTTGATTTTATCAATATTCATTCGTATTCATCATTGTTGCAGATTACACTTAACACCGATCATCGAAATATTTTTAACATGTAAATTGATAATTGAAAAAGAGTCATACCAATTGAAATAACATTTCATAAAGAAAACATTATCGAAGTTATTATGTGTTTTTTTTGTTTATTTAAAAAAAATTTTTTTTTACAACATTTTCAAGCACTAAACACAAAGTGTTTTTACAACCCTAATTTAACCATAAATCAAATTAACACATTGGGTTGAACAAAACTTGGTAGACACCTGTCTTAGGCTTACCACTTAAAAAGTACTCATTCTGAAATGAAAATACAATTACCTATGTATAAAATTATGTGACAGATACAATCACCCAAATTACAGAATCCAATGACGATACTCATATGGGGCTGCCTCCTCCAATTGTTTTTGATGTGAATCCCACTTCTATTGTTCAGACAGAAAATAAAGTGACCACTTTTATTCACATAATTAATATTTTATTAAAAAATAGTTTTCCAATAAAAAAAAGAGTTTCTGTAGTATTTAAGTGCCAAAGAAAAAGAAAAGATAGAAGAAACAGGTGCCACAAGAGATCCAAAAATACGAAAAAAATAAAAAAAATCCTGCCTTTTAGTCAGACTCAAGATGTCCACTAAGCTGTCTTCGAAAATATCTGATGGTGTAAAACTAATGATGGTTTTGTTAATCAGAGATTTTTTCAAAAATATAAAGTTAGGAGCTAGCCTTAATTTTCATCCAATGGAGCAAGTCGAGGCATTTTACATTTTATTTTAATATTTTAAGATACTAAAACTTTAATGATTTGTTCCTTTCGATTTAACAATTTTATTACTTGCTTCCTTTTATCTTAACAAAAAAGCAACAGTCCTATTGTTGGAAATGATCTCAACTCAACAGCATTGAATAATGAATGGTCGTTTAGATCAATGAAGTCAAAATTTTAAAAATATATAACAGGATGCACAAGATGTTTCCTACCAAATTAGTATAATTATTACTGTTTTATTTTTTTGATAATCAGATAACAACGGTAGATACCTATTCTTTTGTTTAGAATAAAATCAAATAAATTAGAAGTTTATTGCCTTCATGTAGAGCATGATTATCTTGTTATCTTGTTATTAAAGTGGCATTGCACTCTCTGGTTCTGTTATTAGAGAAAATAACTTGGCATTTAGTACCTATATATATCGCAAGTAAAAATATAATTTATTAATTTTTGAGCGATGATATTTGTTAAACAAGATATCTAAGACGATTAAAGTTTTGAATAATATGCATTGTTTTAGTATAAACTGCTTCAATGAAACTTGTTTTATAGTATAGTTTTAGAGATGACATAATTATGATTTGGCTTATGTTGTTATCAGACCTTGGTATTTTCAATAAAAATTAGATCCGCAGTAAAATAAATCTGAACAAAAATTCGAAAGAATATAAAAAGGAATAAAATAAATCTGAACAAAAATGGTCTGCGTAAGAGATAGCAAGTTACTTGTTATTTTTTTTAAATAGATTTCAAAGCTCGAACATAAATTTATAGGAAGGCGCTCAATAAACAAAATATGTGGTAATAAAGTTAAAACCGATTTGTCAAAATAAAGATTTCAACGTTTTTGTTCCCAGACAGACTATTAAATTTACATAATGAGCTGATTGGACTATAGCATCAGAGTAGATCGTTCAGAGAATGCCTCAAATAAATAAAATTAAATTAAAGACAAAAGTAAATAGTCGGTTTGAATAATCATCGGGCGGCATAAAACATTAAAACGCCCCTGTTAAAAAATTTCGAATTTTTCTAAATTTTTAAAATAAGTCAACTAGGTTTTTGCCAAATACAAAAGTTCTTCAAAATATAATTTTCAGTTAGGTATGTACTTCATTTTTTGTATATTTATCTTTAATGCAATTTGTTTTAGAAATATTGCAATTTTTAAATAAATAATTTCACGACTCTTGAGGAGATGAAAATTTGTATAGAATTGCCTAACACAACTAACTTTAAAAAATATCACTAGTTCTTTAATAAACAAAAATTACAACGAATTGAAATTAACTGAGGTATAATTTTTTGCAACGAAGTATATTCAAATTTCATAATTAAAATCCACTCTTAAATAAACTTCTTTTTTTTTAGAAAATTTTCCACTAAAAAAAACAAAAAAAGTTGGATTTTTTAGGGAATAACCAATAATAATTATTATGAAACTTAATTCCTCGACATTTCCTTAAAAATTTTTTTTTTTTTGTGTGGTTTTTGGAATATAATATAAGTTTTTTGTTAATATTGACTCTAGTTTCATTTTGTATTTCGTTTGATGTTATTGTTTTAATTGCTGCTTCTGCATTGATGACTTCTTGGCTTATGTTGTTTTTGTTTATTTTCGGAATGTTGAATTTTAAACCTTTGTTGAGTGTTTTTATTTCGGTATTAGTGAGTTGGATATTTGTATTGTTAATTAATCTAGGAAAAAATGTGTGTGTGTTTACTGGTATTGTATTATGATTTTGAATATTAATTAGTTTTTGTATTTTATTGTATTGTTTATTGGTGATTTCTATTGCGATTTTTTGTATGTACTGGTCTATTTCATATATGTAAATGTCTGCAGCTATGTAATGTATGTTTTTGTATAATTGGAGATGGAATTTGTATAACATATTATTTAATTTTAACTTTTTGCTATATAGAAATTTAATCTCTTCTTTTATTCTAATTATTCGGGCTATTTTTTGTGTGTTTTGCGCGGCAATTGATGAGTTTTTAATTAGAATTTGTGCGTATTTGGGTGTAATATGGGTTTTGAGGCATTTCTTATTGAATTTTATATTTAAATTGGCTTTTGTTATTTGTTTATTATTAAAATATAACTCTTCATGAATAATATTAGGAACCCTAACCCTACCCGGTCAATGTGAAACCCAAAATTAATTCTCATTAAAACAATAACTGCTTCCAATAGATTTTTGCAGAATCATTATGGGCGAGAAAAAACCCAAACACAAAGGCTCTATACCTGGAAAGTGAGTGAACTGACAAATAAGAAATATATAAGAAGAAGTTACAGAATGAAGTTTTTTTTGATTCATTGAACATTTAATGCTCTAAGTGGATGGGTATTCTTCTTTTAGCATCCAGTTAGCCAAACCTTTAATTAATACTGCGATCTGTATAAGATTTTAAAATATCTGGTATGAATGATTTCCACTTAACACCGATCATCGAAATATTTTGAAAGTGTAAATGGATAATTGAAAAAGAGTCATACCAACTGTAATTACATTTATTAAAAAAAACATTATCGAAGTCATTTTGTGTTTTTTTGTTAAAATTATTTTAATTTTTTCTTAAAAAATTAAGATAAAGTTTACCTTATTTATTTAGACATGATTGTATGAATTTTATTTGATGGCATATAATATATACATTAAATACATATACTGTCATTTACTTTGTACATACATAAATCTCAAAAAAGAAAATATCATTGAAGATATTAAAAACTTCCTTCTGCATCCAGAACTCCATAACCCATATCCAACAACTTATTAAAGATTATAAAGTAAAAAATATATTATATAAGGGGTTTTTGTGTGATAACACACTTGCAGTTAGGCTGCTAGGTTTGAATGAACAACAACACTTGAGTGAGCTACCACCAAGTTTTTATAGGCTGGAGTTATAGCTATTTCACGACTGCCACGCCGATCATCAGACTCCTTTAAGTGGTGCTTGGTCTTTGTTCAATTTTAATTGAAAAAACTTTCTATGCCCAGGTAGGACTCGAACTCGGACCAAGCTCCCTCCGAGCCATATGCATACGCATTGCGCCACCGAGGTCACTTGATCAAGTCGGTCCAATTTTAAGTTTTCTTGTTTTGACAATTGCATTTGAAACCAGCATTTTTACTAGCTACGCACAAGTTGTTGTTGTACATTCGGTTTCTTTCTTTTTTCTCCGTACTCGATTTATTAATCAACAATTCGTTGAACATATAAGGAGGGAGATTGTATGAAAGATTTGACACGGGTCAAGAATTAATTCAAATTTGTATAAGGGGTTTTTGTGTGATAACACACTTGCAGTTAGGCTGCCAAGCTTTCGCACCATCATATTAATATTGATGGTTTGAATGAACAACAACACTTGAGTGAGCTACCACCAAGTTTTTATAGGCTGGAGTTATAGCTATTTCACGACCGTCACGCCGATCATCAGACTCCTTTAAAAAAATATATTATTTATTATATTTTGTTAAGAAAAAGTTTTAAATAGATCATTTTATAGTTATTTGTGATTTTCAATTTTAGAAGAATTATGTTATTGCTATTAAAAAAAGAATAGATTTTTTTTATGAAAATGGAATTAAATAATTATATTTCCTTCTATAAAATAATTTTTTAACACATATTTACATAAGTTTAGTTACAAATTCTTTAAATATTTATTGTTGACTTATTTCGTTCACTTCAAAACAATTTGTCATAATACTCGCCAAGCAAAATAAATAAAAACAATTTATACATACATACCAACATGACTTCGAAAAATTCTTTAGTTTATGAGTGTGTTTCTTTATTTATTACGGATGACAAATAGAATAGATAAAAAGAAAAAAATATTTATATAGGATTTCTAGAATGGTATTGCAACTTATTTGCCTCTTTAAATAAAAAAGACCAATGTGAATTTGTCATAAATGAGAATATATATGATATAGCTACGTAAATTGAAACACACTTAATATATTATATAAGAAGACTTTTATGCTAAAGAGGATACATTAATTACTATTAATTTTAGAAAAAATATTTCTTTTTTCATATAAAAAACCCAATTTTAATATAAACCTATTCCGAAAAAAAATACATCCGTTTTAAAAAAATAAACAAATGCATAGGTACAACAAAAAAATTTAAATATTCATTAATGCGGGAAAATTCCGCACACGCTAATAGCACAAGATCAAATAACTCAAACAAACCTGCTACACGTACTTCAAAACTATTCTCAGCGAAAGAATCCACCATGCTACTAAAAAAAAAAAAAAACAAT
Organism: Epistrophe grossulariae; assembly: GCA_929447395.1. Lineage (NCBI taxonomy): Eukaryota > Metazoa > Arthropoda > Insecta > Diptera > Syrphidae > Epistrophe > Epistrophe grossulariae. The sequence goes on along the minus strand of OV839566.1, from coordinate 163,651,421 downwards.
AAAATCCAGACTCAGCCGGATGGAATCACACCGCATCATATATACGTAAAGTTCATTCGCTTTAAATGAAATGAACCAACTGAGCGAAAATGTTGGTGTAGGCTCAAAACAATCAATATGTATACAAAGCATTCTCTTAATATGTGTGCATTCCCATGCCCCAAAAATCTTCATCATCATCATCGTCATCTCAGCGAAGAATTCCAAACGAATGCGACCGGTGAAGTCCCACTGCGCACAAGAGGAAGAGGTCACGCTCATCGTCATCTCTCCGTTCAGTGAAGAAAAAAAAGCCACTAACTAACTTTGTATGGTAACAGTTGTATGGGTATATAAAAAGCTGTCTTAGCAAATATTTTAAACAATCAAAGAACGTCGCTCGTTCCGATCGTGTGTGCTTATTATTAAATATTCAAAACCAAATCGCCCGTCGGTGAAATTTTAAACGAATTATAAGGAACTCGAAAAAAGGATTACTACTTATACGAGTTTTAAAAAAAAGGATATCACATCAAGAAAATTCCATCAAAGTGAAATTTTAGAAAAATGTAAGAATTACAATTATATTAAGTAAAAAAAAGGACATTGTGCAATTTATGGATATTCTCTCTAAGTGCTTGTGGTGCTTTAAATAAACAAACATATTTAATAACATTATTGGACTTCAAAGAATGCAAAATCATACGAAGTTATTTCTTTGGTGATTACTGATTACTAATGCTGATTAAGATTCTAAATATAAAACACGTTCTACATATATTCTGTGCTGTCCTAGTGTATTTGAATTTAATATGTCTGGATTAAAGAGAATGGCTAGACCCAAATACCCTCCCGTTCTTGGGCTAGAAGTGTGGATTTAAGTGAGACTAAATTCTGACAAAGTGTTTTTCTTCATTTGAATTCCAAAAACTAAAAAAAAAAGTTGTTTTCAATAGATAACCTAAGCCCGCTAGTTAAAGTGTTTGCATAATTAATGAATTAAATAAAAGTATGAATATACAATTTATTGAGAAAATAGAGGGATATTAGCTTTTGAAATACCAATATCGCCTCGCATCAAAATCGATGCAAAAAACAAGAAAGAACTCTTTTCGTCATTATTATTTTTTTTTTTTTTTTCTAAAATTTAAAGAATTTTGTTTTTGCACAACAACATCCGCATTGGATTCAAAAAAATATTAATAGCCTTAATTAGCATAAAATGTCTACAGATATATTTTTTGACATTAATGAGAAAATTGAATTTAAAATATATGGAACAGGATGTTCTCAGGGCACTAATTTCGTATGCGATTTTCCGGTTCTACAAATGATAGATCGATTAAAATGATTGTTTGATAAGATGACAACTAATTTAATTACTTTATTATTGGTTGAATTAATTATAACAAATTAGAAGCAACAAAAAAAATTAATTAAAGATTCTTTGAATATTTTTAACTAATTTAAAGTGATAAAGTGCCTGTTTTCCTATTGATATTTGACTGGAATGGAATTTAGTTTTTTAGAATTTATGAATTCTAATTTTTAATTCAAACGAAAATTTTTATTTTCGAAATTGATTGAACTAATTTTGTATACTCAATTTTTTTAAGGAATAAAAATTTTTTTGATAATTGCTTAGAACATATTTCATTGTGATATTTTTTTTGAATATTTGCAATAATATTCACTCACACGAACTTTAAGCAAACGAAAAGTCTGATGTCTTTTTTATAAAAAAAAAATAAATTTTACTTTTTTGGTTTAATGTTTATTAACTCCTAATAATATAAAGCTAAGCTTCAAAACCTGTTTATTGAAAAAAATAAACATTACGATTTAAGGATCCCTCACACCAATGCGAATCTGTCACCGCGACGACGAAAACAATAATAACAACGTGTTGTTTTCATTGACAACCACATGTTGTTATGATTGTTTTTATCGTCACCACGAAAGACTCGCGTTGGCGTGGGGGAACCTTTATTATTTAATTAATTGATAAAAATTATATTTAGCTACACAAATTTGTTACAGTATTGCACGTACCTGCTTTTTGTAAACATAACAATTAATCTGAATTCTAAATTTGGCAATATTGGTTAACTTTTTCAATTAGTATTTAAAATTCTTAGATAAGAGTTATCTTTCCTTTAATACATCTTTAAATAATAACATACAAAATTCTTACCAAGTAAGGCTTTGTCATAACTACCATTCAAATGCATTGATTTAACAATTCATCTTAAATATAAAATTATATATTTTCTGTAGAAAATAAACAAAAAATCTTATGTTCAAACTTTATTTGTCTAGTTAAATTATTATTCGAAACATGCTACATTCCATTTAATTTGTTTTGTGATGCGTCAACATTTTAACACGCACTGACACTTAAAATAGAATTTATAATTTTTAATTGAATTTCTAATCATTTCTATTTTTAGAAAACAACAGAAGAAATTAAATCTGAGTAATACCTAATATTAAAAATAACAAAATTAAAGTAGTACAATTTGTGCGAATAATAAGCTGTCTTAACTTGGTGTATACAAATAAACGAAAGAGTTGTTGCACAAACCTGATTTAAAAATTTTTGTTTTCTCTGTGTTAATGTTATTATTTGTTTGGGATTTGAAATTAATGAATCATTGAGAATGATAATTTATACTTAATCAATCAATCAATTGCGTAGTTATTGTATACACTGTATCTGACAACATAAAAATGCCTTTAATTTAAGACGAAGAAAAAAATCAACATTAATATTGAGTAATTGAAAAAAATAAATACTTTATAACTCACCGTCACTTATTGCATTTTTCAATCGAATTTTTTTTGTCTGCTTATATACGTCATCTACTAGGTATATTATAAGCTTAGTTTAATCGGTATGGATTTTTTAATAAATTAGCAAAATTTTTCAATTTCATTTATAAATTTGAATTTAGCTGAACTTTAAAATTGAAGTTGGTTTGAAGAATTGATTTAAACACAAAAAATGGTTATAGAATCTTGACGTTTTACAAAACTTTTTTGAATACAAAACAACTAGAAGTTAAAATAAAAAACAAAAATTTTAACTTCAATTTAAAAATAATTTTATTAAATGATTTTACCTCCAAACAGATATGTTCACATATTTATTAATTTGTATAGAACAATTTCAATTTGTTGTTCATACCTGAATTAGTTAAGTTTATTTAAAACTTATAACGGGAGAATAATATATTTACAATATTTTATGAATAAATAAATATTAATATTAATTAAATTAGGCAATACCAAAATTTTTATTTGAACCAACCAAACCACAGTTGATTTAGAATCCAATAAAATCATTAACGAAACAACGAATATAGCACAGACAATAAATGTCACCATCGCACATTAATTTCGCGTTATATATTTATCAACTCCAACTTAATAATTTTATTTAATTTTCCGTTTTTGTTTTCAGCTTAAAAAATGGCACGGTGTAAACTTATACCACTAGCAATGCTGCTAGTGTTGCATGCAGCATTTGGTGATGTGGGCTCAAATATATTCCTTAGCGGAGTCTATAAAAACTCAATTGATTCACATCCGATATCATCGGAATATGATAATTCAATTAGTAAAAATAATATTTTCCTGGAACATGCCATCTTCAGTAGGCAAGCACAACCATTCAGTGCACCAAAATACTTACCCCCTAAGGAGTATATTAAATGCGGTGGTGGACAACAGTGTGTTAAGAAAAATGTTTGCCAAGGAGGATATTTCACAAATAATCCAAACGGTTATATTCAGGTAAGTTCAGGTTTTTTTTCTTGTTGTTGTTTTGTTTAATCTGTTGTATAAATTTAAAGCTATAAATAAAAAAATATCATTTAGAAAAGTATGTAAAAAATGTCATACTCATAATATATTAACTTGACACACAACTAATTTTAATAAAATTTATAATCACAAACGTGTTTAGTTTGGATTGTATCATTATTTTTTTTTATGAAATATTGTTAGTTCTTCGCTCAGAAGTATTAAGTTCTTTTAAACGAGTTGTTAAATAATATTCCTGTTTATTTATTGGTTCTTTAGGCTATTGTTAAATATTTAATTTTATGGTGTTTCTTAAAGTAGATGTCAATTCAAAACAATGACAAGACAAATTCTACATAAATAGATTGCTGAAGATATTTCAGAATTATAACTTCTCGTTTTTATCTTTGTTTTGTTGTTATTACTTATTTGTAAAATAAAAACAACTGGAGAAGGCCATCGATTATTAAATATTAATAGTGCTAAGTCTTCTTCTTGGGTGATTTGATAGTATGTGGAATTTGTATAATAAAAACCTTCTTATAAAAATAATGCCTGGCCCTGAGCAAAAAATATCAGTTTAAATATTTAAGAATTAAATCTTTTTGGATATAGTTCAGATTGGATTTTTCTAAATTTTCAACTTAAAGATGTGCGTATTTAAACTTTTCCTTCAAAACATCAATCAACCATTTATCTGATGAATCAAAAAGTATTGTTTTTATTATGAAAAAAAAAATTGTTTATTAAAGGGAACACAAAATTACAAGCTGGTTTTTTAAAGAAAACTCTGTTATTTCAAATTTTATCAAAGTGATGGAGAACTCAAAGACTTTCATTTCCCAACAAATTTGGTTATCAGAAGTTGACTTATTAAAATATGGAACTTCTCGCCTGAAAAAGTTATAAATTGGGTTGAATGTAGATTTTGTGAAATATTTTAAATGATATCTCTGTCGTAGAAAATAAGTTTTTACATTGATGAGGGCATTTCAAATCTTATACATTTTGTATAGAGACTTCCATAAAGAAATAATTGTTCGATGAAAGTAGAAAAGAATTAAAGGGGTCAAAAAAGAGTCAAGTCAAATCGACTTTTACATACAAAGTTGCTATTCAAATATAAAAATTCCTGAATTTTATTCCTCGATAAATCAAAATATTGTTTTAATTTTCATATTATTTTCTGCTAGAAACTGTGATAATAATTAATTAAAATTTATTCTACTTGAATGAATTAAAAGAATGCTTGCCCTGAGTTCACCTTTTTAAAAATTCGCTCAAAACTTGATGATCATGATACACATTTATTTATCAGGTCTACTATTTCTAGTTTTTTATATAATATTTATATATGTATGTAGATACATATATACATATTATATTACTTTCTATTACTACATCATTTTTGCCTTCAAACCTTAAAAAATTATATGGCAATTTATTTTAAAAACACCGCATAATTATATCAATTTTTAGGATAAATATACAATTAAGATAAGTTTTAGTTTGAAGCCATTTTCAAACCTGTATATCTTCCACGAATTGTTGATCACTAAATTATTTCCAAAACAAACGACTTGGCCTAGTTTAAGCAAGCAACATTGATTTTAATTTAATTTTATTTTTTATTTTTGTTGTTTATTTTATTGTTTATTTAAAAATTATGTTTTTGTTGAAAAGGAACACACCCCCACTCTAAAATGATTTAATTTGATTTAGTTCCGTGTTTAAATAGACATATGAAAAAACTTTACATTTTGTCTGTTTATATTAATTCGTAGGCTTGGAAATATTGACACTTGTTTCAGCTAGCATACATAATATATGTTTATATTGACTATAGAAATACATACTATATCATTAATGATAATGTTTTGACATCAAATTAAGGTAGTTAAATGTGTTCGGCGTCATCAATAAATTAAAAAATACGAGCTATTATATATTATTTATTTATTATATTTTTTGCTTTAAAAATAAACCTTAGGCAATTTTGTGTTATGCTTTATGAGTGTTAAAACAAGGTTACTGGAATAAATTACAATATTTTCAAAGTGTTTTTTTGGCAATTAATACCAGATAATCGGTCAGATCATAGATAGAAATTATATATTAAGTTTTAATGTTGAAATTTCTATTAAAATTTTATATTGCTATAATATCAGATTCCTACCTACTTCAGAAACTTTTAGCCAGAAAAAAATAAACACGAATCAAAACAAAAGAGCTGAGGAGGTAAAACTCGCTTACTTGTGGCATCCACATCCTACTGAAATTGTAGTCAAACCTATTATCGTAATAAACTTGAAGACACATCTACGGCATGCATAAAATTAAGATTATATAATAAATCAAGAATATCCGCGTTTCCCAGTGTGAAAACCGTGCCCGGTAAAAAACGAAAATAAAAAAATAAATAAATAGCAGAGTTAAAAAAACAAAACTCATTTCGAAAAAAATCCCTTAAGTGCAGTATTGTGTACCTACTCATTGCACCAGTCTACTGATACTGATGCACTTGTGCTACCAAAAAGTACTTTGTGTAACCCAGAAAAAAATTTCGTAATCAAAAAATTATTTTCATGATATTTTGATTTTGGTATCTTGTGGTTTGTTTTTTTTTTTTTGAGTCCGTCTGTCTGGTGGCACTGCAATCACATAATACAACAACAACTTGCTTTATTGCCCGTATATACCTTCAGAGGAAGAAAGAAAGCGGTCCGATCACCTGCTGCCCAAAAAATTTTCATTCTTTTTGCTTGTGGTTATAATTTATTTTTGGTGGAAACTTGATTAATTTTTTTCTCTCTGTACTTGAAATTTTTGTGTGTAAGCTTCATAAAAAGAAAGTTTTTTTTTGTACTAATATTTATTACCATAGCCGATGGCAAAAGTGTTGGTTGGTTTAAAAACCCATTTAAATAAATATTCTCTTTATAACACCCATTAAATGAATGACATATTATGTATATGAATATATATGACCTTTTCCATCGACAACCGCAAAAACACCTTCTACTTACATATGAAGCACTTTAACCATTAGCAATTTGATGTTTATTAAAAAAAATAGAAAAAAATTAAATATCTAAGCTTAAGTCGGTTTGTGCACTTGTCTTAGTCAACGATTTGTGTTTGTTTGTTTTGTTTTGAAGCAAAACGACTTATTTGTTGCCGATGGCAACTTTTCAACCATCATCATTCAATTCAGAACCTTCTGTCATATATGCAGTAGACTTGGCTTTAATGTGCTCAATAGAAGGCATATCAAAAAGGTCACATGGATGAGCACCACGTCTGGTTACTGCCCAATTAGATAGATATCGTATAATTTTCCGCTGAGTATGTGCTGTTTTTTAGTTTGCCACCAGAGGTGATATCAATTGAATTCTCAATCAAAAGATCAGCATGGTGTTCAGCTTTAAACCAAAACCGCACAAAGAGGTGCATTTTCATAAAACAACTCTATTAAATTTATAAATATCTCAGATTAGTATTCAAGATGCTTGATTTCTTGGTAAGGAAATATAATTTATCAGAAAAATGTCTTTTTATTTAATATGTACTTAGGTATTGTCTAGATATTGTTTAACAAAGAGGTAAGTACATGAAAATTAACTTAGCTATCAATTTAGTTCCAAAATTAATTTATAGACAAATTCCTTAAATATAGATTTTCATATTCAGCTCTTTTATTTAATTTATTTGATAAATACTAAGATATTCGTTTAGTCTCTTCAAACAATTGCCATACATATATCCTCCGTTCATTTGATGAACTTATTTGATTTTCCACTATAAAACAAATAATTAATTGGTAAAATAACCTAATATGTATATGACGTTATCAAAAGGTCGACTAACTGGAAAGAGATGTGGTATTCTGACTTTCTTGAAAAATTATTCGAAGTCTATGAATATACAAGTAGAAATAAACTAAGATTCATGGCTTGATATAAACCCACACATGTTGATAGTAACTTCCATTTGATTTTTTTTCTTCAATCGATAAATTTGATTAAAATTGGTATTTATGAGCGCTTGGGTATTTTATATTATAATATAGGTATAAGAAACGACTTAATTTAATTTAACGATAAAATTTTAATAAAATTATTAATTTTCCTCTCTTCATAATAACTCTTATTAAAAATGCTTTCCAGTATATAATTATATCCGCAACAATTATATGCAAAATAATTTCTTTTCTTAAATACATATTCAGATAGTTGCATCAAGAAAACAAAAGAGTTGAGATGCGAACTTTAAAAAATGTAAATTACATTAAACACGTCAGCTTAAGTTGAGAAAACAACGTGAATTTTAATCCTATCTGTATTTTATTAACAACAAATGATTCAGTGTATGAATTGAATGAAAAAAATTTCAACAAAAATAAAAAAATCGTGAGTTTACACAATTCGGTAGCAAGTGCAAATTGTGATGTGAATAACAAATCAGTTCAGGCAAAGAGAGGTTAAAAAACGGAGTTTGTCTGCCCATGTCTTGTCAGTCAAAACAAATATTGTCTTAGTTAGTATTCAATGCTCTTGGTCAATATATATTAATCAATATAAACAAAAAATATATGCACAAAACAATAACCGTTGAACTTGATTTTGTAATGTTAATATCGAACTTCAAATTATTATTTATTTTTTTACTTACAACCATCTCCGGTTTATGTGGTGAATACAAAACTAAGCGCGTTTTACTGAACTTTATTATTAATTAATAATTTACATTTATTTCAAATTCTCAAGAAAATTAACATAGAATATTAAAAAAAACCCGATGATTTAATCGGTTGCGTGTGTGGTTGGAAAAAATAAGCAAACACTAGTTTGGCAAGTAAGAAAATCATTTTACAAGACCAATTTATATACAGAGGGAGTGCATTAGACGTAGGAGGAACACCCACTTGGAAATTCACACATGGTGTTTGAATTGTGGATGATTTTTGTTTTCTTTTTATAAACTCTTAGTCACTGTTTGCGGATAGAAGCTGCTGTTGGGTGTTTAGATGATGTATCACATGCAAATAGAGGTCTGAAAGGTTTATTAACCTTTCATCTCAACTATAACTGAACATCTGATTGATAGTTGTGGCTTCATTAAAAATGATTAATATACTTTCGATGTCTATGTAAGAAAAAAAATCTACTGAAAATTCCACCATATGCCATGCCTATATATATACCGTCCAACTGGCTGCAAGAAATTCTACTTTTTCTCACTTACATCATTCATTGACAATGTTGAACAGTAATATTATATTATAGAAGAGAAGACTATAAAAAGTGATTACTTGTCAACGAGAACCACTTTATATGTATTCTATGAAGACGCCGAGTATAAAACCTTGGGAATCTATAATGACATTAAAAAAAATTTCATCTAAGAAAAAATAAAAATTATCATAAAGAAGAACAAAAAAATTGAAAAATTAGCAGCATGTTTTGTGACGCACTTAATAGCTTCTGGGCAACATAAGACCAAGTTCTTAGCAAAAAAAAAAAAACTAAAATACAAACTTCGAAAATTAATCAGCTTATTGCTTTAATTAAAGTTTTTAATTTGTCTTCTTTTATTTTAGAACCAGATTTTGTAGAAGTTTTTTTTTTAGTTTTTGATTTGAATTAGAACCAAGGAACACCTTGAACTTGTTGGCATAACTATAAAAGTATTCTTAATTGATTGAATTTTTTTCTTTTCTTTTTGATGCAATTTTGATTAAGATTTCATTTATTTTGAAACTTGATAGGAGTATTTTGCAAAGATACTTAATCTTGTTTAACCAACTGACGATGAAAAATAAGAAAATTAAAAAAAAAATGAAAATAAAATTCATCCCTCGTAATAAATCTTTAATACGTCAAAAGAACTTAATTGAAACAACACACTCTGTATATGAACTTATCCAACTATCTACTACCTGTTGCAATATTGAAGTTGTATTGACTTAAGGCTTAACAAGCATCTGCATGCCTGGTATATAAAATAAACTTTGAGCATTATTGACCGATAGTTTTTTTTGCACACGAATGTGATGTTTAAGCTATCACGTGGTTGGAATCTGTATGCTAAGGCTTAAATTATATTAAGAGAGAGAGAAGAACTAGTTTGTTAATATTTTGTTTTTATTTTTATTTTTATTATTTTTTTTTTTTGCAGAACTGTGAATCGGAGACTGATATTTGTTGTACGTACCGTGCACCACCAACAACTACAACAACGACCCAACGTCCATCGGTACCATGTTCAAGAGATTCAGATTGTGTGGCACCAAGTCAATGTACTCGAGGAACAATAAATGTTTCAAACTATGCTAAGACACTATCGGTAAGTTTTATTTTGTGTCAAAACTTTTTTAACTGAATCCGGAAGCCAAAGTTCGATATCATACTAAAAGGGTTATAACAACAAATGTAAACAGACGTATTGAAGGCCTTCTTTAATTATAAATGTTCAGAAAGTAACTTGTGGTTCCTATAAGTCTCTGTCTCTGACCATTAAGCTCAATATGTTGTTATTTTTTTTTTTAAGTGTTTACACACACTTAACACACTGAAGAAAACTATAAAGCTTGATGTAATTCAGTCAAATTTAAATGTAGGTTAGGTCTAAAAATAAAATTTCATTATAATTTTAAAATTTATAGTCAATGACAGTATTAAAATTCTAACATGTGTTGTTTGTCGTTAACATAATTTAAAGATAACCTAACACGCCTTCTTTCGAATATATTTTTCAATCAAAATCGAGAAAAAGTAAACGCATGTAGCCCTGTTTGATGTGTAGTTGAATTATAAATCAGATGTTTGATAATATTGCTTAAAATATTTTTTTCTGTGACTCAGTTTATCTATTACAATTTCACATTAACAAAAATCATTCTTTTACTTTTAATTTTGTGTATTCCAGCTTGAAAAAAAATTTGATGTTACTTAAAAAGTAGTAGAAACAAGTCTCTTACAATTTCTGTCGCATTTGATTGTATAAGCAACAGAATTAAAAAATGTGAACAGATCAAATGATTGATGGGTTAGAAGTCATCCATTTCACCGTGCTTAAATCTTTCAAAGCTTGTCGCCTTTATTATTTTTTTAATTAAAAATCCACAAATACCAAGATAAACCTTTTAAATTCATAAACTTTCAAAATTCCATTAGTATACCACACTCGATAACAAAACCAAAGCAGAAATAAAAAAAAAAGAACAATTAAATTTTTGAAGAACAAAAAAAAAACCAATTGCATTCCAAAGCAGTCTTGCTTAATAATTTGACATATTCAAGCCACAAGCCGAATCTCATGCTCTCATTTCAATAATAATAATTACGTTGGTATGCAAATTATGACAGATTGTTATAGTTTTTCAGTATTTTTTGTTGTTAATTTTTTTGCCAACACAATGTATTCCCAGATTCAGATAAGATAAGATTCATGCCACTGTGCACAGTAACAATTCGTGCCCCAAGTCACTCAAAAAAAAAAAAAATAATAATAACAAAAACACATTAAGCAGTAGCTTGATACCATACCCTACCCTACAATGAAGATGAATGAAATGCAATTCGTATGTAGGTACACAGATCAGAGATGTGTGAGAGTTTATTGTTTTTTTTTTAATGAAAAGAACTGAAAATTTCATAGGGCTTGAAATATATTACCCAACTCGCAAAGAATTCAACAACATGGTATAGAGATAACAAAAGAAAGACAACAAAACAGCAACGAAAAAAGAAACCTGTCATATATTGTAGGTCTTATTCAGCTTTTCACTCAGCTGTACCAGTTTACTTGAGTTAAAATAAAACTGAATATGCAGAGCGCAATAAACAACAACAACAGCGAAAACCAGCATCAAAACAAAATTGTTGGCAAGGTCGTCTCGTGACGTTGATTATTATGCGCATCGCTTATGATCGAAACGATTAAATAATTTCGAATACCACAACCATCACCGCTATAATAGATCCACATATACATACATCGAACTGCCCGGATGCATTGTTAGGCTAATAATGACTCTTATAAACCCGTCTACCGGGGGACCGCCGACGACGACGGTAGAGATTATACCGACGCCATTAATATTAGAAGACCCCTTTAACGCATTCATCATTTGATTTATAGATATTATTATGTCACTTCCTTGGTTGGCATTATTAAGTCCCTTCCAAAAAATACATGAAATTAAATCACGATATAGTTTATATTAATTGGTGTTTTGGTTGACCAAGACTTAAAGATCAAAGACCGGAATATCTTCGGATTTGTGATTAGAAAGTATTGACCTAGACCTTGAAGTAAACCATCTAAAGCAAGACCATCTGAAATTCTTGTTGGTTTCGATTATTTTTTTTTTTTGAAATTTGCATTTCTCGATCGAATGTAATAAAGCCCTTGAATTGAGAGCGAATTAGAATTTAAACTTGATAAGTTTCTTATGAAATTATTATCATCTTAAGACCTATATTGATGAATATGCAACAAATAGAGATAACTACGTGTATATAATCTCGTGAAGAAGATCAGTATTAAGTCTGTTGTGGTAAAGCTCAGGTAAATTAAACACCACTTGATCACGTTTCATAGGTGATTTAAAAATGTTTTTTTTTTCTTATTGTTTGTAAGATATTATTTGCTACTATTTAGTCATTGAGGTTAGTCGGTCGTCTGGACGATTTAGCATCAGCTTTTTTTTTTGTAATTTCTTTCTTCTTCATTACAATATGTGCAATTTTCCAGCCATTCAGACACCGAATAAAAGTAATTGAATTGTCGTTGTCTGGGAAGAGGAAATCACAAATAAAATCCGCAATTGTGAGAAAAACCAAAGAGCTGAGTAGCGAACTTTATTTTTTTTTTAGGTTTGTAAAGATCTATTTGACTAGCAAACTACACGCGATTACACTGTTAAGCAAATATTATTTCAAGCTTATAAGTTGCTTAAGCTTAGAAAATGTAATTATTGTATGAGTTTGAGATATGCATTCATCATATTACTAATGATATAGCAAAATATCTTTATCGGCGCAGTGTCGGTTTTACTATCTTAAAAAATAACAAAAAAACAAACAACATTAATTATGTTATTTTAATGAGAAAAAAACTCTCTTAACGCGCGTGGAGATACCGGAGATTAATTTAGTGTCTAATTTTAATATTACACAATATCTTATTCCAAAGAAATTTTATTTGATAAATTATAATTGGAAACAATTCTAAAGAAAGTTCCGGATATATAGAAAGAAATGTTTTATTTATTTTTTTTATTTAAAAGAATTAAGGTTCCCCCACACCAACACGAATCTGTCGTGACGACGACGAAAACTACAATATTAAAGTGTTGTTTTCATTGAGAACCACATGTTGTTATTATTGTTTTCGTCGTCACCACGAACGATTCGCGTTGGTGTAGGGGAACCTTTAAATTAGAAATTTTAGCAGATATGCTTTTAATTCTATGCTTTATAGCTTTATAGGTTTCATCCTTGTATATGAATCCAGAAATACAAATAGTGATTTTAGCTTGCATTAAATGAATAAATATTGATAATTTTTGTATTTTCACTGAACGATTTTTGCAGATTTTGGAGAAATGACCTTCTTTGGAATTTAAGATTTAAATAATGAAATATTGAACACTTTAGAAGTTTGGATGAGGTACCTAAGTGTGACACAACACAGATGAATTGAATTATTAAACCAATAAAAAAAAACTTAAATTTTATGTAACATTTCAATCTAAGCATTCTGAAATGGCCCATTGTAACAATTTTATTTATGTTTTATAAACATCCATAAACTACATCAACGTTTAGCCTTATCTTACAAAATGCATAAAGCTACCTTAACCGCAACACAATAACCATCAATTTAATTTCCTTCTCGTGGCTATTGTTAAGAGAAGATCAGACCAACAAAATTTATAGCCCTCTTCATACAACCGGTGGAGATGTCGCTTTAACGTCATCGTCAAGTTGGTTTACCGGTTGAAAGCATCTGATTGATATTTGACTATATTTTCATTGCAATGATTTAAAATATTTATAACGAGTTCTTTTGGATGATGCTGTTGATCTCCCTAGTTTTTTTTTATTTGTTATAAATTTCATCATGATGATGGTTTAATTTTTCTGTTGCAAATTTTTATCTGTGCATTTCTTATATTTCAAATAGCAACTCGATTGTCTTGCTAAGTCAGTCACAACCCACAACATCATTAGTCTTCCTGATGACAAAAGAAAATCCCATAAACTAACCTAACTGACAGAATAAAAATGCAAATGTCTAGCATAAATATCCACAATTATAGAATGAACGAACTTGCCTAGTGACTGGTATCGTAAAAAAGACTATAAGACGAACAAAAAAAAAACTCTACAAAATTTAATATGCAAATATAATTATCAAATCAGAAAGATCCAATGACCTTGTTTGGCTCTTTTGAAACTTTGCGTGCCATGTGCCATGTGGATGCAGCGATTTTGGATCTTTGACTCTATCGTGTAGGAATTTCGATTGCATATGTTCTCTTCTTCAAAGATATTTTGTTAACATGAATTTACTATTTGAACTGTGCGATTGGTAGTTTGAGTATGAAAATTTTGAATAAAAGACATATTTATACGTGACAAGAGATTGATGGTGTTTTAAGATATATTAAAATGTCTTAATTGGCTCCATAATTTGTATGGGATGGGGGACATTTTTCGTGACAAAAATAATCTTGCAGAAAATTCTTAATATTTTTTTTATGTTGGATTTTGTTTCCGGTGGAAAACTGTGGTAGTCAGGTCAATAGGTCCGTCCAGAGATTTTATACAGTATTACGGTTTCAGTTGTTTTTTTAACATTTATTATTCTTTTAACCTTTTCACTGTTTCACTTTTGTTCTTAATTTCTTCTTTCCATTGCATATTCACTTCAGTTAATCCTCTGTGTAGAAAAATTAAAAAAAAAATGTTTCAAATTTATTAGTTGCATGTTAGCTTGCTGAGAACTAGGACTTAGTGACTTAAATGGAGATGAGAGTCACTTCATTATGACATAAGATTATCTTCTCCTATAATTCGCAGCAAAGCTATTTTTGAAGTCGGATCAAATTATTTGTTTAAAAGGCACATTTTAAAACAACATCCATAAACACGTACATTTTACTTATGCCAGATTTTTTCGCCATAGACTTTGTAAAGAATATATTAATAACTTTGGTTTAAAAGACGTATCGTTAACTCCTTTACCGCAGCTTCATTCCTGCTTATATTCTTATAAGAAACACTTCATTGACACAGAAATCTTGACCAAATTTTATCAGCAATAAAAGTTTCCATTTAAGGAATTGGCCATTCAGTGAATAAAAAAAAACAATATCATATATAATGTCATCTCAAGTTATATTTGTTGTGTGTTGCATGTTTCTAACACGATATTTGACACCTTTTTTTCGGCAAGTGGTGGCGAATTTACTTAGCATTCTACGTCTGCACGCCTCACACACCTTTTGCCTTATAAATGTGCTTTTTTGCAAGATGCATGACCAATGCATCAGCGCACTCTTGATCTCGACGCCAATGTGAGCTCAGGTTCATAAGGTCTTAAGCTGGATTTGCATGCGCAACATGTGCAAGAAGATAAGCTCAAAACACAGACATTTTTCCCCAACAACCACATGGTTTAATGTTGCTGAAGTTAAAAAAAAAAGAAAACAAAAATTAAAAGAAAAACAAGAGAATATTTCACAACTATACTGCATTTACGGTACATTAAAGTTAATTGCATGGTTTATTAATAGCAAAGACATACCCCTTATGTGTTATAGGTGAAGACTTAAAAGGAGGGGTTTTCTAGCAATTTCTTGTTATTATTTTTTTTTTTGGTTTGAAGGGGAATCGCATAGTTAAAGAAAGTGTCAAATGTGAACAATTCAAGTGACTGTTAAATTGGGTTTTAAATTGTGATGATAATAAAGTATTGGTGATGTTGATATTAATGGTGGTATAAGTCAATGGTTAAATGATTATAATAGATTGGAAATAATTTCAAATGTCCCATGGTGAAAGAGGATTTTTCATAAAATGTTTTCATTATTTTAAGTGTTGAAAAATGTTAGGCGATTGAGTTATAAAATTTAATCTTACCCATAGCAGTTAATTATTGTTAAAGACGGAAGGAAACAATTTGTACGATTGATATTGGAAAATTGAGTTATATTAAATTAATCGTTTTTTATTAATCAGTAGCTAAGTATTCTTCGAGCCATCTCTTTATCTTTCCATTTGTTTTCTTGTGACAGCTTTTAATACATATATCTTAGAAATAACTCCTCTGCTTTTACTCCTAAAAATTAATTAGGAGGTAGCTAGCTATTAGTCAGATATAAACTATGACTAAGCTTCAGACTTTCAAATTCTTTTATGATCTACATATTATGGAAACATCTAACAATATTAACATTGTAATATTAAAGGAACAAGTCAAAGATCGATTTTATATACTTATAGTTCAATATAGAAATAACTTTGCCATTTAATTTTACAACTGTATATATTCAATATGCATAACATCTGACATTCTAGTTCAGAATTTCCGTAATTTTAATCGTAGGATTTCCGTTGTCATTATAGATTAATATTAATATCTCGAGATAGTGTTTAAAAACTAAATTCTAGTCAAATAGAACTACTTAAGTTCAAATTGTCAATAAACCTTTTTTTATGATTCGTAACTTCCTATTTCCCTTTTGGTAGTCATTTAAAGAATTAATATAATATTTCACATAAAAATTCCGGTTCACTATAAATATATATATTCTTAAAATTAACATCTTAAAATGATTTTATTATATCAGCCGACAAGATGACCTTTATAATAAATTGCCTATGTTTGCTCAGATTAGTTTGCTAATTTTTGTTTTATTTTAAAAGAATTAATTAAATTCATCAAAATTTGTTTTTATTTTAACGCGAGTTTCTTTATAACTTTGCATAATGGATAAGGCAATGAACTTTTGGGGAATTTATTTACCATAGTTATTTGTCTATAGTTCATTTAATTATATTATTTCGGAAGTTTTTTTTTTTATTTATATTTTATATTTGTTTATGATAATCTTAAAAAAAAAGGAAATAGATTACAATACCTATAATAAATACTATAAAAGACATAACTTTTACAAAGCTAAAAATAATAATTCATATTCATTTTCGATCAACCAAAATAATCAAACCTAACCTTGTGGACTATAATGAGTTGAAGATCGATAGAGGGCTTAATTATAGTTTTTTTCATTATGTATAGGAAGAATTTTTAATTTAAATGCCTTCTAAGTATTCTTCTTGAGTTTTATTTGTACAAAGTAATTAAATGTTCAAAGTCAACTGACTTATTTTTATGAAAGTCAAAGAATAAATATTTTCATAAACCGTTAATAATCTCATGATCAGATCTAGAAAGCATTTATGAAACTTGGTCCAACTTCGTCCCCCAAAAGCAGTTCGAGACTGTATCATCTTACGAATCACAGTTTTTCATTGGAAATTAGTTTATTAATTATATTGGCTTAGATTTTAAACATACATACATATACAATATGCTACGTGGATAAGATTTTTATTTGATTAGTTTCATAATTTCTTTTTTGAAGGCAAAACAAGAAAATGCACTTGTAACCTCTCCTTTACAACATTCTTCTTTTAGTCTCAGTTTATTTATTAAACGACTAATCTGTTAAACACATTCCTCTCTTAGTTCCTTATAAAATATAAAAATCAATTTAAGTAAAACGTTTACGCAAATATTGAAAGTAAATAATTTATACATAGGTAAATTAACTGCCATTCATTTATAAGACTTATGCCGACAAAAATATATCTAAGTATCTTGTGACTAATTTTTTATATTAACAACAAGTAATAAATAAATTCAAATCTCGTTAATACAACTTACTATGATAACCGTGTTTGATGACACATAAATTTTATTTAATAACGTCGTATTTATAAAAAGCTTTTGATAATAAATAAAAATCATACTGCTTCCACCCGCAAACGTCTATCAATATTCTTAACTTTTAAGGAACAAGTTTACCGTGTATGCAATTTATCCCTTATTATTTAAAAAAAATATAAATTGCAATTACCATCGATTCCAATATAGCGTACTTCCTAATAAATTGGTTCTAGCTGCAAACCACGCCTTTAGAAACACCTCTAACAGCTACTAATTAATTATTTGCTACGACCATATCGTTGGGAACACTTAAATTGTAGACTTGGACTTCTGAAGAAGTATTGTGTTCGCAAGTAGTTAAGATAGTTAAGCAACTTCTGTTAAAGATTCCTAATATATATATAAAACAGCTTGTGTGTGTTGCACGCAACTTTATGCGTGCATCTTAAATCTATGTCAAATCTAAAACCAGCTTTAAGCACCCACCTAAAAGATTAAAGGCAATTCAAATAAGTCCAACTGAAGTCAAACGATTGAACTAATGGAATACACGGTGGAGTTAACAGATCAATTAAAAAAACTAACTAACTAGAGACATATACATAGTTCACTATCAACATTCATCATTTTTTTTTGTATGTACGAATTCACTGAAGCCAACCCACACACAAATAGTTTTAGGATGTTTTTTGTTTGGAATCATAATTTTTTATTATAAATTTTCAACCCACCTATCTAATGGCAATATATATGCATTCGGGCATATTTGTCTCGGTAAATGTTTTGACACTGAACCGTCATTTACGTTTATGGCTATAATCCATCAACTGCTTGGTTTGGTGTTCAGTTTTTTTTGTCTTGTTTTTCAGTTGCAATAAAATATTACACCTTCGTCGACTTATTAAAGAAAATTATATGATCTTTGCATTCTTGAATTAGACAAATGCATCAACTTCTTGGATTTTATGGTAAACAGCTAATGGTGATGTTAAAAATAAAAAAGCCATTTTAAGTAGTCATAAGTAACAGGAAAATCAAAGTTTGATAAAATTTGGCCTCCGGAAAATTAATGATTAAAGTTAAAGTTAAACTTGACTTACAGTCTATATACATAGGTAGTCATATATTAATCATTCGTCTCTAATATAATTAATTATTGAATTTATTTCTTAAAGGCAAGTCGTTGTTACGCTCCTGAAGTATGCTGCCGTCTACCTGCTACTGCTTTGACTCCAGATGGTTATGTTTTGACTGTCCCAGAGGTTCCATTCCCACAGCCACAACCATCAATACAAAGACCACCAACATATCAACCACCTGCACCAAAGCCTCCAACTTATCAACCACCAGCACCAAAACCACCAACCTATATTCCACCTGCACCACCAGCTCAACCTTCATACCAGCCACCAGCTCAACCCTCATACCAGCCACCAGTTCAACCCTCATACCAGCCAGCCCGACCAACCTATCAACCACCACAACCAAAACAACCAAGTTACATTCCACCTGCTCCACCAGCAACTCCATCTTACCAACCTCCTGTTAGGCCATCTTATCAGCCACCAGCACCTAAACCACCAACTTACAGTCCACCCGCACCACCAGCAACACCATCTTATCAGCCACCTGCAAGACCATCGTATCAACCACCTGCAGCACCATCATACCAACCACCAGCACCTCAGGCACCAACATACATTCCACCTGCACCACCAGCAACTCCATCTTATCAACCACCTGCAAGACCATCGTATCAACCACCCGCAGCACCAACATACCAACCACCACGTCCACAACGCCCACAATATCTTCCACCTTCCCCACCATCGCCTCCAGCTTACAAGCCCCCAACTTACATTCCTCCTGTATCACCAGCTGTGCCAGCTTACCAGCCTCCTACCCCACAAGCTCCACAGACACCACGCCCACAACAACCCCGTCCTCAACCACCAAGTGTTCAACCACTCCGTCCACAACCACAACCTCAACGTCCACAACCACAACCTCAACGTCCACAGCCCCAACGTCCGCAGCCAAATCCACAAACTGGATACCTTCCACCAAGGCAACCATCACCACCCTTTACACCGAATCTTGTTGGTAGCCCATCAAATACAGTACCCCTACGAGGTGAAGACATCCTGTCAGAGCCTATTTATCCATCAATAAAGCCCCCAGTATTCGAGAACAACCTTTCACCATTGGCTCCACAAAAGTGTGCCGCAGCTCTTATCTGTACAGATATCAACTATTGCGATAGTCAAGGAACTATTACAAGCTCTCCATCCAATCTATCACCACAACAAAATGCATACCGTGCACCATTGTCCGATTGTACTATTGAAGGATCAGGAGCCCCAGGAAAGTGCTGTCGTGACTCGAACTACGTCGACCCATGGCCAGTGAACCCAACTGGACAGTGTGCTACGAGAAATAAGGTATGATTCATTGTGACTTTTTAATTCTGAGATTTTTTTTAATTCAAAAAAACACTTTCTACATTTTAGAACACAAAACCACGTGGAGTGACAGAAGAAGATACATCATTCGCTGAAATCCCATGGCAAGCAATGGTCCTTAAGGAATCATCAAAGTCACTCCTTTGCGGTGGTGCTATCATTGGTTATGGAATGGTTTTAACCACTGCCTCATGTCTAGCTGGGTAAGTTAACGCCTTTTTAATGAAAAAAAAACTCCCCTGATTGGGCACCATTTGAGATTAACTCAAGTAAATCACATATTAAATGAAAATATTTATCTACAGTGAACCAACTAAGGATATTCTTGTGAAAGCTGGTGAATGGCAATTAGGTAGCGACGATGAACCCCTTCCCTTCCAATTGGTCCGTGCTTCTGAAGTCGAAATTCATCCAGGCTACGATGCAGCTACTGGACAAAACAACTTGGCCGTCATTCTTCTAGAGAAGAATCTTCAAACTGCCATTCATATCAATCCTATTTGCATCAGTGATAAGGATCCCAGCCCATCAGAAAGATGTATTGTTACAGGATGGGGCAAGGATGCATTGAGAAGTGAGTTGTTTTTACCACCGGTTTTCAAGACCTTTTATTTAAAAGAAAACCTTATTTCAGTTCATCAACAAGGAGCCCTTATGCACCAAACACCAGTTGATCCCGTGTCCCGCAGTGAGTGTGGAGCCAGCTCAACACAGGTTTGTGCAAGGGCAAAGCTCGACGCGTGCAATGTTGATTACGGTAGTGCATTGGCCTGTGGAACAGGCGATAGCTACACCCTTAAAGGAACCTTCACATCAGAAGACCAATGTGGCAATTCTGTGGCGACATTTACAAAACCGGACATTAAATGGATCAACACTGCCTTCAACTCCAACAACCGCGCCCTCACAATCGGTTAGGTTTTAAGCTCTCTCAAGTATAAAAAAACAAATTAGAATTCGGTACCTTGGTGCAATTTCAAATCCTATTTTGGTGTAAAAATTGATAATTTTGTGTTATATTTGTGTGTGTAATGAAAAAAGAGAAGAAAAAAAAACACTAAAAACAAATCAAAAAACAACAAAACTTACAACTCATATACAAACGAATACTGTCATTAGATATTAATTTAATTTAAATTAAGTTTAGTTTTTTTGTATAAGATATTTCGTATTTTTAATTATATAACTTCTACCAGCTTTTACCTGTAATTTACCTACCCTAAAAATTGTAGAATCTCATAAATCTACTTTAAATCTATCGCGCTTTCGCTTTTTTTTTGTATATTCCTGCTATTTATGATTTTATTATTTTTGTTAATATTATATTAATTTTTTGTTTTTTTTTATTTTGATTTTTATATTTATAAACCATTTTGTCATGATTTTTTAATTTTATTTTCCATCACACATTATATTATGTCCTAATGTCATTTTTATTGATTTTTTTTTGTAATTAAAAAAAAACGAATAATGCGAAAAATGTTAGTTTTACTATTGTGCTAAGTGCGCATATCATCGTCGTCTCTTTTGACAAAAAAAGAGAGGATGCGATCATCTCCTTTTTAAGAGAAAAAAAATATAATAAAAGAGAAAATTATGAAAAGCAGCGCTTTTAAGTGTAGATACGTTGATTTGTCAGTAGACCTACTTTTTATAAGGTTCTGTCACTATGTGTTTGTAAAATAGTAATTTTTGTTTTATTTAATAAAATTATTTTTTACATAAAATGAGTTTAATTATTTTGCTAGAAATATAGAGAACCGACTTCAGGGCTTTTTCTCTTTTACCCTACAAGCTGTACTGAGAGATTTCCTCCACAAGGGTGAGCATGTGTTAGTGGCCCAATGCATTTTAAATGGAACGGCACCAACCCAATGACACTGTTATGGATTTTGCGTTTTTAGTTTTTTGTAGCTGATACACATACAAGTCTGTCATTCTGCCTTTAATTTGAATTTTGAAAATCCTAACATTGGATCTAAAGATAGCATTTAAAAGAACGCAAATCGGGTGTTTTTGTATCTTATGACCTACTGGCGCCAATTTGTTATTGTATCAACAATTCACACGTATTCACGGACAGGGAATTTAAGAGAGTTTTTTCTTACTGTGCTCAAATAAAATTTGCGGGTGTTTTAGGCAAGGGGGTACCTCACAAGTCACAACAACCACACAAGGAAAGTTGAAATCGATTTTGTGAGGTTTTCGTACCCTCACAACTGTGAGCCTCACAAAAACTATCGAAATTGTGATCTCCTTTTGAGAACCTCACAACAACCTCACAAGAAAACAACCTCACAAAGGCTTGTGACTTGTGAGCCCTCACAACGCCAGAATAGCCCTGTTAGGTTAGAATATTTCGAAAACCCTTTAAGTCGAAGGCACCAAACGCCTTCAGAAACTACAATAAAACAATTATTGATAATATTTTTTTTTCGTAATATTTTAAAATAATTTGACTCCTAAGTGGACTTTAGGTTTGGTTTGTGACTTCTTAACGCAGATTTGCATTTTGCAAACTTGTCAATCGTTGTTACGTTATTAATAGACCTTTCCTTATATTTGAAGAAAAACCGAAAAAATGTTGTTTCGGTTTACAATTTCACGAAGCCATTTTGTGTGCAATAATTTAAAAGGCATATAAACTTATTTGTAGTTTGAAAACTTTCCTACAAAAAAGATTACCATACTTTTTTTCATCAAAATAACCGTTTCCGAAGTAAACCGAATGGAAGAGTTAAGGGTCTTACTTTTCTATACTATAGTTGGGTGGCTTAGTTAAAAAATTGTGCATTTTGTGATAAATGCATCAATTTATTTGTTGTCGGTACATTATATGAAAATGATTTTAAGATATCGTCCCACTGTAATTGTCCACCCCTTTAGGTGGGAGGGTCACATTAAAAAAAAAATATTGAAAATAAAAAATTAATATAAAATCACAACGGCAACACTAACAATATTATGTTATAGCTTTTTTTAAAGCCAGTAATTCATTATTTAGTTATAATTTGTATTTAAGACATTTTACTTTTTAGTGCTTAGTTTTTGAATAAATGATTTTTAAACTCAAAATTTTTCAAATTTTATTTAAATGTTTAAAATTCGAAAAATTATGAGTTATTACGCCGTTATTAGGCTATATACCAAAATCCAGCTTTCCGGCGATTTTTTCCGAGTCAGTTGACTGGACTACAAGTGGAAAACCTAAATGTAATTTTTTTTTTTGAGATATGTTATTTTAGAAGAATGTCAACAACAACAATAATTTAGTACGTAATTTCTGGAAACACTTTGTAACTACGTGAACTACTTTAGGCAAATGAACTACTCTGAAGTTTTAACCACTTCGACCAGAGTAGCTGACATAGTTAACCCCAAGGAAAATATTTATATGAAACGGATTTTAAATATATCGAGAATTTTTGTTTTAATTCTAGATAAATTAATAAAACTATGACTTTTGACCTTATTACACTTCACCCTGACTTATTGTCATTTCATATATACATAAGTATTCAAAGCTTTATCTCTTATAGCCTTGAAGCACAAGAGCAAGGACATGCATTTTATTTTAAATAGAAATGGAATCGAGAATTGAAATGTCTCGCATCGATTTCTGGAATAAATCTATATTTTTTTGATTACGTAAATTAAAATTTTATTTTTGGAAAAGGTAGCAAAAACTTCGCCTGCTCTAAATTCGAAGACTACAATAAAGCAATCAAAACACAACTACACGTTTAAAATTTCTATTGTTTCAAAAATAACTCTTAAGTAAAAAAAATGTTCTCGGAATTGATATGAAAAATAAATCTTTCACTTAACAATTAAAAATTTAAAAAAATTAAATACATAAATCGTATTATTTTCTTGCAATTTCATAATTTTCAATGAACCATTTCACCGATGAGTTTATCGATTCTTCGAAGTTGGAAAACTTAAAATCCGGCTTCAATTGCCTTAGTTTCTTGTTGGAAGCGGTTTTTTTATATTGACCATCGGCTTTACTAGTATCACAGACAATTTTTCCCTGAAACGTAACCAACAATGTTAAAATAGGATAATATTCAAAATTTAAACTAACCTTGAAATCAAATGCTTTAGCAATTGACTCGGCGACTTGTGCGATGGTTACTTCATTCGATTCATCAACTGAAAAAAAATCATAGTGAGGAATATAAAAAAACACACCAAAAACATGTAATTACCAGATAAAATGATTGGATCAACTTTATCATAGTCTTCCAGCACCCAGAGCATCAGTTTTGCCAGGTCTAGGGAGTATATGAACTGCCTTAGGGGCTTCCCACTCCCAAAGACACTGAATATCTTGTCTTCTTCTCTCTTGGCAGTGTCGTCGTTTATCAGTTGATGCATACGATAAATCATCCCCGGAATGACGTGGCTAACTTCTGGCTTATAATTGTCGTTTGGTCCAAAAATGTTGCATGGGATCACCGAGGTGAAGACCGAGCCGTTCTTTTCAAAATACGCTCGATTTTGGATGTCAATCAATCTCTTGGCATAGGAATATCCAAAGTTTGAGCTATGGGGTGGTCCATTGTGAACCATTGTCTCATCTATTGGATACGTAGTCTTGTCGGGGAATATGCACGTGGAGAGGCAGGACACTACCTTGATGCAGCCATTTTCAAAGGAAGTTTGTAAGACATTGTCGTTGATTTGAAGGTTTTTCCTCTGGAAGTACATTGTTAAAAACAAAGAAACAAGGTATACATATTTGAAAAAGCACTCACCAAAAAATCAAGATTGTTGTTCATGTTATGGAACAATCCACCGACCATGGCAGCCAAGTGAATGACATGCGTGGGTTTCACCTTATCGAACAGGGCCTTCGTGTCGGATAGGATTCTGTAAAAACCAAACATGCAATATTGCTATTTATTTCAAATTGAATTTGTTTTCCGACGTGAGATCTCCATCTTTGGAACCGGCAAAGTACCAAACATCTAGGCTTGAGTTGTTCTCTTTGATAAGTGTTTCTAACGCTTTCCCCACGAGCCCAGTTCCACCAGTAACGAGAACGGTTTTGGTCATTTTATAATGATTTATTTTCAGGACCAAAAATTATTTAAACTGCCTGTCTCCAAACAACAAAGTTTTTAAAGAAAAATAAAATAAAATTTGCGGACGTCCCGAAAAGTGAAAGTTTTTGTTGGCTCTTGACATTTCTGTCCATTTAATAAAGGCAAGACCACAATAGGTTCGTTCGTGTACATGCTGGACTAAAAATTGCAAACTGTCAGGTTTCGTGGATTGGGGATGAAAATTGGCGTGTAGAAAAGTGAAGGTTTTTTTTCCTCAGAGTTTTGACAGCAAAGCTGAGAAATTTTGCTGAGGAATCCTGTTCATGAAACTGAAATTTCTGAGATCTCCGAGATATCATTTTCCTGAACATGCATATTCTCTTTGGCTTCACTACATTCAACTTACTTTTGTACAAAAGTGAACAAAAAGTTTTGTCTTTTTCAACCTACTATAGGCAAATCTATCTTCTTTCTCAAATTTTACGAAAGTAAAAGTTAAAGCGGTCTTTACTTTTAAGGTAGAACGGCACTCGGAGGAACTGCACTTCAGCGACACCGCGCTGACTTTCCCACGAAACTGAACGCAACTTCATGTCGCGACACAGTTGGTCTGATTATCAACTTTGTCGCATAGTATCGCGCCGTGTAGTGCAGTTGTCGCTTAGTGCGATATAAGGCGTGTTTTTTTGCAAGCCCGGGGGAAATTGGTTGAAAAAAACGACAGCGGGGATTAGCGACGCCATGACAGTAAAAAACATGGAGTTTTCATACAAACTATCGATAACATGTATGCAATTCATGCCGGTAACACAGTTTTTCGGTGCGCTTAAGTTAAGCCCCGAGAATTCTACGGGATTAGTTGTTGTTGCATTTAACATGTTAATTGTTTAGTATGCACGTCGTTTTTTTAATCCAATTCCCCCCGGGCTTGCAAAAAAACACTACAGTTCATACAATTTCATACCAATAAGTCGTGAAGTTCAGTTCCGCAGAGTGCGGTCTTAGCGCGATCTGCGTACTAGGCTAAAGCCTACATTCAACTTATTTTTGTACAAAAGTGAACAAAATGTTTTGTCTTTTTCAACGAACTACAAAATCCTATCTTCTTTCTCAAATTTTACAAAAGCAAAAGGTAAAGCGGTCCTAAAGCCTTAACTACATTCAACTTACTTTTGTACAAAAGTGAACAAAATGTTCTGTCTTTTTCAACGTACTACAAAATCCTATCTTCCTTCTCAAATTTTACAAAAGTAAAAGTTAAAGCGGTCCTGACTTTTACTTTTGCACAAAAGTAAAACACCAACACACATAAATAATCAGTTTAAAAATCGACTAACAGATGTCACCACTGGGTGGGAAATTTTAAGGGATCAAAATTTTTCATTCAGATTGTGCTAGGGTTTTTTCAACAAAATGGCAGTTTTGGTAAAAATATCTGAAAGGAGATGTCGCTAGAGTATGTGTGTATTTTTTCTCATTTGTACTTTTTGCAAAAAGTTTTGAATGTAGTTAAGCCTTTACACATAATAAGGAAGCATTGCTTGAAGATCTTCTTTTATTTTGTCAACTTTATGTTAAAAATGCTTTTCAATTTTGGGTAGAATTTCTTATATATTTAGTTATTTTCATTTTTTGGAAATCGTCGCTATGATTGGTTTTGTAGTTCATTGAAAGAAATAGTTCATTGATAGAGATAGACGTTTTGCATTTTTTCAATAATTTCCCAATAAAAATAATCGTAAAATAATTTTGGAAAGAACTGTACAACCTTCATGATAAATATTTACACTTCCATCTAGTTGAGTATAGATGGCGCCATAAATTAGAGAAGAATTTTCCGGTTGTAGAATTCGATGGTATTTTGGTTGTTGTACTAAATATTTGTATAATCTTTGTTGTATATACAAAGGTGCATCTATTTAAAATTACTAAAAAATGAAGGGGCATTTGTGTTTTATGAGGAACAAAATCCAAAACCCATTTGATAAGAAAATGACAAATAACTAACTTTTAAACCACTTGCGGAAGCATATTATATTGACAACCGAAAGTTGGCGGTCTTTCCAAATGTTTCGCGTTGGTTTGGGGGAGCCAGTGAACGAGATTTAAAGTTCAAAGTAAGAATTAATTATCCCACCATAATCATATTGCTTACGAACTAATTCGGTTATTTCAAGATGATATTTGAAAAGTGATCGAGTTAGTTGTAAGTTTCTTATACACATATAATATGTAATATGATATGTACATATGATATCTTAGAAATATAAGCTAGTTTAAAATGCCATCTTGAATTGAACATAAATGCGTTCTTTAATTGAAAGATTTATTTGGTCTTTCAAAAGTGACAGCTTTTCAATTAGACGATTTCATATGGAATGTCTTGCATGCAAAATTTCTCGCATGATATATTGCTTACTTGACATATGTAATTTCTCGCTTGATACATTCTCGTATCAAATACTATTCGCATGATTTATTACTCGCATCATATATTTCTCGCACGATATATTTCTCAAGTATATGATCAAAGGGTACGGTAGTGCCCAGCCAAGTTCCGGCACTACACCCTTTTGATAGGAACAAACTCAGGCGATTTTCGCCCCCCCTCTAACTTCAGTACCACTACAGTCAGGAACTTCAAATTCGGAATATTTGGTAAGCTAGCCAAACACACAATTTCAATCCCGTAACATAAGTGGTTCCCGAGATATAGGACTTCAAAAATTGCGAAAACCGTAACTGACTCAATCACTCGCTGACAGATCACCAACATCATGGAGCACTTCCCGACACCACAGAATCTTCTAATTTCGCACAGCGATAGGTCTTGTGAAAATCGAATATCTGAGGATTTCGATTCAGGGAGCGTGGTATACGCCTACTTTCTCAGAAGTGCGAAAAATTAAATGGAGCACTTTCGATTGCTGTAGAATGATGAAATTTGGTAAAGCGGTAGAGTTTGATGTGCATACAAAGGAAAAAAATTAATATTCGAGGTTTTCCATGCAGGAGGCGTAGTATCCGCTTACTTTCTCAGAGTTGCGATCAATTGAATGGATCACTTTCAATTGCTGTAAAATGATGAAATTTGGTAGTGCGGTAGGGTTGGAAGTGCATAGAAAGAAAAAAAATATAAAATTTGAGGTTTTCCATTCAGAAGGCGTGATTTCCACCCACTTTCTCAGAATTGTTATCAATTATATGGAGCACTTCCGATTGCTGTAGAATGATGAAATTTGAGTAGAGTAGTGGGCTTGAAGTGCATGAAAAGAAAATAATTTTATATTTTAGGTTTTACATTGAAGGGGCGTGGTATCCGCCTACATTCTCAGAATTGCGATCAATTAAATGGAGCACTTCTGATTGTCTAGAATAATGAAAATTGGTACAGCGGCAGAACTTGAAGTGCATACAAAAGTAAAAGTAAAATATTTGAGGTTTTCCATTCAGGGAGTGTAGGTATCTGCCCACTTTTACAGAATTTTTACTAATTACTACTAAAGCACTTCTGATTGGTGTAGAATGGTATAAGTTTGTATCTTACGAGGTTGTGACCTGGAAACAAATAAAAATCTTTGCAACAAGGAGTGAGATCACAACAAAAACACATAAATATTAAAAAATAGTCAAGTTCTGTATTTAACAACTCAGCTGTGAAAAGTTGTGAGATCTAAAAGTATGCCAAGTTCTAACTTTATGAAGGTTTAATATCAAATATTTTAAGTATAGTAATATTGAAACAACTTCAAGTTTAATTTACATATTTTTAAATAATTACTGACTAAAATTCGGTGGGTTTACTTGGCAAGTTTTCTTTTTATTCCGCACAATTCAAAACGTTTGGAAAACTTGACAAGTGAACCAACAAGAATTTAGTCAGTAATTAATTATTAAATAATAAATTTCTTATTAAATTGGAGTTGTTTCAATATTATTCTACTTAAAATATTTGATATTAAACTTTTATAAAATTAGAACTTGGCATACTTTTACATTTCACTACTTTTCACGGCTGAGTTGTTACATACAGATTTTTATATAGAAGAACTTGGCTATTTTTTTACATTTCTTCTGATATATTTCTCGGGGTATTTCGAAATGGATTGCATGGGTCGATTGTTAAAAACGTGGCAGTAAACCCAATACATACATAAGTTTTCGAAGATGACGAGTGTTATTGAATATGAAAAGGTATCAGAGCACATCGACAATTATTGTTAAAATGCGTTTATAAATAAGGAGATTTTTAACTATTTATTGGCAGATGCTGGCTGGAGAAATGTCCAAAGGTGCTCTAAGGAAATCAAACATCACTGGTGTACATTATATTTAGATATATATTTTATTTTATTTGTCCTCGCTGATTGGAATAATAACTGGTCGAACCACCAAAACGTAAACTTTATCATTATTTAAATATGACCATTTTTTTGTTCAGAAAATTTTGCTAATTTCTGTGTCTGACATCTTGGCGTCAATCAAAATGACATCCAATCAAAATTATACCAATGTAAGTAAACTCATTACAGGTGCGAAAACAACCCAACGCCTGACACCATTAATGGTGACAAAATATCTGCAACTGTCTTGAGTGGTAGTTGCATATATTCTGTGCAAATATCTCACAGCAACGACACCACCTTTCGACATCCTCCTCCATGTCCGCTGGACACCACCTCCACCAAACAACATGAATTCCAAGCTCTTGTTAACCACATCAGCCACTTACTTTGCATATAATCGCAGCGTGCAAGCAGACAACTCTTGGACGAGACTACATCTACATCCACACCGCCATACAGCCGCTGCCACATATAAACCAAAGAATGGGACAAGTGAATAAAAATCGCTTCGATTGATCGCACTGCGCGCAGTGGTTTGTTTTGCGCACACCTTTGTTGGGATTGGGAGCCAAACATCGCCGAGTGCCCAGAATCGATCGTTTGTCATTTGTGTGCTCAGTGACATAACAATGGAATTAAATTATTTGCTCAAACTGTCGGTCGATACATCGTAATTTGTTTGGCTCGGCGTCTTTGCCGTCACCAAAACTTCACCGCCAAGATTGAGCAAGTCCAAAGATTAGGATTCTATTCTGTCGTTTTACTGGGGAATCACCCCAAGTTTGTTCGTGTTTTTTCCTTCTATTTTTTTTTCACCATGTTTAATCCATCGATTCGGATCAATTTTGGATTGATGCTGGGCAGAGGCACCTACTTCCATTCATCTGCTGTGCCGAACCGATTAAGGGGAGTGTGTGTGTAGGCTGCTTTATATGAGTTTTGAAAGATGTCTCACCAAAGACCCATTGATTTCAGTTCGATTTACCTGTAAGCGCACACAGCGGCTACAACATGACATTGTGCAAAAGTGATTTCACGGTCGTCCTCGTCCCGCCGCGCCATGCAGCCACGCCAAGCCACCACCGACCGCCTCGCCGCGCACCGAAACCGTAGTCACTTTTTCTCTCCCTCTTTCTACTTCGAAAAATGGACAAACTGTTTCAGTTCAATATATTAGCATATAAATGCTCTGCAGTTACTCAGATAAATCGATTGTTTGGCCCCTTTCCATGCCGCTCATGTCCAGAGATTCAGAGAATCTGAGGACGCGACGTGACTACCACGGCAGTGGCGCAGCTCACGAGGATCACCGCCTTATAAATCCTCCTTTGACAAAGTGCAGGCATTTGCCTGGACGACTTATATTGCCTGCTTTTGTGGCAGAAGATTCAAACACAAACGGATGGATAGATGGATGGACGTTGCAGCAAGAACGCATTTGCAGATGTAATAACGAAATCAATGCAAGGAAACTTGGCCGGGATTGGGGAAGAAGGGAGAGCGATGCGGTTGTGCGGTTGTGCGGTGGTGCGGCGCGGCGCGGCGCAGCGAATGGGGGACAGCTTCGTGTTATGGCCGCAAATTTGTCTAATCATTGGGAAGAGAGATGGTGGATAGCTGCAGAAGCAGACGTGCCGTAGAGTAAATAAAGTGAACACGTTGTTTACGCGACGGATCAGTTAATGTAATTCGGAGTGTCTCGTCGTCGTCGTCTTTGTCGTCCTCGTCGTCTTCCCAGATCGCAAAGAGTTTGCAGTGCAGTGGACGTTTTAAACATAAAGGGCAGCAATTTCGCTTTGGTGCTGTTGCTGGATGATGGTATAATGTCATTTGCCGTGGAGGAGCCATAATCGGAGATTACAGTTTGAGATATGTCACAACAATGAGGACTTAATACAAGGAACTCTCTGTGTTGGACAAAATGTGCATTTGGAGACATTTGCATGAGTAATGGCTGCTGGGTTGCCGGAAGAGGTATCTATAGGCAGCTTAGGCAATGTATAAGGAGTTAGATATTCTTAATTGACTTGTAGTGCAGTCACGTGTAAGAACCAGTGGCTGAGATATGGAAAGCTTTTCTTGCGCTAAGATTTTTCAAATGGAATTGAATGAATTTCTATAAAATCCTAAGAGCAGGTTTTACATCGAAATATCTTGTAAAAAAATAAAGATGAGCTATCAAAGACAAGTGGCTTTATATACAAATGAAGGAAGTATTTCCGTATTTCCAGCGGATATGTATGACAGGAAGATTGAGTGTCTTAATTGTTTGCACATACATATTTCATATAATGTGTATAGAGGACTGGACAGGGCAGGACTATTTTTAAATAAGCTGTGCATCGGAAATAATCGGCCAGTAAAAAAATGGTCGCAATCGGTATAAAGGTACTCGATGAAAAGAAGCAACTTAAAGATTCGGTTTTAGAAATTAAATAAATATAAACAAGTAAAAGTTGCCTTTCATTTTTGTTTTGTTTTTTTAATTTCGCACGTAATGTATGTGACTTAGGGCCAGTTTCACAGTGCACACTTAACAAAATAAGTGGCACTTAATTTTCCCATTTATGCACTTTGGATGTAGTTTTACTGTCTGAGTAAGTAGAACTTTAGTGGCCAATATGGGAGACTTAAGTGTCACTTATTCCGATAAGTTTACACTGTGAAATTGTGCAATAGTTTTCTATATCTGGCACTTAAGTGACACTTACTTTACTGTGAAACTGGCCTTTAAATATGTCTTTGAAAAATAAAAAATTTATACAACTTAAAGAGCTCTATTTATTATCTTTAAATTTTTCTTTTAATTTCTATTTAACAAAAAAAGGAATTATAACCTGCAACAAGTAAATCCACAACAAAATTATTGCCTCACAACTCACAAGTCATCTCACTTTGGAAGTTTATTCGTTTCAGAAAAAAACCTAGGCTACTTCAGGGCAAGTTCAGGGCGACCCTAGGTCTAAAAAAAAAAACACAGAATTTGATTGTCAGGGTGAGTTTAGGTTTTTCAAAATACGCTTTAGGGCCACCCCACGGTGACTTCAAGGTGCAACGAATAAACCTAATATTTTATCAAAGAAATTCCAATATTTATCTCTGCAAAAAAAATGAGATTTGTTCAGTTGTATTGGTTTATTTTTTCGGGATTGACAGACGACTTATATAAGATCCAACGTGGAAAAATCTTCGGCTGTGGGGAAAATCTTTCGATAAAATCTTATTAGTTAACTCTTCTTAATATATATGCGAAAAAATATTCAGCAAGTCTTAATTTTTTCTTCTGACCAAATTGAAATTGATTTTCCTCTTATTATTTTGTATACCATCTCAGTCTTATTCTTAAGTAGAGGTAAACAAATTCAAGCTTAACTAATAAAATCTCATATTTTCAATGTGTATGTCTTCAAAATATTTTTCAATCTATATGCAATCATCTCCTATGTCAATGTGTCTCTTACATAACATTATTTTCTCTATGGTTTTTCATCCTTTCATATAAAAATCACCTACCTCACTTCACACTTCATGATTAATGTCTTTAAAAAAACAAAAAAAAACCCTCTTACATCATAGATCCCTCGCTTCTTCGAAATTGAGTCACAAATTTGAATATCATTTTCAAAAAGCCGTGCACAATAACTCATAAATAATGACGTCAACCAAACCCAACCAACTAGACTTAATGCCCAATCTGAACCACACCGATCCCGAAAAGGCCCCCAACAAACTCCAAACAATATAAAAGCCACCATCACCACAACAATTTATCATACCTCAATCTCAATTAAGGCAGACAAATCGCAACCCAAGCCATTTGCTTCTCCTTGGCGCACGCAAAACTTCTCCGCCGCCGCCGAGCCGCCATCAACCATACAACAAATCCAGGTCAAATTGTCAGTCAGACCTGACCAGATGCAGAGACTCCAGTCTCGCAATATGTACATCTAACAAAAAAGGGCTCTGCCAGTTCGCGAACAATGGTTTCAAATGCGCGATAATAATCACTCCTGCTGCTGAATTAGCCCGACTCCGATAATAAGAGACTCCCTAAACAGGCGCTCCTGCCTCAGCTCAGACAACAGAAAACTGCAGTTATGCCATTAAGATCGAAAGTGTTCTTCCTGGACCATAGAAACTGTGAGTGCACGACGCTACGAGAGACGTTCGACGATGTCGAACAATGCAGTCTCTATGGCATTACAAAGGACCGTTTTGTAAGCAATCACCGTGATGACGATAGTGATGAGATGGTGTATTATAGTCTTCCCACAGGATAGATCCATGCCAGACTAGAAAATCCTTTTCATCTTTTTGGAGGAAAAAAAAGTGAGAGTATTTTTCAAATGGTGAGCATTTCCATATAGACAAAAAATAAGGGGAAAACTTAGCCACCTAGACAAGACAACATTAAAGGAACTCAGGTCATGTGACTTTTGTGTCTAAATGCGCTATGAAATTTTATTAGAGTCACGTTTTTATCGCACCAGCAATTTTCACACCACACGAAATCGACCAATCGACAACGGCGACGTCTTGAGGTCTTCGATGGATACAACAGCCTTCGCTCTCACTGCCGGTCGTCGCCACACCGCCGCCGTCAATTGCATAAAGAGATAATATTGTATAAGCTTGGTTTCCGAATCTGAAGTAGCTATAACCAGATATTATGAGGAAACAATAAATTCTGTTATTTTTAATTTTTTATTTGTTTGTTGCCTTTTGTTATTTTTTTAAATGATAACGTACATACATACATATATGTATATGGAAAGTGAATTTCAAGGAAAATAAAGAAATTTTAAGTGTTCTTCCAGGGGTATAAAACAGGGGAGATGGCTTAATAACTACTTCTGATTATACGTATCTACATATATTAGCTCAAAATCTTCGACGAATTTGTATGATGTTAAAGCATATGTTTTATGACGCTACGTTAAAAACAGTGTTTTGCAAATTTAAACAAATTAGCAACATTTTATTGAAGTTAAAATCACCAAATGCCTATTTAAGCTTCTTAGTATCATACTAACTGCAAATATCATTTTGACAATTAAAAATGTGAAAATGGTATGTTTACTTGTTTGCATAAACTGTCACTTTTTAAGGCGTGTTCAACTGAAATTTATAAAAAAATAGGTTTAGTCCTAAAACTAAAAACATTTAAGTGAAGAGCTTTAAAGTTAGTAAATATGTTAATGCTTATACCGTAACACAAGGGTGTTTAAAATTTTGCATTATATTTTAGCCATGTTTTTGTTTTGGTCATTTTGGTTGCAAAAATCATATCATCAATCAATCATGCTTCAATAGGAAGTAATCTATTGATTCAAAATAGCTTTTAACGGCCTTTAGTCCTTCAAAAATTTGGCGTTTCGTCCCGGCGATCTCACTTGGACTCATCAGTTGACTAGTGAGGGACTTTGTCAATACGCAATTTTTTGTTAAGTTCAGTTCATCATACATAGATTTCGTGACGAATATCTAGTGTGAATTATATCCAACAAGACTAGAATTCCTAATCATTATATTGGAAGTTTTTGTAAGTAGTAATTTAATTTTATGAAGTTATTGCATTTCATTTTTTATTTTTATCAAATTATTCTTTTTTTAATTAAGAATTAACTTTAAACTGACCAATCTAGCGGATTTTCTCTCATGTGTTTTATTTCACAATTTCATATCTTGCAATTTAGCAATTTTGTTTCGCAAAATCATCATTTTACATATTTCACAAATACTTTAAAAGGCATCCATCACTAAGGAACCTTTTCAAATTAATCTGGTTACTCTGTCTTCATAAAATATTTTGTCTCAGGATTTGAGTTTCTTGCGAAACGAAACTAATACTAATAAGTTTTTCCTTATAGTCAAAGCCTGAGAACTTGTTAGACAAATAGTGCTGATTCTGCATCCTGGTGCAGTAAATGAAACAGTTGAAGAGAAAGAAAGAGAGTTTGGACAGCGATCTACCATACGAAATTATAAAATTATGAACAACAAAACGATACAATCACACCCATATAAGCTTAAGTAAAAAGCATAATAACCAAACCATCGACAAATACTAATAAACTGGGCGGGCGGTCATTCAAAAGTGATTATAAATTGTTGCCCGTTAATCGACGCGTTCTACCTCGCCCCTTAATTAATATTTACTTTAGCTGCATCTTATAACATTTGAAGATTCATGCAACTTGC
Source organism: Epistrophe grossulariae (assembly GCA_929447395.1). Taxonomy (NCBI): domain Eukaryota; kingdom Metazoa; phylum Arthropoda; class Insecta; order Diptera; family Syrphidae; genus Epistrophe; species Epistrophe grossulariae. Next base: position 163,615,616 of record OV839566.1, on the reverse strand, counting down.
CGTGAAGCATGCACCTGCGCATTTGAAGAGAAATATTCTGCGGCACGCTGCCATCGCCATTTCCGACACTTAAACGCCCAACAGCAGAGCTGTGCTGTGCAGTAGTGTGTTATGTTTTAATTTATTTTTGAGATTATTATTTCAAATTAGATGGCGCTGGCTGGGCTGTTGGCCGGTTATATGGTGGTAGTGTTGGCCAAGGAGAAGAGCCTCCTCATTTTTTTGTATACGTCTTGGCATTTTTGTTGCTGTTGTTGTGACGTTGGTGAGTAAACAAGCTGGGCTTGGTAGTGCTGATAGCCTGGCTCCGCCCTTGAAGGCACAGAAGGCGTTCAATTCCGATTCACAATTTCTGTTTGAAAGTCCTTTTCGAGAAATCATCGTCTCCGTCTATGCATCGGTATGAAGCTACTGTCTGCTCTCCATCTGAAGCCTATACCATTGTCCCTCGAATATGAATTATGATTCAAGCAGGTGATAGTTTAGTTGATCATTTTAACACGTTAAAGGGGTGATTAACAAGAAACAGGATATCTGATGGTATAGTGATGGTTCAGTCTTCCAAGTTACCCCATATGTTGCATGAATGGATTCGAGTCGTAAATTTCCATCCTGAATGTACGAGAACAGACCACCTTTACAAAAAATGTATGTATATGTTTGAGGTAGAGAAATCAAGAACCGGTAAAAAAATTATCATTTCAGGAGAGCGAGACAAAAGGGAGAATAGAGGGAGCATATGTGTATAATTAGGATGATTGCAAAGTGCTCAATCAGTGGAAAACGGGAGTAAAACCAACTAAACTAATTGCGGAAAGAGTTGTGACAGAAAAAAATGTGGGTTGCTGTAGAAATAGATATAGAGATTAAGATAAACTCTCTTACGTGGGTGTTCTTTATAGACAAGTGCTATTGACTTTGATTTTAATATTAAAGATGGATGGATTAGAAGTTTATTGAACGAAAAACTTGTTCACCTTTGAGTTTTTTTTTAAATAGGTAACCAGATTTATGCAACTTTATTTTTGTAATTAAAAAAACTGATTGATAAAGTTGATTTATTGTTAAAATAAATTTTATACAACATAATTTAATTGATTGTGACGGGTACTAACAATAGTTTAGGGCTATTTCTGAAATGTAATAAAAAAAACTTACAAAAAAAATATTTTAAGGGGATTTAAAAATCTAAATACTGAAATTTTTAATTTTTAATCTTAATCAGGATTTAAAATCATAAAATATTTTAAATAGGTTGGATGATTTTTGTACCTCAATGTCTAAAAAACGAACAAAGTAGTTGGCTTGGCCCAGATGAATGAAAAAGAGTATATAGCAGTTATTATAGTGTGCTTCTCCCAAAATGATAACAGATATAAATTTACTTCTGAGTTTCTATAACTATTAATCATAAAAACAAACAATCATGAACATAACCATAAAAATATAAACCACATAGAATCAAATAATTTCGTTACGATTAAGCAAATTAGCATTAAATTTCCATTTATATAACTGACCAAACTCTGCTTTGCAATTCAAGTTTAAGGTGTAACCAAATTAACTTTGAATTCGAACAAAAGTGCTACCGGTTATTCAATTGAAAATATGATAACATTAAAGTTTTTTGTATTTTTGAAACGTATTTCGAGTTGTTTAGTATTCAAGTCTTGCTACATATTAAAATCTCATTATCACACGCGGTAGTGGTACGTGTTTTGTGTGAAGTTGTCGAGATCTTTATTTTCATAATATTTATTCTTCCGAATTTGAAAATTTTACTTTTCGGCATAAAAGGAGACATGAAATAAAAAAAAAAGTTTTGCCTCAGCTCTTTCGTTTACAATGTTTATTTAACAAACTTCCCTCCTGATGTCTAGATCTGTGGGTATTTCCGACATTTGATTTTAGCCCGGGGCTGAAAAAGAAAGACTTGTCTTTCAATATTGCTCTCTCTCTCTTCCACCACATCAGTCACATATTAATCTATTGTTAAAAATCACATTAAATCGATCGATTGAATTTTGCACGATATTTGAAATGTCCAAACAAATGACCCAATATAACCTTTGACGCTCATAAACCAAAGAAAATCGTTTGGAACATCTCGTCGCTATGCTTTGACGTTCACATCGTATACATCCCGTTGTTGTCGTTCATCAGCAACGGCGAGGCGGTGTCTGCATCTTGACCACACTCGTCTTCGTCAAGCTTTAAACCAACCTGCACATTTTTTCGCGTGTTATTTTGAGCGCGACAACAACAAAATTCTAAAGTGGTTTTCATGTTATTGCGGATCTTTATGGTTGCCCATGTCTGAGTCTTTCTATGGTGTGGCCTGTCTATCGATGGCGCGCAATCATAATTGGCATCGATTTGTGTTGGATTGGAAATAGGCAAACAAAAGCGGAACATAAAAACGGATTTTATTTGGTTTTTTTTTTTTGTTTCATATAGCAATTTAAACGTTTGTTCGTACTTTTATGTGATTTAAGAGAGCGACATTATGATGCTGTGTGCTTTATGACATCTTGTGCCCGCAAGGGTTATCGTGACTCGTTAAGTTTATTTATGGCATTTTAGTGGGTGAAGCCGAATTTAACAGACAGGAAATTATTGGACTTGGTTGCCATTGGGTGAATGGACAAGAAAATTATTTTAATTTTATTTAAAAAAAAATGTTATTTAAAGCGTATACAAAAGGGAGTTTTAGTTTTCAAGCAGAATGTTTTGAAAAGATACAAAATAAATTAATTTAAAATAAAATCAAATTAATCTACACTGAGATGGTTCTTACCAACCGCTCTAGATTTCTTAAGTGTATAGAATTTATTTATACCAGGATACATTTATTCTTGTGTTTAAAATATGCAGTTTTTCTTCGTTATATTACTACAAAACCTTCTTCATTCTACGCAAAAGAAAAGATTTTTCATTATTTTAATTGTTTTTCACCAAACTCGTTAATAAAAACATTGTCAAACAAGGGCATTCATAAGTAAGTGCTCCAAATGTTAATTGTTTTTTGTTTATTCCACAAAATCAATCTGGCAAAGTACATCGTTCAACGTCAAAAGATACATTGTTTGGTTATACCTTTTTATCTGCCAGCCTACGCCAAGTAACCACTTTTGTCCGATGCGACCAGGCATCGTTGTCGTCTTCATCGTTGTCTTTTCCAAGCAGCTATGATAATCTCATCGAAAAACTCGGCGAGTGACGCTTATTAATGTACATGTGCTCCCATTTCTGTCTCAGCGTCAGCATCAGCAGTCATTGTTTCCCTTTGGAACGTTTTGGTGTCCTGTCCTTGTTCTGATACCCAGATTCATTTTTCCGCGTTCTGATTCTGAGTTGCCGTTTGCCGTTTGCTGTTTTTTTTTTTTTTTTACGTTTTATGTAATCTCCATGGGATTGGCTTCTCAGTGGTGCTCCACAGACCTCAAGACACAGCATCCGCACGTGCGAACTTGTTCGTATGTATTTAGTCGGAATCAAGCGGTGTGGTGGCGGTTGTTGGACAGAAATACCCTCTTTGTCATGGTGCATGACACAAACGCAACACACATTCATGTACCACGAAGTGATTTTGATGACATTTTGTGCAGATGTCTGAAATGTCAATTAAACTTGAAAACTATATCAATTTGTTGTACGCCCGGAGTTATGTCACAAGTCAGCGAAATTGAAAGCTTTTGGTGGTCGTTGATTGGTCCAGACGGTGATTGCTTGGTAATCGTTCTCTTTGTGTTCGAGTACAGTTGGGTCTTGTGGTAGAAGTTATTATAGATTGTTGAATGTTCGATGAGGGACAGATGTGATGCCATATGTTTTTTCTTTTGTGCCTTTTTGAAAAAATTACATAATGATTCATGAAAGCGTTTTCAATAATAGTAAAAAGAAACAAGCATCACAATACCGGTTTCTTAAAAAATCATGAAATGTATAGGTACGCTCTGCCATGTTGACTTAAGATTATCAGGAGTTGAATGAAGTGAACATTTTCGTGAACATTTTTGAATTATTAGTCATGGTAACTCTCCGATAAATAAAAGTTACAAAAGTGTTCTACTATAGGCACATAAGAATTGTGAAAATAAAATATTGATAGAAATGCTTCCGTTTTCACAAAAGAAAAATTTGACCAAACGCCTTACCATTTTGCCATGTAGTGAAATGATGAAAAGTTTCGAGTTTTTAATCAAACTTTACTAAAATGAAGATGTCAAAATAGTGCGATGTCCATGTCTATATTTTCTTCAAGCTTGCGGTACAAAGTATTTTTATGTGATTCCTTATATTGGCAGAGGTGAAATCCAAGTTTTTATTTTAAGTCTTTTAATTATTTAAATAAAGTTATTTTTTATTAAAATTTATTGTGTTTTTACACAAAAATCTCTTTTAAATATTCTAAAATAGGTTAAGAGATTCTAATTAAATTTTTTACCTGTAATAGGAAGCTATCAACAAGGACGCACCTCAAAGAATTATATCCGCACTTTGATTTCGTTTATTTATATTATTGCATATTAATCAATCTGTTGAGAACCAGCTTCACCTACACTTTTCTGATTGAGGTAACAAAACAAAAAATCTTCATACCTTAAAGCTTAAGTTAAGTTTAAATAAATAAATTGCATTCCTTTACTTTGAAACTCTGTGTTTTTCTGCCCAAAACATCGAACTTCTACATATCTTATTTTTCATATGAACTTTGAGAGACTTTTGATTGAAATTCGTAGAAATGGACAGTACGGGGAAAGACATATTAATAAATGCGAAGTGAAATAGAAATTAAAACCTGTACAAAATCGCATCCACAGCTTTAAAAGAAATTTTGTCGCATTTTTGGTTTAGTTAAGTTTAATGGGATATACACATTTGATACCAAATAAATTTATTTATCCTTGTCGCAAAAGTAATTACAGTTCAATTTAATTTCTTACGCTTCCGAATATCAATTTTTTTAATTTTGGTGATGAATTTGTTTCGAAAACAGATCCGAATTTGTGACTAATATCTGAAAAGTCATTCCATCTGACATAAAAAAAGTTTTGTTTAAGTCTTATATGTTTTACCTCGTTTGAAGTGAAAGCTGTTACCTACTTCGAATTTTATTTTTGTCTTTTTTTGTTTTATAAAACAAAATATTGCTGAGAAATCTCAGTCAAGATCTGAGCGATTGAATTAAGCCACAGCATTGTTATCTGTTGTCCAACACGAATGCCGTGCAAAACAAGAGAAATCACAAATCCAAAAAAAAAATAAAATAAAAAACAATTATAAAAAAATCAGCCACAGCAAATCCGATAAATCTACGAGATACATTTCGGAAGGTCATAGGATCAACTTCTGCTGCGAAAAAAATAAAGTTTTTTCTTTTATTATTAAATATCAACATGGAAGCTGTGCAACAGTTATCATGTAACCTGAGTGAATTTTGTTTGGGCTATGTTCGCAATCTTCGCTATCATCGCCATCAGAGAGACCATCCACAGAGACATCGCTTTAGGGTACTTGCTAAACTATATATATAGTATACCTACTTCATAAAACCTACTATACAAGAAGGAGCATTGATTTGGATTTATTTGCGGGTTTTATTTCGATGGTATCACCAAATCTGGTGTACAATGGCACAACAACTTTCTGTTTCATTTTTCTCAGCTTGAACATGCTGACTGCAGCGCACAGTCTCTGGGCTTGTTGAGAATTCCTTGTAAATTTAAATTTAAATCTGACTACTTCCTGTGATGGAAACTTGGTAAAAGGTATAACTCGCTGAATTTGGTTCCTTATAATAGTTCGCTGTTGACGGTTTTTGTTTAGTTGCACAATAAATTGTTTCCTAATTGTAGGTTAAACGAGATGGATTATACCCATTTTAATATTCAAATTCTATCCTACTTTTTTCGATTTGCTACAGAAAAGGTTTTGTTCGATTGCGATTGAGTACATGGAAATATAAAATTCCATCAAAAAGCACTTCTGTTCAATTCATATATAGATGTTTATATTTGTGAAGATTTTTCTTTGCCTCTGAACAAATAAAAGTTTTATGCAAATATACATATTGTCTACAAGAAAAGGACTTAAATACAATGGATTATATAATAAAAAAATTAGATATATTGAATTTATTTTTTCAGCTTTCGTCGCTTGAAAAGTAAAGTGACATATAAACGTTGAAATTTTTATTTTTATAATAAATCATTTGGAATTTCAATTTAATAATATTTAAAACTTGGTTTTAATTATTAAAATATTCATAAAACTATTTTTGTCTGCAAGAATTTTAAGTACTATTTATTGTTTTTTTTTCTGTAAATTAATCGAAAAATGTTAAGATTTTGACTAATTTCCTTATTTTTCAAGCGACGAAAAGTAAATTTTATGCATAAATTGTATTTTTTTATTTCGTCAAACATTTGTTTAAACAATTTAAGGAATTTAAGTGACTTCATTTAAAAACTAAAACAAACGAAAATTCATCTACCTATTTTAACTATCCATAATCACCGTGCTTCGCCACGTCCTGATTTAAGATGAGCAGAAATCTGAAATTTTTTAATTCATCGCCTTGAGCGTAATATTTTTATTTTTTTTTTTTTAGTTTTCTTCACAAGGTCACTGAAAATTTTATATTTTATTTTTAAGCGTTTTAAAACTGAAAGAATAATATTCACAATTTCCCTCAACTTTTACTACACCCTTTTCTTATATTTGAATGTTCTCGTTATTTAAAATTATGAATCTTAAAATTTGTATTTAAGTTCACCTAAACTATACGGCAGCCGCACGGCGTGTGAATTTTTAGAAAATCAACCTAATACCATGAAAACTTTTTTATATAGAAGATTGAATATTAACTCTACTTAAATTATCTTGGATCTAAACTGTTGTACACAAATGAACAAATTTGTTCGAAATGTGTCCATTTTTTAGACTTGAGTATTTCCTTATTTAAATATTCTAGAAATCTGTTGTTGTTTTTTGGGCTTAAGGTCAATGAACAATAGATGTTGTTTATTTAATGATCAATGATCATCTATTAATTAAAGTGACCATTTATTATTTATACTTTATATTTAAAAATGATTAAAATTATATGCTGCATTACTATTTATTTGAAATAGTAAGTACCTTGATCACACATAAACGTAATTAAGCGGAAATACATAGTTGCATTTTTGAGCCTCATTAAAAATGTAGATCTACCAAGAAAATATAAAAAATTGTTTATGAAATTTTGTAATCAGGTTAATGAACTGAAGTTAAAAATCAAATACAAAAATTATTTTTTTTTATAAAACAGAATATGGTCACCCTATCTTCATTCTACATTTAACGTTGCGCCTTAGATGTAAGTTAATTTTTGTTCCCATTATCCAACGAAACAAGTGGCGGATCCAGGATTTGACCATGGGGGGTGTGTCCAACTACAAATAGAAAACTTCTATTTCTAGAATTAAGTAGGTCAAAAGTAGACATACACCTCGAAGAAAAATAAATATTTAGGTAATAAATAAATAAATTAAAATACAAAATTATGTTTAAATGCTCATGGGGGGAGGGGACCCGAAAACCCCCCCTAGATCCGCCACTGAACGAAACTGATGGTACATTTGACAAATCAACTTCTATTATATCAATTATAACAATTTTCTCAGCCATGTTAACATATTTTAAATGATTTTAAACAATTTCACAAATCAAAATCTATATAAATATTGGCAACTGTCATTTTTGTCTCGGAGTGGCTCTTGGCATATCAAAAAGTGATTTTAACCTGGATTAGATTTGTTCCTACGGATGAGTATGCCCATATGTATATGAACATTATCATAAAACCTTGATGACCATAGCTACTTTATTGCAATGCAACAACAATACTTTAATACTTGGTGATGTACATATTATGCGTGCATCGATCGTATCAAATGTTTAATCCTTGCCTCTCCATTTCGTTGACGCAGCAAAGCGAAACAATTAATAGGAAATCATATTAACTTTTCTTCGCACTATGTCAATGTGACATAAATTATGTGCATGCAATGCTCTTCTACGCAATGTTTATGAGCACTTGACATTCAACCAATATCGTATTGCATGACAGATCTCCATTACAAACGTCCAACTGACAACTACTGCAACCATATAGAATATAATATATGGGTGACAGTGGCATGACGTTTTTTGGAAATACAAGAATTTGTGTCACCATTTTTGTTGTTGCTTGGTAAAGATACAGCTTTATGAAGAAAAGAAAATATTCCCCACACAATGTGTCACAGTTAATTTGTCAAAGCCGAAAAATCGTGATTTATGCGATGACTTTTCAAATCCAATTAAGACCTGATCATGTTTATGTACTGCGGCGTGTACGTATTTGATTTTGTGTACTCGCTGGCAGTCAGATTCTATTTTGAAACTCCTACCTGGATTAATCCACTCCCACCTGGAAGTCTAATTAATTTAAATGTGATTCGAGTTCAGTTCCCGATTGTGTCACATTAGACAGGGAATAAATCATTTTGCTGTCAAAGAAGCGCACGCATTTCAGCTGTGTGTCGCTGTGATCTATTTCACCACGACAACACTCTTACAACCAAACACTGCTCACTGCTCAGCATCAATATATTGTGCCCCACCTCCCGCTCCATGACAGAGGTACATCGGAGCAATAAAGAAAATATATGCCCATTCGCGATCCGCAAGAGAAAGAAGACTTAAAGAAGACACACTCTGTCAAATCGTTGCCGCAAAGCCTGGTTTTTGGCCGTATCGGTTGTTTTATACCATCACGAGAAATGCGACCGAAGAAGATGATGCGAGATGCAATATATTTTATCGCCTTTACAGACAAAGTGATCAATTTTTCATTTCTATTTATTGGTTAGTATTGAATTGGAAATTCATCATTTTATTTTATTGCGATGCGATATTATATTATTAGAAGTGATGTCTTTGGGGGGAAATTTTTGTATTGGATTCTTGGGTGAAAGTGGTGAAGATGGTGTTACTGATGGTATTTAGTTACACCCTAAATAAATTCCGTGAAATATAGTTATTCACATAAATAATATCGGGTCTCAGAAATTGAATATTTTAACTGAAGTATTTTTATTAGTTTCGGTATAAAGGTAAAGTGAATTAATTGGGGGACTTGATTTCACATATTCTTATCTGATTTTGTGGCAAATATACTAAAATGCTAATATTTAAAATTTTGATTTTTAATTTTTCGACAAAATAAGAATTTACTTGAGATTAATTGTTCAACGGATTAAACTATTTTTTCGAACCTTTTTTAATATTATGTTAACTTTTTAGAAGGACTTTAAAGGACCATGGGGCATGAGTACGTTAGATGAGATAAAATCGATCAATGAACTGGCCAAATGAACAAGTTTACGATTAATAGGAAAAGGGACCATGACATAATCTCGAATGCAAAAAATCTCAAAAAAAAAACAATTTTTTAATGTAGAATGAAAAAATCTCGAATGCACAAAAATCTAGAATGAACAAAAATATCGAAAGACTATATCTAGAAAAAACTCTCGAAAAAATAAATCGTTCTAGATATTTTGTTTTATTAAACAATTTATTTTTTCTGGGCCCACTTGTGATTATATAGTTGTGTTAGTTGACGATGACTAAACACTGACTGACTGGGTGCTAGTACTGTACTAATTTTCATTCAAATAAAACATCAACAAATTTTATTATTATCTTCTATGCCTCTAAAAAATTTGGGACTTATGTCCCATTGTTAACAAAAAATATTTGGGGCTTGGGTCCCACTTGGGTGGGCGGTTATTAAATATTATTAATTCTAGATTTTTGCATTCAAGTTTTTTTTTTTCTAATTTTTTGTATTTCTAGATTTTGCTTTCTTGATTTTTCTAGATTATTGGTTTCTAGACATCGTGGTAAACCCATAGAAAAAGTATCTTTTAGCGAAACAGTGTGGTTAATTACACCAAACGAACCATTTTATTAAATTGTATGTATGCTATTTATATGAAGTAGCCCATGGTGAAATGGTTTGTGCAGCGCTGGGCAGTCATATTGTAATCTATAGTTACTCCTTTTTTCCACACTGAAAAATTCAAAAAATCTTAAGCCAAATCACATAATGGCCAGTTGTACAATAGTGGTTCAGCCTCGGTTCAAGATTTTAACTCACCGATTTCGGCGGATTAACTAACGTTCAGCCCTGGTTCAAGTGTATTATTATCACACACTTGAACAGTTGAAACTCAATTATAATATATATTAAAAAAATAAAAATTGCTGAACCACGGTTTAAATATTTGTACAACTGGCATTTAATGACAACACTGGTGTTATTCAAGGAGTATTAGTGAAATCTAATAAATAAGGCTATGACTGACTGGGTGCTAGCACTGTACTAATTTTCAATAAAAACATCAGCAAAGCTGGTTTTTAAAATAGCTCCTACATTTTTGTTCAAACATCTTATAAAAAATAATAATTTAATTCACAAATTTCGTTCAAATATACGTAGGATCAATGATTTTGATTAAGCATAATGGTTCTATATATAGTTTCGCTATATTTCATCTATACCCAGATAAATTAATTTTTTTTTTCAAATGTGGTAAGCCAAGACGATATTGAGTAAATTTATCAAAAAGATAACAAATCCAACAGAACCACCTTTAAGACATAATACCTTTGCCCATTATATGAATTATATCGCATCACAAATAATCTCATGATCATGATCAACTTTTGGTCGATTCAATTTAATCTTAAAAATATTCTATTTGGGTTTAAGAAATAAATTAAATTTTTAAGTCACCTGCTGAGAAAAAATCGACACAAATAAATAATGAAGTTTATCAACACAGCAGCTAAATATTTTTTTTGTTTGTCTAAAGGTGAAGTTAATTACTTGTCATCCTTCCGAATAATTGATGTCCTTGATGGTACGAGTATAGTGGTATCTTTCATGAAAATATTATTTTAAATATTCCACTTTTTATTTTATGGATTCAGGTATTTTTTTCTTAGTTTTAAGAACAGATGTCGAGATCTAGATTATTTTAGGTTCTAAGTTTTATCCAAACAATTTTTTGAATTTCTGTTTTTAAAATTCCTTGTCCAACATCTAAGGCTAGATTGTTCAGATAACTCTTCTATTAATTGAGAAAGGTTTATTCGAATCGGTTTCAATTATTGATCAACAAAATATGGAATATTAATTTTCTACAGTATAGGAAGTATAAAACTATAGATTCGATATCGACAAGAATTTTAAATAAAAAGTTGAAAGAATAAGACTGAAAACAAGAAAAAGAAACAAAAGAAATCTTCTCCTTTATCTGATTTACTTCTTTTTTAATGAAGCACAAATTATGATCTGACCTGATGGACAAAACCCCCTATTCTTGGCTTCATTGAATTGATAAATCGCTTCTGCAATTTATCTGTTTAATCTTTTATTGAATTATAAAAATTCTTTTTTCTTCAAAACCCATAGACTTATGCCTTTAGAGGAGTCAGTTTTAAGAACATTTTTGGATCGTAGAAGATTTTGAAATTGTCTCTTCTTAAGAGGCCTCCATCAAAAATGTCGAACTCTGATTTGAATTGATCATTAATTTCGAATCTAAGAAAAATATTAATTCATTATACAAGTCGAATGTTTTGAATTAAAAAATTGGCCACAAGTCCTTAAAACGGTACAAAATTTTGTCTGCAGCTTTTTTGTCTTAAAATGGAAGATAATTTTCTTCAAAATTGTTACTTAAAGGTTTAAAAAAATCGCTATTTTGGAAATTGAATTTTGCTGAGTTCAAAAAGTATTGGTAGGTTATATAATATTTATCAAGATTTGACGCATGCAGTTTAGAAATTATTCTAAAGCACTTCGTATTATAATCACCAAAACATATATTCCCTTCCATGGAACCTCTTCAACAAAGAAGAAGACAAAGAATCTTCAACTGCGTGGGAAAAATTATTTGAAACCAATTTGAAAATGTCCATCTATCAAGAGTAGCAAAAAAAATACATTAAAGAATTTAAGATTTTTAAATTAATGTTGTTCTAATTTATAAAATAGTTGAAAAAAAATGATTGTTATTCTTCCGTCGAAAAATCACGCAATTTCTCATGTAATTCTATTTTGTTTGTAGAACTCAGTCACACGTTCTTGTTTTTTTCTTCATCGCAGAACGCCAGATTATAAAAAAGAAGTTGTTGTTTTTTGTTGAGAGTTCTATTGTACCGAAAGAACGTGTCTTGCTTTCACATTATAGTTGTATGTCAAATACCCATTTTTCTTTATTTATTTTTTCCTAAAAAAATTGTTTTTCAGCTCGAGACTCGAGAGTATAAATATTTGTTCTACACAAATAATCACAACCAAAACGCAATGCCTAAACGCCTCATTTACATCTTTTAGCGCAAACATTCCTAAGATTCGGTCAAATTCTTTCTTATCCAAAACTAATTTCTAAAGAATATTGAGTCATGTTTCGGTCGAAATGAGAAGAAAAAAAAACCTAATAAGTCACGTAAATATTTGTGAGACTCTATGACTTTAAACTTGTTTTTAAAGTCTTTTTCGTGTGTGATTGGTTTCTGTCAACAATCCGTTTTATTTGTCAATAAAAGGTACAAAGCCATTCAATCATCTGTAAAGGTACATATACCTCTGCTCATGTTTGCTTGAGGCATAGTCCTGTCCTTAGGTTAAGACCGTGAACTTCCACAAAAGTCGTTAAAATGAAAACATTTTCCGGGTAAAAAAGTAATATCTTTTCCTTAAACTGTATACACACAACTAAAATTTAAACGCAAAGGAAGAAGAAAGAATTTTAATTGTCACAACACACACGAGTTGACTATGATGACTGGAGCAACAGTTGTGACCTGCCTGAAGCCACAACCGCATGGAATCTCCTCCAAACAACGCCAGCGTCGCGTCGGTCGGTCTTCTAAATGGGTATACCTAGGGACTCGGCCGACACCGAGAACCGAGATTCCATCTGCGAAATGAGTGCATTTTGTACACATTTATTCAATTCGACTACGATCTTACATGGTGTTCATCATCCTGGGAGAGGACAACGAACGCGAAATGATATTAATGATCGTAGATTCCGGGACGGATAAGTCCTTTTGAGCTGAACAAATGGAACTAGCATTCCGAACTATTATCACATCACAGCACCAACAGGTCGTCGTTGTATTCGTGTTTGGATATTTATAGTTGTTTTTTTTAGAAGTGATTGTAGAGTTGGACTTGAATAAGGCTTTGAAGCGAAAATCCTTCGAACAAGATGTTTTTTTTTTTCTTTTTCTTTTTTGCTATAGAAAATCCTGTGGCAGACACTAATGAAATCGTAGGTGTATCTGTGAAACTTCTACTCGACACACCAGGATTTATTGGTACATCAAAGAGCATCTGTATCGGGCGGAGTTGGCAGCAAGAACAAGAATATTTCTTTTTCAAGATTGTTGCTGATGTGTAAACAGGGAAATTATTCTTTTTATAAGATACTTTGTGATATATTAATATTTATATTTTTTAGTTATAAGTTGAGGTATTGTGTTTTTCTTCAAAGTTTAATTTAAATTGGGAGTAGGTAGAGTCGATGTAGATTCAAAGGTTTTTTTTTTAAATCGAATGTTAACTGAATTTTATGAAAGATTCTGAAAACATCTCAAAAGTGAAAATTATGTCTAATATTAAACTTCCCCCACACCAACGCGAATTTTCGGTGACGACGACGAAAACAACAATAACAACACGATAATCGATGGTTAAAGTGCAGAATGTTGTCAGTCTTTTTTGCATGTTTTTTTAAAATCAATATAATACCTTGCAAATTTTGACTGACGAGGTCCTACACTTTAACCGTTGATATATACATATATAAATTTTCGGTCAACCGATAAAATTAAAAAAGGGTTAAATAAACTTATGTTAAACAAATTAAAAACGTTTTCTTATTACAGATATTAAAGGAACAAATATACCTACTTTTTATTTTCAGATATTTAAATTCAATCCTATAAGGGAACCTTACGATCCGATAAAAATGGCATACCATTTTTGCTTATACTAATTAGATTGCACAAATAAGTCAAAGACCTCTTGGTCATACAACCTTCCTCCATTTTCATGTTCCGCAAAATTATCACTGCGGATTATCGCCACCATTAAGCAAAAGCGCCCCAAAAAAACTGAAAAAAAAACGAAATTAAAATCATAATATCCCAAATGCGACATGTTGGTCACTCAACAACCACATCATCATCAATCAGTAGAATTTTTTGCTTCAAGTAATTTAATTTTTTATTTTTGTATATTTTAAAAATTATATTTAAGGAAGAATCAACCCACTTCATGTTTAATATAGCCCGCACTACCACACCTCCAAGCAATAAGTCGTATTGGCTTATCAAAGTTTTCGGATCGATTTTGGCGCGTCGTAAGAAACAATTTTTCCATAGTTGTTGCTGATCGGGAGTTCAGTTAATTTGGAAATCCCATAAACGCGCCACATCCACCATTTGTAGTGCGCTGTGCGCAGCGCGGCGAGAGCGCGCGTTTAAGTATTTGTTGCTGGCGGGCATTAGCAGGAAGCGACCGCGGCACAGGCACAAGAATAAGACTATACGACCAAGGACAACACCGTCGCATTTGCCACCGCCCAGTATAACAAAACTGAAGGAAGCAGCTTCCAAAAAGTATCCGCATATAACAGAGGAAGAAGTGCAGAAAAATGCAAAAGAGTATATAAGCTCTGGAATATTCATCTGGGCGGACGTTGAGTAATTAAGACTGGATAACCCTGCATTACCATAATAATTAGCCAAAAGCGCTTTTTCGGTTGCGGTCTTGGTCATGGCCGCAGTTGAAGCCACAGCAGTCGCAGCAACAGCGAGTGCGCTCTCATTTGCTTACAATCTAGCCATAAATTATGAGTGCAGCAGGAGTGCAGGGCGTAGATAATTCGCCGAGATACAGATATGCGCACCCGCTCTCATGACTCTCACTATACACATTACACAGCATCATTGGCAGGTAGGTACTGCAGTGATGCAAGGATGGCGACGAGCGAGTGGACATTATATCCGATTTTTTTTTATTTTGCTTTACGTTTTATTAGACCCTCGCTAGTTGGGGTCCCTCTCACGGCCACAATCTAAATTCGATCAGTTTGCGGAGCTGCCAAGTGCAGGCTTATACCGGCAGTCGTCCTTGCGTATGTGTGAGTGTGATAAATGGATAGAGCAATAGCTCTGTCTGTATATCTATTACCAGAGCTAGCGTCTGAGTCTGCGAGGAGCAAACAACTCATCACTGCAGATGCAGATGCAGTGCGCTTTTGGCGCAAGATTTTAAACTAACGCATTCGTTTCGAGTGATCCTCCCTTCAAAAATTTATCGAAGGGGGCGATGATGCCGCGGAACCATCGATCGACAGAGGGGAACACTTGCACCGATCATGATGATGATGATGAAGTTGATTTGCTGTCATCTTTCCAATGGAATCCGATCGATTGTGTCATGGATCGAATCGCATGAAGATGCACATTTCCACCGATCGGCCGACCAACCGATCGATGGATCCGGGAGAGGTACCTATACATATTGCATTATATAGGGATGATATGGTATGCGATTCAAATATTGGAAAACGTGTTTTGGGACGCGTTTTGAGGGCTCTAGGCGATGCTTGTTAAGGTATACGAGTAGATGCAGAATATATATATGTGTACAATTGGACATGCAAGACGAAAGCAAACTTGTTGTCAATTTTACTGATTTTCAGTTCCATACAAAACAAAATAAAAATTATTTGTTATTGTTTACGTGTACAAAATTTTTCTGTGTTGCAATAAAATTTCATAAAAACACGGCAACATATTATTTTGTGTTTCACTTTTTGTGTGCCAGCAAATTAAATTTATTTGACGATTCATTAAGACAAGGACAGAACTATACAGAATTGAGTAAAAGCAATTACGTTTTCAGAATGAGAAATTCTTCTATTTTAAAGTGAGTTGTTGACTTATAGATGATAATAGCCGTGTTTTTAGTGAAAGTGTTTTAAACGTAAATAACAACAAAATAAAAAAATGATTATAAATACTTCATTTGTATACAAAACAAAAGCAACAAATTATTTTGTATTGTATCTATATTGTTAAAATTTTGGTGAGCTGGATATACATTGTCACCAAAACACGGCTTATAAATTTAGATGTTTGTTATATAGGCGGAGGGTCATAAGTCCATAGGCCAAAAGTCCATAACAGATCTTTGACTCACTCTGGTGGATTAAAAGTATACAAATCTACTGTGGATTTTTGACCAATAAGTCCACAATTAATTTGTGGACTCTGGGCCCATGTACTTATGACCGTGCTTATGACGTATTCCTGTGAAAAATGGTCGTATGATATGTAGGGTGACCAGATCTATCCTCTATGAAAAGAGGACATCCGAAAAAATCGCAAAGGAAAAATAAAAAAAAAATATATTTAATCGTTTAGTGTGTTATTTAGCAGAAGAAAACAAAAACAATTAACAAAAAAAAAAAATCATCATAAAATCTATTAGTCATTTGACATGAAAATAACTTTAAGTACCATTTTCATAACACAAAATTTGTTTATATTTTTTTCAAGAACTAATCAACCTTTTTAGCTTTGAGTGTAAAGGGTGTCAAATGCATCGATAACTTTTCACTGTTTGGTGCGGGTTTTGGAAATTGAACACTGTATCAACTATATTTGGTCAAATTTATGCGGAAAGGCCATAAAAATTGCTAGCAAAGCCCATAGGAGCCCACTAACCCAGTATTATATTCTATGCATAACCCTTTATTGCGTTTATTTTATGAATCAATAAAAAATATAAAAGCCCATGTTTTCTATCAAAGTTAATTTTTGCGTAAATTTTTGGGACACCCTCTATTTGCCATTGGATCCTATTTTCATTAAATTGTCGGGGGTCTTTAAAATATAGTTGTAAAACTCAAAACAACATAGATATATGTTTACGTACATATATATATATATATATATATATATATATACATATATATATATAGATATATTTTTTTTGTGTGAATTCAAGTTCAATTTTTAGTGTGAAAACGGTCTTAAAAGTATTTTTAAAACTAAAAAAATTGAACTTCAATTCATACAATAAAAATATATGTATCTTGTATTGATTTTAACAACTATAGTTTTTCAAAAAGATACCGGGCAAAAGTCCTTGTCCTCTTTAAATAGGACCTCTGGTCAGCCTAGTTCATATCTGTAAAATTAATAGAACAATTAAACAAGTTCTTTACTAATTCGAATATAATATTTATTACTCGTAAGAATACAAATTGTTTTAATGGCTAACCTCAACGAACTGAGGTTTTCCTCGTTGTTGTTCAGAGGTGAAAGATTGACACACGTCATAATAAGCTGTCAATTACGTAAACATAATAAGGGTATGAGCATACCCACCTCTCAATATCTCATTATGAACAAAAAAAGGCGGATTTATTTTACATTTTTAGGTCCGTTAAAATGTCGTTTTTAAATTTAAATCTATTCAATTCACAATTCAACCATTACATTGTATCAGAAGTGGGATAGTATACCTATCGATTCTACACTTTATTTAGCAGACAATTCTTCATTTTAATATTTCTAAGACAATATAATTAAGACTTGCGAATATCGACACTCATCTTTTATTGATAATCTTCCAAAAAATATTTTTGTAATAAACTGATTTCGATCCTAACCATCATGTACATAAATTTATTTCGAAAACAACTGCATACGAATTATGGAATCGCACTTAAGAACTACCAAAAAATGTTTTGATATTCTCAATATTCCCAAAGATAATGAACTAAAGTGTTGCTCATTTTTGCAGGCACTTTGACCATTTCGCATATTCTAAATTATGTACACAAAAATATACCCATAAATGCAATATAAGAGGGAGCTCTTCAACAATAAGATGTATATTTTATAGGTACTCGTACATGGATTCCATGAGATGCAAAACGCTCGCTCGCTGGTTCGATCATTATCTCGAGAGCCCGCGTTGGATGGTTCATACCATACAGTATAACTTGGCAAACAAACCCACCCACATTTTCGCCCATTAATGGAATTGTGTGCACACATATTGATCCACTCACATGCCCCGAACCGCTAGCCTCAACCCCCCCTTCATCGACGAACAGGGAAGATTAGGTGAGACGATTTTAATGCATTTGGCATCAACTATAGATGTCACCATATTGAACGCAAGTTTCACAGTCTCTATACACACTCGCGGGCGCGATATCTCTTGAGTCTCGAGGTAAATGCATGAAGCAACAGATTTAGTGCGCAGCAACTGCGGAGCAGACCTGATTTCGCTCATAAATAATGGAATATAATCTGCCACCTCTGCCTGCTTGTATAGATGTTGTTTGCCCTCGTCCTCGTCCTGTCTTGAACCTGAAACTAAAGGAGCTAAAGGAGCCGAACGAAGTCATTTGCTCTTAGAAATGAAGGTGTGTACCTTAATGGCAGCAGAAATGGCGGCGGGCGGCCGGCGCAGCGCGGGCGGTGGCAGTGACGATGACGGTGCCGACATTTCGGTGATCATCATTACTGCGATGACGACGTTCAACGCTCTTTCCTGATTATGCTTTATGATTCACGTAATGTTGGCCAACACAATGGTCTATATGGCGTTGATCGCCACATAAATCCTGATTTCACAGGCGATTGCCGCATATGTTGCTATGAATTTCTATCCTACCCATCGAAGTCGGTATCTATACGATAAAAACGAGGATCTAACTAATTAATGCCTAGGATTTAAGGTCGTTCTATATGTATGTCCTATCTGTGATGATTCCATTCATCTTAATGGTGGATCGCGTGGAGGTGACAGTATACATAAATGTCTCCAGCGTGTCGCAATTAAAATCAACAATTTTTGTTCGGAGAGTTAAAACTTATATGACAAACATCTGAACCAGAAGAATGAATCGGTGTGGGGTGGTTTTATCCGACAACAAAACGACATAAGTTCCTCTTTATGAGGCATTGTTATGAGTGGCAAGTCACCATCAGAAGAAATCAAAAGAATGATTCGAAATCAAATCGAATGAGTATACGACGCACGGCAAGAAGAAATTTCTTCTTCTCGTTCTTGGTGAGGATAAGGACAAGGAGGACCATCTCCAACTCGTACTCAACGAACAAAAAAACATATAAAGCACCAAGCGATTCGATCTTCATGGAAGGAATGGAGATGGACACTCATCTGATGAGAAGCGCTATAATTTACAATAAGCAACAGCGACTTGCGGTTGGAAGACATTTGTTTAAACATTTTTTGTTTTTTTTTTTCTTTTATTTGACTCGAGTTTTAAGTGTGTTTTGGCACATGTTTCCGATTGCAGAGTGGGATTTTTAGTTGGGATTGTGGTTGGTTGGATTGCAAGGAATCTTCTTCTTTTGGCAGAAAGAAAGTTTAATAAGATTTGTGGAGGCTCTTTTGGTAATGAGGAAAGGTGAGAAAGTTGATTATACGGAAGTTACTTGAGCGAAGATTAATCGCTGACTGAACTGAACGTAGGTGTGGACGGTTTTGTGCTAATTAAAGGGTTCGGAATGGGTTGGGAAAGTAATAATATTATGATGCTCACATAAATCTGGATTTTAAATGAGGTCTTGTCGTGTGCAGGAAGACTGATATTTGGCTACAATATTTAGTTCATATATACATACATATGCGTACATGAAAACAAGTGTTTACTGTTTCTTTTAAATTTCTGGTACAGTCTTACAGCTATAAGAAAGCATTTATTCAGGGTGTTGTTTTGACTCTTGTGCACATACTCGAATGTACAATGATATATTTCAAATTCCGATATTTCGGAATATAATAGCCGCCTTTTTGTTATCAACGTATGTGGATCGTAGTAATACAACAAGAACTTAGGAACCTGCTCTCTATCTGGATCTTTTTTTAAAATCAGAAAATAAGTATTTACTCTGGCGGGTAGATGGCGTTTTCAGTTTTGCAAATGTAGTGCAAATTGTAGTTTGAAGAAAAAGGTAGTATTAACATGAAAAATAAACAAACATAAGGAAGAAAGAAATGAGCATACAACACTGTAGAATTAGGATCCCTATCGTTTTATTATCATGCATCTTCGTGGATTATAAAACACGGCTAGTGTATATAAAAACAATCTCTTCGTTTTTGCTCTAAAAACTAAGAAACTAACCATTAAATTGAGCCGGAACTTACACAATATATTGATTGTTACTTGAGAAATGCAACTAAATAAAAAGTTTTCAATTTTTTCCGAAAGATGGCGTTGAAAATCAAAATATGTAATCTCAAAACTTAAAACCATCCGATTGAGTTGTAACTTATGATCAATATATTTCTTATAAAGTGAAAAGTTCATATAAATTAAAAATTTTAAATATTCTGATTGATGGCGCGAAATATCGGAATCTCAAAAATACCGAAACACTCTAAAAATACCAATCTGATCTAAACTTACACAATTTATTTTTCAAGAAGTACGAAGTGGCATGTAAATTAAAAGTTTTCAAGTTTTGGTGATGGCGGTGAATTACTTTACGCTTACGCTTTCGTGTCAAGACTTAGCCGCATAAAGAACACTGTCTATTTACAATTATGTATTTTAATTACCTTTTTCACACTCATTTTGAAGTTGTGTTATTGAGATGATTCCATCGGTAAACTATATTAAAGGTGACCAAAAAGCTCCCTAATTCCTATTTTATACTCTATATCAAAATTCAATCACATAGGACACCTGTATACTCGTTTTCCCGTTTTTCTATAAGGACTACTGTTGCAGTTGTGTTTATTTTATTTTGCCAGGATTTAAAAGTTAGGAATTCAATTAATTAAGTTTGGACATGGTTCTCAGAAATTCTGTATAAAAAGACGAAAGAATTCAAGTTTCATGTGTCATTGACATTTTAAGTCGAAAATCAAAATGTCATTGGCGCTGTTTTGATGTTTGTCAGAGATTCTCGAAAGCAATCAAAATTTCGTTTTGGGGTTTGTTTTCTTTTCTTTTTCTTCAACTTGTTAAACCGATTAATTGCCAACAATCTGATGGTATCATTGACATAGCAATCGTGTATTTCATCGAACCAGGATGATGCACGGGCTCATATTATAAGCATGTATATGTTGTAATCACAAGAACGGGTATTTGATTGAAGCGTAGTAATTAAAATTGACAAATTCTCACCAATTCCTTTGGACTTTCGGAACATTTGCACATATAAATAAATTGAACGTCCTTTTTGACGAAATGTCCGTGATGTGATTCAATTAGCCACAAGAAGAAGTTTGGGGCAGAAGGGAGTGACAAAAAGAATACCAACAAACAATAGTTGCGCGCCGCGCCGCACCACGCAGCATGGATCTTGATATTTATATATATGTATAATGTTTCAGGTGGATTTTTATGTCATTCCAATAATTGCACTTTGAGTTTTGGATAAAGCTGAATTCGAGTAATTTACTAAATGCGCCTTAATTGCTCACTTTTTGCAACAAGTTTTCTTGGAAAAAAAAATTCCTCACTTTGGAATTCAAATTATTTTCTGTTGAAACAAGAACTGTTGTAATTACATGTGTATTGTATTGTAAGAAAATTTCTTTTTTTGTGAAGCATGATGCTATATTGTAGAATTAAAGTTAAAACTTTGAAATGACGAACAATATTTTTGATAATTTAATGTGTAGTTAAGTTACTTTTTTCATTATATAGCACACGTTATTGAAGTCAAAGTTACAAAAACGCGAAAGAGATTAAAAAATTTGTATGATTTTAGATACCTAAAGTAAATAATGAACATTCTGTTTTAAAACTATAGGCGTAAAAGAGTGGTATCACCTTTATTTTGAATAAGTTTTTCGGTGGTCATAAATCTGTTTTGAACATTAATTTATCTCAGCTTATGCCAACTAAATTTGGAAAATTGAAAAATTTATTTCAAGTCTGATGATTTGAAATTTTCAAGAGCATTTAATCGAAATCTTTCCATTGAATAGTTCAGCTCAGCTTAGCAGAATATTTCTCCACAACTTAAGTTACAATTATTTCAGCATTTCCAATATTTATCTATCATTTCTTGTAAATATAACCAAAACTTAGTTGATGCACGAGTAATATTAGATTAAAGTAGAACACAATTCAAAAATCTCTTCCAAAATAAATGAATTTTTCGTTTTCGTCAATACAAAAATTACTCCGAGGCTCCATATAGAACCTTTGTCAAAACAAGTCACAAAAATTCAATAAAATTAAAAACAAAAGAACAACAGCAAATTAATGATGTCATAAAAATTTATTTTATAGATTGCTAATGGATTCAGCTCATCCTCAAAGTAACTAAATACACCGACCAAGTATATCATTAAATTTAATACGAACACAGTGCGTAGCGTATATGCCAGGAAGAAAACGCCTACAGTTCAACAGATAAAAAATAAAAATAAAAATAAAAATGAAACAAAAAAAATAGGTGGATCATATGGTGGTGGAGTGACCATTAACTGATAAATGGACTTTGTATCTGTCCCTTTAACCCTAAACAATTCAATAACTACTTTAAAAGTTCAAAAAATATTCTAATACCTTTATAAACATACACTGAAAATAATAATTTGGTATATTTTAGTTAAAACGCATATAAATTGTTGATATCACAGGTAAATTGTTAGTAAAATTTATTTGTAAAAATCGCTGTTCAGATATCTTTAAACTGAATATGTTTAGGCTCTAATGCGGACTGTCTTAAAAATTGATAGTCAAAAAATGGAGAAGTTCACCCTAAAGGTTTTGTTTTGTTAGCTGTTACAATTGAAAAATTTAATAAGAACTTGTTTGTTTAAGGAATAGGACGTTAAGTATAGGTACCCACGAAATCTTATCAGGGTTGAAGCTTAAGATCTTTTTTTTACTGAAGCCCGTGTTGAAATTAGGACTGATGATACCCGGGTACCCGAGTACAAGCAACCCGGGGAACCGGGTATTCGTTACTTCACATATCTATCTACCTTACAATTTTTTTTTGTTTTATACACAGAACAGAATGTCCTTAATTCCTTTTAAATTCATAAGTTTGCAACTCCTGAATATAGTTAAAGCTTTGGGGAAGACATAAAATAAGACTGAATTTTTATCTGAATTTTTAAAACTTATCATTATACTTATAGGTAGTAGGTACTTTTTTAACTTAGCAACCATTCAAAACACATGAATAATTCTTATCGTTGTTAAAATTGTAAAATTCTTTCAGTGTACTTAGTTGAGGTTAAATTATATTGGTGATAGAAACGTGATGAAATAGTGATTAATGTTTCTCTCTCGATCATTATATAGAAATTGAAGTTATTTCTTGTTTATGAGCCATTCATAGCTATATGCAAAGAGGAACCTAGTAATTTTACTTATTTTATAACCTCAAAAAAAAAAATAAAACATCAACAGAATTCTTTTTTCACTTAGATAGTTTATTGAACTCATCCGCCCTTTTAAAACTGAACGACCCACTCCAAAAAAAAAATATTATTTACTGCAGATTTCGGAACATTAATTCGGTCATGTAGCGCGTTGTGCCCCCAATGATGCTCGAACATCCATCCGTCCTCAAAAAAAAAAAATCCTCATCTTTTGTCTGCCTACACGATGTGCTTAACTTCTTTTTGTAGAATGTCATTTAACAACTAACTGTAATTTGTCAAAAATAAAAATATTCTGCCCCACACAAATTCAAAAAGAATCCGAATCTGAATTCGTTTCGCAAAGAGAAACAGCATAGTGGTATCTTCTTCTGTTTCTCTTCTGCTCGTACGGTAGCATGTAAATTTCTGCAACAAGCAATTTATCGTCGCCACAAAAATTGCGCTTCACGACACACTGCGAGCTTCAACTCAACCCGTCAAATGAATACTACTTGTGCTTGCGATTGGGGATCTGTTATATGGAAAGACCACCATCGCGGTCCGACACAACGACCTTATTGCTGCTGTCGAAGAGATTCTCAAATGTCTCACTTATCTTTCTTGCGCTCGTGGTTTGGTTGCTCGTTTAAAACGAATCACACAGGAAAAGCATCTGGCTTGTCAGCCAAAATCTCGGATTCTGAATGTGACAATACGATCATGTTGTGACATTTATAAGACCAAAGACCTTCTTGTCCCACAACGAAATGCCTCCTTAAATGGCTTTTATTGTGTCAAATCAGAAAAGTTGTGAGTATAAGGGCTTAAAGAGTTCCGCCTAATGAGGCTGAAGCGCCGCACGGCCTGCCAGTTTTAGTGCTCCCACGTGATTTATTGGCGACCATACATAAAGTCGCGTCCACACTTTGTTCCCGCCACTCATTATGGTGCATGTCGGGGAAGCGGGAATTCTATCCGAAACAAAATGAGGTTTCGTGCAAATTTACTAATAATTTCGAAATGGCAATTTAACATTTGTTTCCCTGGTTCTGGTCTGGTCCCGGGGACTTTGGATTGGGACCATGATGCGGAACACAGAGGTGAGAGTGAGTAAGTGGTACGATGCGTATCTCTGCAACACAAAGGAAGAATGTGAATGTTTCTTAAATGAATTGTTGCACTCAGGTTGTTGGCGCTCAGCCGGCCGCTCCTTTCTGCCCGTGCATTATTAATGTGATATGAGAAATTGGCTTCGAGCTGAGACTGAAATTCATAAATGCAATACTTAGTCTTTGGAGCTTAAGCACAATTATGTTTTCTTAGAGTCTCTTCGGTGGCCCAAATTTGACTTCGGGGCAGTTGTTGGTTTAAAGGTTTTGAATTGAGTTTAGGTATATAATATTGCATGTTACCTGGGTGTTCCCTTGTTGTTGATTTAAATACTTTTATGAATTCAAAGTTATAACACCTTGGCTAATTGAATAAATTTCAACAGATAATTGCAGTTGGTCATTTGGAGAAAAATATATCAAGTCATTGTGAAAAGATTTAAATCAGTACGTTGGAGTTCAATGACGTTTATTTTCAGCTATATATGAAATTCAGGTCAAAGAGATTTTAATGTTTTTTAAACGACAACTAAATTTTAGAAATTTTACCATTTCCTCCTACAATACTTTTATTTTCTAAGCTTTTTTTCTGAATCTTAAGAAGATGCGATGCGAAACCATACAAAAAAGATATTTTCCAATGTTCACCTGGGAATACTCTTTTATAAGTAATTTTAAAATTGAGTAGGTGCTATGAAGCGTTAACATTTGAATTTATTTTTAAACAAAGCTGTGTAAAACATTATAAAATAATAATGAAAGTGGTATTATATTAGATAATAATTTTCAACATGTAAATTCAAAGTACAAAAATACCTAACTTACGTACTTAAGGTGGCGTTACAGTCAGGAGTGGACCAGGGGGTCAACCAACAAGCTTCTTCCAGTCGGCTCGTTCCCTATCTAACTGTCTCCAGTTTCGTATGACAAGTTGGTTGAGGTCCCGTTCCACTTGCGTGCGCCAACTAAGTCGCGGTCTTCCTCTTCTGTGCCGTCCCTCAGGGCTAGATTCAATGACTCTTCGGGCCGGAGCTTTGGTGTCCATATTGACTCTACATGACCCAGCCACCTCAGCGGTTGGCTTTTTACCCTTCTGGCTAGGTCAGAATCGCTGTACAGTGCGTATAGTTCATATTCTCCTCTACTCCTAGTTTATGCAGTAGCTAGTGACCAAAAATCAACTAGAGAATCTTCCTTTCAAAACAACCTTAAGTATTTAAATCCGCCTTTGACAAGGTCCATGCCTCTCCACCATATAGCAGGACCGGGATAATAAGCGGCTTATACTTTCCACATGCCACATGGACACTTTAGTTGCTCAAGGTAGGTCTTTGCTATACTCAATTGTCTTCTTAGCCCGAAGAAGCAGCGATTAGTAAGGGTTATTTTTTTTTGACCATAGCATCCCAAAAATACTTGTTCGAATAGCTGAATTCCACCTTAAGTTATCGCTTACTGTTCACTTTTTCAAAAGGTTGAAAACAAAATTAGATGTAGTATTCTTTTTGGTATTTTTTTCCAAAAACCCAAATATTTAAAGTTTTTGATCTACGGCGTTCCTGAAAATTAATCATATCTATTATTTGAGGATTCCGTAATATGTTTTGTCAAGTAAAGCCTCATTGAAAAATTCTCAGCTGCGATAGGGTGCGTATTCGGTGGAAAAAATATTTTTTTCGGAATAAAATGTAATCCCTGTTTACAATGTATTTTCTTCTACAAAATTCTATCTATTTAACACAATGAAAAAAAAAATGGTTTCTTAGATATTCAAGCCCGAATTAAACTGTTATGATAACGCCCAGATTAAGAGATCCTTTATTAAAAAAAAATACTTCTTTCACAGGATAACCGTCCTAACAGATAAAAGCATGAAAAAATAAATTTGTTCAAAGAATTCACAATTCATTTTTATTCCCTTCTTTCCCTTCCTGTACTACACCATCAAACCAAAAAAATCGTTTATTTCTTCGAATGATGATTGTTCTTTAAGAGCCCGTTATCCGTTGCTGCTTTATAAGAAGACACAACGCCATCTTAGATAGGCAAAAAGTTAAATGTTAACATAATCCAAAGGATGGTACACACCAACGACATCTGTTGTGCCAATATGAATATAAATGCGATCCCATTATGATATTTACCGTTCATCGCAGTCGCACAGCTATCGTAGCTACATGATCACAAAATCTACTGCCAGCCTTGGAACAACTCAATTTCTCTCTGGTTGGTTGGTTTGCCTTCTGTGTCCGTTCGGTATATAATTCGGTTCTGTGTTAAGCTGGGAATCCTCACAAAACGAAAAAATAAGATGCACTGCATTATAGAAGGAGGCCACCACACTACCAACATCAACAGGACAACTATAGAGAGGAACAGAAGGAGAGGTGAGAGAGAGGTTCACCTAGCCTATCGGTGAAAATGAATTTCCTAGATTACGTGGTGGAAATTTTTAAATGCAACGCGAATAATTTTTCATTTCCACTCCTAAATGGGAATGGGATTAGTTTGAGTAATGGGCAGCAGTTTGGAGTGCGTATAGTGGCCGACAGTTGTATCGTGTTTTCTGGATTTGTATAGTTTACTTTTTAACAAACAGTAGGGTCGTATAAAAATGGAATCATCAAAATTAATTCTTGAAAATTTTTTCAGTTAAAAATCATATTCCAATTTCTCATTCAATTTCCGATCGTGCAATTTTTCAGCCAGCAATAAAAGTGTTTATCTTAATAAATAAAATTGTAAATCTTTAGTAAATCTTTGTATTTTCGGAAACAATTATATGAAAATAATAACAGGTCCAAAATACTCTATAAAGGGCAAGTTTTGGTTTCGTTTAAACCAGGTTAAGATTAAATTTGTATTCTCAAACAGATTTAGGACCAATTTATTCACTATTGCTCAATTTGAGGCAAACTCTCAAGTTGGCCAACTTGAGAGTTGACTTTAACTTAGGGTTTCCAGAACATCTCTTTTATAGAGAACATGATCTCTTTTTCCATTCCGATTTTTTTTACACTCTCTTTTTTCATAAAATTCTTTTTTTGTTATCTTTTTTTTGCACGTCCTCTTTTTAGTCTCTTTTTCGAAATACAAAATAGGTTTTCCACAAATGAACTTCAAAATTAATTGTATTTCAAATTTTATGTGATTCTCAACTTTGAAAACAATTCACCATTGGAACTTGGAAGTTTCAACAATTTTAGATTCTCTCAAAAAAAATGTATTCCACTCAGCCCTAAATCAATCCTTAACAATTTAAATAAAAGCGGGTTGAAAGTGAAGTACAATGCTTGAAATAAAATGTATTAATTGTTACAAAAAATATATTAAGTACATAGAAAAATGGACACTTCAATTTTCATTAAATGATTTGATGATGTTGCGAATATTTGATTTTGAAAAATGTTAGAGAATGTGGAATGTGTGTCTGATAAAAAAGGGTTAATTTTTTTTGTTCTTCAAATAATTCTGAATTTCTTTCCGAATTTATTATTATTTTAAGGTCTGTTCCATTGGGCCCTGCAAAGTTTCTTCTTGGTATTTACTAGTAGATGATGAATGGAGTAATTTAATTTTGCCAACAAATCTAACCTCAATATAAATGTAATTTTTGTTGTTTGTATTTGTATATTATTTTTGATTAGAGAAACACCAACAACAGTAATTTACTATATATGTAATTTCTTTTTACTGATAGTGCTGCTTTTTTGCGTGGATACAATTCGTATCTACATTATTGAAGTGCTTTAAACTTATTTGACTACGGAGCCAGAAGTACTTAACAGTAGATGATGCAGGCCAAAGGAACATACCTAATATAATTATGTATGAAGTTTTTAAAAAATTTTTGTTTTTTTTCTGTTTTCCTCGAAAATATTTGAACGATGAGCATACTTTTTAGAAGAAAATAACAGTTTAAAAGTGGGAACTGGGAACTGTTAAGTCAATTTTAATAGTGGCTTACAGTTTGAAGGATTGAAACTTTCAAAAGTCTTACAATATATTTTTAAATGAAAATAAATACCCATCACAAATAAGAAATTTTCAAAAATATGAAACTTCAGATTAAGAATCATAACATTCACCCTGTTCTGAATTCCCATCGGTCATAAAATCCTATCGTTTTCAAACTCAAGCAGTCGTACTTATTAGATTTGTGTCTACTTAGACACTGTAACTATTTTCAAATTGGTGGAAATATGCTTTATTTAATTAAAATAAATATCACATTATTCTCGGTTTGGACAATCTACTCTTGTGTCTAAGTTAGGCAGCTATACGACAACAATAAACAAGGTTTTTGAGTACATTTTCCAAAGTTAGGCAGTTGTCTAATGTTAGACAACGTTTATAAATAAGAACATAGGTGTTTTGAAATAATTCTCGCTTTCAATACTTGCGGATTGAGTGTGCTTTGATTTTCGATCGGATTGAAAATTCTTGACGTTTGGAATTTTTATATCCGATTTGGAATTGGCAAAATTTCAAAAATGTTGTTTTAGCTAAAAAGGTGCGTTCCTTTAGTTTGAAACTCTGTGCATTTGTGTGAATTTCTTCACATTATATTTTTTTTTATATTCTGTTAACGGATTTGATTCGAAATGGAAATCAGAACAGCGTTACTATTGTTTTTGAATTAATAGGCATGGTCAGGAAAATGAGATCTCGGAGATCTCAGCAATCTCAGTTACCTAAACAGGATTCCTCAGCAAAATTTCTCAGCTCTCAAAACTCTGAGGAAAAAAAAATCTTGGATTCGCTTGCTCACTTTTTAAGTGAGAAAAATCTCTGAGATCTCATTTTTCTGAACATTGATTAATGTTTTCGAAACTGTTTTAAATTCAAACTCTTCTGTCTTCTATACCTGAAACTAATTCTCTTAAAAAAAATATTTTGTGAACAAGTCGTTATTTTAATCGTTTTTGGTTGATGTTTTTTTTTGGTTATGTTTGCATATTGGAAATGTTCTCTTTTTTTTCATTTAAATTATGGACACCCTATTAACTCGAGAGTTGAAACACAAGTTGAAATTTATTTTTATTCACTAACTATTTTCTCAATTTTACAGTTGAAGAATGAAGATCTAAAGGTTCGTGGCAAATTGAGAGTAAAAACATTGAGAGTTGCTGCCACTCAAGAGAGCAAACTCGCAAGTGGACTGGACATATGTTTGAGAGTAGGTTACGGAGAGTTGACTTTTTGCTCTCGACATTCAAACTTTTTGATAGTTACTCGCAAGTGGACACACGTTTTGATAACTATTGGAGATTAGCTCGCAGAATTCCAACACTGTTCGTATTTTGCGAGTAGATGTCGAGAATTTACATGGCGAAACTGTGATTTTTAGAGGAAACAAATCAATCAATAGAGAAATTAGTCGTACTTTTAGAATAAATTTGACTCCGGTTAAAGAGAATCCATTTGAAATATCCCTTTTTTTTGATATTCAAATAACTATTTTATTTTTTTTTATTTTTAAAACTGGTTGGCTAAAATATCAAAATATTAAAATTTTTTGGAAAACATCTGAGCAATCATTAAGCAATTGCAAACAAAAACTGTTAGGTTAACGTTAAAAAATTTTAATATTTAAGCCGTTCTTGTCTTAAAGTTAAGTAAAACAAAAATTTTATAATTTGAGAAAATAGCTTAGATAAAAATTCCAAGGGCAAACGCTCCTAATTTGCTTCGACTATCTATATCATTTATAAATTTCTTTATTTCTTTACGAACAGTACCAAAAAAAATTCTACAACCTTTGCGCATGCATAAGAATAAAAGTCACTTTCACTACTTCCAACTAGCAGGAAAAATATATCAAGTCGACACAATTATGAAAGTACTATCAGGAAGTTAGCTCTCAAAATTTTACAAACAAACTCGCGATATTAAAATTTCGAAAGGACTATACTCTCAAATGGACAGGCACCCGTGAGTAACTCTCGAGACATTAATAGCGAAAGAACTTTAGCTAGCAGAAAAAAATGTATGTACTTCGGAACAAAAGTATTTCTTTAATATATGTTTTTTTGCGATAACTGAAGCGAACGGCGCAGGGACTTAAGGCCCAGGAACATAAAGTCCAAATTTTGTTTTTGGGGCTTATCCCCCACTTGAGTGGGACATAATTTAACTGTGACCCCCCCCCCTAGTTACGGCCTTGATCTCGCTAAAAGTGGAGTTCTATGCATTATTTCTAAATTGAATTTGTTTGTCAACTGTTTATAGCTTATCTGGCCTTGACTGTTTATCTTCTGTCTCCATGTCTTGATTTTAGTAAGCACCTGTTCTTAAATCTCTCTCCTATATATATGTACGTAGATACAAAGAAGTCCTTCTTTCAATTCCAACAGTTTGTCCATCTTTCGTCTCTCATCTGAGATTAGAGTTTTTCTGGCTTTTATGTGCCTTTGAACCAACCCATAATAAGACCAGTACTATGAATACTTTCTACGTAGGTAGCTTCTGGTTCCACAGAGCGGATTTACAATACCAAATCAGAATCATACATACATATAGCAAGGTATATTTGTGGCTTTGACTTGTTCGTTATGGTGTAACCAAAGCTTACAGTACTCAACTTATACACAAACTCCTGAGACAAGATTCCCTCTTAATAGCTGGTGATTTTCCCGCATATGATTGAAAAATTGATATCATAATGCCAGGACTCAAAACATACGAAAACATTAAAATCAATAATATCGGATAACACACTCACACAAAGATCCATTGCAACCAGCCTGCAGATAGATGTTATCGAACCGATCGAAGATTGTAGTTTGTAGATTTGCGCAGACACTTTTCAGATGGAGATGCGAGAAGTACATGGAAAATAGTAAAAACAGGTAGAGAGGGATATAATATGAAGAAGGGACTAAGATGTTCTTAACAAGCTATGCAGGCCGAGTCCGCGTTTCCCCCGTGGCTATGTAAATGACAAAGATTTATCAATTTGGCCAGTCGAATCGCTATGAAATGGCATTAAGTGCAGAGAATCATTTGTCCATCCGTTCGGACTCGGGAGGGCCTATGAGCCATCATGGTATGTCCTATGTGTTAAGGGCTTAAGGGAATAGTTCACCCGCGGAGGAGTGAAGCCTGAGGCTTTGACATATTAGGTCTCGCACAGATTATGCTAATGGAATATTCTTCTCGATATAGTTATCTTTTGCGAGGTTTCTTTAGCGAATGGACATGTGTATTCCTTGGAATATTTAGAATTCCTGGGTGGTTCTAGAAGAACACTCTCAATTCAAACTTATTGCCACTACCAACAATACCTATATACTGCAGAGTAAGAGTGTGGCTTTGGATTGGTTTGGTTAAGTTGGTGCGCGCCGAGAAATTAATGTGGAACTGTCCGAGTGGCAAATGAAAGTCATCAATCAGGAACGTTTCGGACGTCTGCTGCCACTGCGCCGACGCGGTCGACGACGCATCGGTCGTGAAGTGAAGGTGGTGATGTCAGGGCTGGTGTTTGAGAGGTAGCGGGAGATTGTGGGAATCCCGTGCGGGCGAGCGTAGGAGAGTGGAAGTTAATTTGGAGTGACTGTTGTTGTTTGCCAAGACGAATGGAATCGGCGAATGAATGGAGTGCAGTTGGCATTGTGTGAGGTTATTTCGGGTGAAGGATGCACCAGCACTATCATGCATGCCGCGCCGCGCCGTGCCGCGACGTTCGAAGACAAGTGGTATTGCTATGAGGTACAACCCCAGTGCAGTGCAACAATTGAAGGACGTCACGGCCATGGCTTCGGTTTGATGTGTGGTAATGGAAAGTGCTTGATGTGTTTATGACTTGCGATAAAACGTGAAGTGGTACCTACTTTGAAGAAGAATCAATTATTTATGGGAAGTTTCCAGTTGAGGAAGGTATACCTACGCCCTACATATTATGGGGAAGGTATGTCGAAAGGTCATACGAATGGTAATGCAGTAGCTGGTGAATTATCTTTTTTATTTGTTTATTTAAAAAAAATATACATCACACTATAACTCAAAGGTTTTATTATAAATTTGGCGTCACACCGCTCGGTGGTATTCCTAGTACTTATACCATTAATTCATTTGGCCAAATTGGAATCCCTCTTGACCATGACTCACTTCAGACTAAGAAGCATTTAATTTAATCAAAATACCCATACAAATGTTCAAATGCGGACTTTGAACCAACCATATACGAGCTACGCGACTATAAGGAGGTTCAACAATATAACCAACGGAACGTGATGAAAATAAACGGATACTTTGGTTGAATGAATATACTGCACGTCCCCCATTATGAGTACATCATGCTGGTGCATGCTCAATGAGGAGGATGTGTTTTGTTGTAAAGTGTTGCAGGTGGCCATAAACAACAGCCTGCACAGCTACCTCCTCCGCATGAAAGTATCATTGGGTGTTAATGAACTTCATATGTTGAGAATTTTAATCATTTTTTGTATACCTACATTTTGTGTGGGTTAGTAATTTCGAGAGAAATATAAAAAGATTTTTTGATGTCCTTGGTATCAGATCGGGAATTGAAGGGGCACAGCTGAGTTATTGTTCATAACTCAATTCGAACATAATTTTATTCAGCTTTATGTAAAAAAAAAGGATATTTTTTTATTTATGGCAACAGGTACCTACCTCGGATTTAGATGACAAGGGATAACTTCCGAAATAAGGATGGATATTTCCGTTCAAAGATATATATATATATGAGTTTTTTTTGAACACCATGACAAATATAAATATTTCAATATGTTATTTATTTTTAGACACCATCGTTAAACGTCATAATAAAAAACATGTCACTTTGTGATAGATTTTTCAAATTTGTCGATTTTAGGCGATATTAATGTTCTAATTACCTTCGTCAAAAGCTGCAGACAGATCGTCTATTGGGTTATACAAATTTAACTCTGGAATTCTAGTACAATAAAAATGACTAATAACTCGATTTAAGGATAACTATTAAAATTAAAGACCAATCCTTTATTTTGTGCAAACGCATAAACTCACAAATTGAGTGTACAAAATTGACATTTCAGCAAAAGAATGAAATATGAAATATTCTGCACGAATTCGAATGATTATGAATATCCTTAAAATGCTCAGATATACAGTCGGAACGTTTAGAAAAACTGTAAACGATTTAAAAGAAGATATCCATTCCTATTTTGAATGTCTATTCTATTTATACTCTTAGCAATAATAAGACGGAAAAATTGAGCCGGTCAAAGCATTCCAAATTCGTATACCTACATACGTCGGAAGTATAAGTCTCAATGGTAAACGGTAAATTGATGGGAATTCTATCAAAAGGATTTAAGTCATAAATGCAAAGTCATAAGTCATAACTAAAGTTTGTATCCTCTTCGTAATTTAATTAGTTCAAAACTTGATAAGAAAAAGTGATCAGAATTTAATTTTTGAATCTATTCGTCTTTTACGACAAATATAAAAACCATCCAAGACTATTTCTGACCGTATAGCCGCTCAGAATTGAAAGAAAACTGTAGCTCACCTGTATTCCTACTGATAACACGCATACAGAAATGGTTCACAGTTGTAAGCCACTAGGCCCATGGTTCTCCACGAACTGAGCTGCCTCCAAAATTTATTTAATCTATTCGTCGCTGCGCGCTATTTATCTATTATCTTATTTTGTCATTAAAATTCAAAAACTAATACCAAATAAAAAAGATATAAAGATTGAATTTCAGACAAATTTCGAATTTATTCATTTAAAATATTGATTAAAAACAATAGACGATATGAAAAAAATTCTAATGGTATCGAAAACAATCTTTCCCAGTCCCAATATTATAAAGAAAAATCTTTTACAGTTCTATGCATTAAAATATACAAAATAGTGAGAAACAAAAAATAAAAAAAACAACGGCAAACCATCATGAACCAATAAATTTCAGGCGCGTGAAATATCTAATTTCACTTTCAACTAAAATCGATTGACCTCATTGATAAGCATATACAAAATATCACTAAACTAAGGTTAATTTTGTGGAACGCATCATCTGACACACACACTCACTGATTAAAGACCCTGAAGCATAGACTTCAACAAAAGAAATTAAAAAATAATTTTTGTCAAACAAATTTCAACTTATTATCATGCAAATGATCGATTAAGAAACAAAACACAAATTCCCCGAAATCAAAAGTTGTCCATTGACTATTGTCTTTGGTGGATCGGTCCTATCGTCGACCCATGAATTTCAAATTTCGGCGTGAGCCAAAGACTTGATTCCAGTAAAAAATAAAAGAAAAACGAAAAAAAAAACTTCGAAAATTATGCAGTTACCTAGTTAAATGTCAACACGGTCCAAATGTCAAACAACAAATTAACTCATTAGGTGGAAATAAATTTCGGAGGGAAAGATTTCAGGAAAATCGTCCAATCCAGTTGTCTCATCCTCATGGCCAATAAATCCACCATCATCATGTGGAATGTCCCAACAAGCATCATGGATTCCCGATGATGACCACCCAGTTACTATAGCGGCTGGCCTAGCGGCTATAGGAGAGTGCTACAGCCTACCGCAGCAGTCATCCTGCTTCCAATAAACTCTATCCCATTATTCTCCATTTGATCTTGCACACCTTCCTCTTCTAGCATCTTTTCTTGGTAGTGGTAGTTTCACGGTTTTGGTTTCATATATACACACATAGATACTTTTTTATTGTATTTTATGGCACCAGGAGGCGACAATCAGGCCATTTAAGCTAACACTCAAATGACGCTTACTCCACAATTGTGGTGGCTTGAAGTGCGGTGCGGCAAACTGACCAATTCCCTACATTTCTTGCCCCTCTGGACATCTTCACTTCGGCATCTATGTATTCTTTGGAATCCAATAATGACATCCACCCATTCGGTTCGATTATTTATCGAGCATTAATTAAAGATCAATGCATAGATAAGAGGATCTTGCTGGTGCTGCGGAGAGTTGCCAGCAGCCTCAGCCCATATTCAATGGACCAAACGAAGTGTGCAGGGAGATAACTATATAGATTCAGTATTGAAACTGAGTAGATGATTCTTTTTTTTTTTTTTTTTTTTGTTTCATCAAAATCCAAACATTGAGATACACAGATATGGGGGATACTCTTGCAACCGCATTTGTGAAATAATTTATTGGATGTATTTCCATAAGATATTGTGTGTGTTTAACTATGTAATGGTTGTTGTTATGATGGGATCTCTCTGAAGTTGACCGCTAGAATCTAACGAGTTCCGTTTTAATTTTATTTAGTTTTGGCAAATTTTGAGAGCTTAAGAAAATAGAAGGATTAAGTGATTTTATGGTAAAGACCATTTTTCCTCCATGATCTGAGATCTGTTTTGATGCAATTAATACAAAATAATAAAAAACGGTTTTATTAATTTAAATTAGAAAATTGCACAAACAAGATAAAGCTGAAAATTAAATAGGTATCTCAGGGCAGGGTGAATTGAGTATTTATTTTTATTCTGCACGAATTTGATATTTCATCTTAAAATGAATCTTTCGATTCTATTCTTGATCACTCATAGGTTTAGAGGCGGATCGGAGTCGGCAGATAAAATTTTTAGCAGAATTTTAATCTGAATTTTGCAGGCTAAAGAAACATGCTTAATCTCTAGATACAGACCAAGGGCAAATTTAATTAATTTAATTATTATTGAACAAGCTAAATTCTTTAAAAGTTAGTCTTCTCCAATAGTATTAAAAGTTTTAACTTACCTCACAGTCAGTAGTTAAAACTATGGAGTTAGGAAAATTATAATTTTAACATTTCTGTTGAAAATTCAAAAATGCTAACTGTAAATTTTTAAAATATTTATCTAATAAAATATGAAAATAAAATTTTCGAACAAAATCCAAACACAGATTATTATTAATTAAATAATTAAATAAAATCTCAGAATCAGTATTTCGTTAGAAAAAGTTTCGATCTATAAAAATGATCTTATATAAGCTTCAAAACCACAAAGAACAAATATCTTGAAACATTTTTTCACAATAAAAATTTTATAAAGGTTTAAAGAAACAAATATGTGCATTAAAACTACAGTAACTGCTCAAAACGATTATAGTAACAACCTAAATATTTTCAAACTTAACTTAAAACTCTCATAAAGATATAAAAAAATATCATAACTATTATAGGGAAGTTCTTGATAATCTTCTTTTACGACTCATGTTCAGATTATCGAGAACATCATAACATCAAATCCTTTTTCTCAATCGGTTTTGTTCGCCAGAATTCTTAATCATTTATCTGGAATATGACTTTGTATGTACCTACTTATCAAATACCTTCCAATCTCATTGCGGAAGCACAGTTGAGTAGATTTATGTATAAAGGTACATATACAATCTCTCAATGAGCCCTAATTTACCAGCAAAAACAGTTGATTATCACAAATTATTTATGTTAACTGTATTTGCAACAATCTTGCCACTGCAATCAAAAATCACCCCATGGGCAAACACTCCACCTTTTTTGACAAAGAATCCAAAAAACGACCGCGCGTATTATCATCTGTGCCAATCCATCGCATTGCCATCTATTTACATGATAAAACATTACACGGTTCGGCGGCTATATACAGCGAACTTAAAGCTTCCAAGCGGGTATAAGCCCCACCAACATCCCGAGATATCTTTAAAAGATACCTAATAACATTAATTTCCGACAACCCGCACCTTCAATTATCCAACATAAAGAGTAGTGCCTGGAGTTTGGTGCGATACGAATGTATCTGATGATCGGGATCTTCTGGTCGCCATGCCACCGCTGCTGTTGCTGATGCTGCCGTGTGTGAGTTAAACGCATGAATTGCATATATGTATAGAAGAAGGGCTTTCACAAGGCCCGAGAATCGATCACCACCAGCACCAATCAATCGCAAAATCTTTGTCGTCATCTTGAACTTGGACTCGGGGACGGGATGCGACACGACCGAATACTACCACACAAACTCTTATTAAATCCAAACCCGAACCAGATTATGCCTTCCGGTGAATTGTTGGGCATCTGTCATGTGAGAGGACATCAAACTTCCAGAATCCAGGCGAAGCTAATTATTATCAGAATCACCATTCCCCAAAATAAAGCTGAAGTTCTTCTGCATGCTCTGCTCTCCGACCACAACATCAGTGTTGTTGTCAGATTGTACGTCAGACGAGGGAGACATTTTGCACCCAGTGCAGATCTTGATCAAAAGGGGGTGTGTGCTGGATAGAACAGTATAATGCGGTGAAGGAAACGTAGTGGGGAAACTTCGCCATCACAGCAGCAGCAGTAAATAAATTCTCGCAGGGTTTATTCTTTAGTAAAAGGAACAATTTATGCAAAAATTATGCTAAAACTTGACAATGCCTCATACGAACACACACGTATACCAGCACTTACTTGTGTGATCACTGATCGATGGACAGAAGCGTTGCAATGGCTTTAACCACATCGAATAGAAATCAGTGTGACCATTCTAACAATACTTCGGGAACATTAACGAAGTTCACTGAGGGATTTTATTCGAACTTATTTAGCATGGAAAGTGGAAATAAATTTCATTTTTTAAATAGAAAAAAAAAATGTAAATTTGTGAAACAGTGTTCGTTTTAATTAAAGAAGAATATTGACCGTTAGATTGCGAAGTTATGGGCAAGTTATATTAAGACAAAGGCTTCGGCTTGAATTGAATTTAAAATTTTTTCGCTCAGATGGTACACACCAGCATAAACGGTTTGCGTTTCTTCTCATTCTAAAAAATAAACCTTTATAACTTTAAAATAATATCAAAAACTTCAATTTTGCTTCTGTTGCTTACTTAAGGGCATAACCATTCACGTTGAGGAGTTCGTTTCGTAAGAAATGTCGCTAGTTTCGTTGAGATCTTCAATGGAAAATTGACGGTTCTAGTGTAAATGTGAATATGTACGACTGGAAATTCATTGAAATATTTCAACAAACCTTGCGACCGCCCTAACGACGATCTCAACGTGAATGGCACCCTTTATTCATTTTGACGAAATTCGATTTTATTAATTTTTATCATTTTTAATTTTTTTTAAATTTCAGAGAAAATATTTTTTTTTAAACATATTACTGAACAAAGGTTCTATATAGAATAAAATAGTTTTTGTTGATATTTTGGTCACACTGATAGGAAGATAGTGTACGAGTATAATGGTGCCGTATTTTGCGCTCTGCTTCGATTGAGGGCCTAGATAAAAGGTTGACGTTTTGATCGATATTTATTGGTAGTCCCCATGATGTCGATCCATCAGTGAATCGCCTGTGTGTGTTTGTTTGTTCGAAGGTCCTTTTATGCAGATGACGATCGCATGACGTCGGCGGGCGGCGCGGCGCGGCGTTGTAGTGGAGCGGAACTGCTCGACTATCAGTATTGGTCGTTTTGCAAATCGCTCTTCGCTCGTATCCTGGAGTGATGATCATCGCTACTTGAGCGAGTGAATACTGAATAGCCCTTACCTTTCCTTACATTTGGTTGATGCTGCTCCTTGTCAGATATACCACTGCCACCGCCGCACCACTTTGATGGATTTTTATTTATTGCGATCGGGTAGAAAATTATTATAATCGTTTCTCGCTTTTAGGAGATGCATCGAAGAGTTTGAGAGCTCGCATTGGCATGCCACAAAAGAAAATCGATCGATTCGTTGATGGAGATGGAATTTGCTGTAAACGAGAGGCGCATCTTGAATCTCGGTTGGGGCCGTATAAGTAGGTATATATTCCAAGACTTATAGCTGGACAAATTTAACCAACACAAATTATTGATGGAGATTAACCCGGGTAGCAGCGCCGCACTCTATAGCCTAGCCTAGCCTAGCCTTGCCGAGCCTAGGCCAAGGCAAAATAAAGTGGCAGTATAAAGTCATTTGTCAATGTCAGTTTTCACCCGTATATATGTATATGCGGCCGAAATACATGATGCAGGCCTGCATATATAGGCAGACGATTTTAAGTGAGCGTAATGATTATGATTAGCAAAGTATTTTGGGATTGAATGTGCAGTTGCAAAATATGTGTGTGCTATAAATGATTCCGAGGATCATACATACCTACCTACATATACACGGAGCGCATCAGATTGAAGGAACTGAGCGGGGACAGAGTGGCTGGGCGTTGGATATTTATGCAAATTGCCACTGCAGCGATTCAGGGTCAATGGTCGCCGGAGTGGTCGGATGCAATTGATTGATTGCATTACTTTGTTTCAGGGTGAAAAGCTTGCTATTATAAATCGCATGAAATATGACTAGCGAAAAGAGTTTAATATTATAAAGCAAGCTCCCGGGGCGGGATAAACTGCATTTCAGTAATCTAGTTTCTACCGCACTGAATTGGCATGAGGAACAGAAATACTTGCAATAATTTCTTTTCTCGTATGATTCATGAATCATGAGTGTAATGTTGCAGATTAATTCATGAAATATGATTCATATCCACAAATGGATTGATGTTCAAAAAATCCTGAAATGTCTAACCTCTTATAGTTGACTTGTGAATGTGCATCAATAATATAATTAGTAATTTAATTAATGACTCTCCAAGAGCTTGTCACGTTGATCTAAGTATTTTAAAAGATAAATGTAATTTAAAATTGGGACAGTATAAAATAATAAAGCAATTTTTCTCATGAAACTTTGAAACCTATATAGAAAATGCAAAATAAGAAAAGAAAGAGAGAAAATTACAATTTGTGCTAAAAATAATGATAGTCATAAATTAATATGTAATCAATTTACAGGAGTATTACGGTCGATGAAACTGGAAAGGACGTGCTGAACATAGATTTTAGAAGCAAAAGATAATGCATCTGATCTACATAGACAGCTGTATGAAATTATATCTGGCATTCCTATGAAATCCATCTAAGCCAGTAAATTTATAAGGTAAGGTTAGTAATTTGTCAAACAATGATACGAACATTTTTGTATGAACTGAATAAAAATAATAATTTTAAATAATTTGATTTATTTATTTGCAATTTAAAAATTGTATTTATAATTTTTTTCATTTTAATTCTTGAATTTAATTTTTTTAAATGGAAGAAAATCTAATTTCTCTATTTTTTCCAAATTAAACATTTTAGTTTGTTTTAAGATCGAAATTCTTAAGCGTTTTTATATGCCATAAAAATAATAAACCTTATCATTAAACTATTTTTATAATAATACATATACCATGTTCCCATACTTCCATTCAAAAATTCAGTGTCTCATCTTCTTATAGATTTGTTTTTTTTTCCTTCGAAAAAAACTCTATAATCCCACAAATGACTTCAATAAATTCAGCCATTATTATATCGATTTAATATAAAGAAAAGACCCAAACAAAATACCTTAACTCCTATTAAGAGAGCTCTTTCTCTCTCTCTCTCCTTTGCAACTAACCGAAGCCCATCACATCAGCAGCAATTGCAAACGTGTCCACCCAAGCACTAATCGTTGTTGGATTCCCAAACAATGAATCCTCCTCCAGAAGCACACCATCATTCTCGACTGACCGGCTCTAATGGAAATAAAAAAAAACGAAACAAAATTCTCATTCGTGTATACAAATCGAAAATTATGTTATAAAATTTTGTATTGAATACTTTAAATAACAATGGCAAGGAATGGCTCAGAGTCGTTTCAAGCATCCGTTGTTGGCTTGGATACAAACCGAAGGAACCTTTATATATGCGCTTAAAATTATGATGTTGTCCTATAAATTATGAGGGAGAAACTGTGCGTTTAAAAGAATGAAGCCCTGCTGAGTTTTGGTTCTTTTTATGGTATTTTTAACCCTTTTTTATTTTTAGTTTTGCTTAAAAAAAATAATAAGAATATAAGAATTCTCAATAGTCAATAACTGAGAAAAGGAAAGACATTTCATGGTTAGAAGTAATAGTGGTTTTATCAAAACACCTCTTCTTAGACAAACAGAAGCTGCTGCTTCCTAAGCAGCGCTATAAACATTTTATTGGAGTCTTCGGTCTTTTAAAAAGACACTTATATACACTTTGTTATTGAAACCAAAAGCATTCCTTATTTTTAAATATTATTTCTTTATAAAGCTTGATATCTAAGAGGGAATTATTCTAAACTCGGACATTGAATAAAAACACTTATTAATTTTCATTGTATACTTTAGGTATTTGAAATTTTCGGTAGACACAAACAAAGCACAATTCAAAATTTTCCCTTCGCTTTGCTGAAATGAAAGCTTATGAAGAAGGATAGCTTTTCCAAAATAATAAATTATTTCCACCGATTCGAAAACATCCTTGAAGAACGTTTCGGTTTTCTGTGAATGAAATTACTCTCATGGTAACATACAAAAATAAGTTTGTGAAATTATTTTTGTTATAAACTTGATCAATAACTTGTTTAGTGGATTTGATGTAAAAGTTATGGGACTCGAAGACAACGAGATCCTGTAGCGAAAGCTTTAAAATAAGTTCCATTTGAAATTTCACTTTGGAAAATATCATTATGGTAACTAAAATTAATACAGTCTTGCTAGAGAACAATAACCATATGAAATAAAGTGATAAAAGTTTAGTTTTTGAATGAACATATATGTACATATGTAAGTTTATAATTTAAAATAAAAAAATGTTATTTACAGAAAAAGAACAGAAAACAATATTAGAGCTCTGAATAAAAAATGTTTAATGGTATTTCTAAATCTCAATGAACGGCAAAAATAATTTTGCAGCCGCCGCAAGCCATTGCCCCGGTACCGCTTCATTCTCTCTAGCTATACGCCACTGGTTGGAATCAGTTCGAACTTTTTACAAAACGAGATCCGAATATATGCTATGTGTAGGTTCTTTTTAATAATTATCCACAATTTGTATGATATTTTTCCTTCGTTCCAGCAAATTAGAGTTTTGGCATCAAGTCTTTTGTTTGAATTATATTAAAATAAAAATATTTTTCTTATTAAAACTCTTGTTCGAGAAATTATACAGTTATTTTAGGATTTATTTTGAAAAATTTAAAGAATTAATTTCAGGCATTTTTATTTAATTACATCTACATTTTTATGACATACTTTTTTAAAATATACAAATTGAACATACGTGTGACCCATCTTTGCATTTACTTTGTATTTAAAATTAGAATGATAAGTATACGGTAAACATGAATAGGGTGATTTTAGGAATTATAAGTGTTACAGAATTTAGGATATTTTAACTCTATAGACATTTTTAAACACAAGAAAATACAACACAAATTAAAGTAATTTAGAAAAATCCATAACTCGAGGTAGGGTTTTTTTTTACTAATAAATCAGAATTATTTTTATTTGAAATACATTTTAAAATTTCAAAATAAAAAAAAATATGGAAGGCTTTAATGAAACGACTGCACTTGGGTGAGATGGTGTAAAAACTTGGCAGCCTTACTGCAAGTGTGTTATCACACAAAAAACCCTTCTAAACAATATGTGTTTGAGGAATTTTTTTTTCAAATTTTTAATTTAAATTTAAAATTAATTAAATTTTATAAAAATAAAAAAACTAATCTATGCATATCCGATTATATCAATAAAACATCATCATTTAAACTTCTAAATCAAAATGCTTACCCATAAATAGTGAAGACATACTTTGGTATTTTCTCATAAAAAAAAACAAAAAATTAAATTAAATTTTCATCCTTGGCATCCGGATATGATACCACTTTTAGCCAAAACATGTTTCCTTTAGCAACAAATTCTCTGTTTTTTGCTTTTTCGACATACTAATGAGGCATACCAAAAGATCATCAAAGGCTTGCGGAACAAAGTTAATGAAAAATTATATCACTTAACCGCGTTCATTGATATTTCAAAGGCTTCACTTCATGCGTCTCCTCATTCGAACCTCCAAACAACAAGCACCTCAAAATAAAAAAAAAGAAAAACAGAAAAGAAAAAAGATCTTCAAATGATTAACTCAGTTGTCAAAAATTATAATCCCTCTATGTATATATGGACTCTCCATCCCACTGCTACGCAAATTAATCCTCTTCGAAGTGCAATCGTCTGCTTTTACTTGCACTGCCATCATCCAACTTTCCCACCAAAAAAAACGCTCTGCTCTGTGCCATGATATGTCCCAACAACAAAAAGCTACAAATCGATGGAATTCATGATTGCCCATGTTATTCCCCATCCGAATCCGAAAATCCATTTGTTTCTTTTATTTTTTCTTTCTGGATTTGAGTTTTTGGTCCCAGGCCAGCCAGCCAGCCGGTGCGTCGCGTCGCGTCGGTTGGTCGGTCCCTAAAGATTGATTTAGATAACCGCATCCGAAAAGTTGATCCTGCGCAACAAAAAACCGGGCACGTACCTCACTAATAATGCCACCATGCAATAATCAGCCTCACCACAACTTTATAAAGGTATCCCCCTGACGAACTACTTGGGATTCGTGGAGTGAGTGTTTTTTTTAGTTTTATTTTCATTTGGGTCGCCCTTTTTTTTGACTAATGATCTTCGTTCTGTTTCGAATGGGATTTTTTGACAGTTGTTTTGGCCATTCTTTGACATTGCATTGTTATGTCCTTTTGGCTGTTACGGGCTTGTTTTCTTGATAAATTCTCTTCGCGCGGTGCGATTTGGGAATATGTCAGAACAGAATATCAAAGAGAGGTGAGTGC
Source organism: Epistrophe grossulariae (assembly GCA_929447395.1). Lineage (NCBI taxonomy): Eukaryota > Metazoa > Arthropoda > Insecta > Diptera > Syrphidae > Epistrophe > Epistrophe grossulariae. The sequence continues at coordinate 163,571,334 of OV839566.1, read as the reverse complement.
TCTTCGTCTTCGTGTGGGAGATGAAAATGACACTTTGGGGAGCTGTTGGCTTTGTTATGTTAATTTTGACAAATGTCTGTGGGATTTTGTTTTTTGTTTTGAAATTTCGGGCTCTGGAATTGTTCTTTTTTCCGATCAAGATTAGTGCCGCTGTGTGGTTTAGGGTTTGGTTTATACTTTTTGGTAATAAATACGATTTGAAGAGGATCAAGATATAGAGAGAGGAAGCGCAATTATATTGAGAAAACAAATCGAAATAATTTGTTTGTCAAAAGGATGAAATTGAATAGATAAGATTTAGTCAGACTGAAGTATTTTTATGAAATTTGAGTAATATATGGATAAGATTTCAATTAATATTCGTCTTTATTTAATAATTTCAACAAAAAATTTAGATAAAGATGAATCCGATTTATTTAATATAGGTACTTACTGGTCACATAAAATATTTAGTAATATTTAGTAGTTTAATTTTGTTTTGTTCATGTATTTTTTTTTTTTTCAGAAAATTATCTGGTTGAATCATAATAAAAAATTCACCTGTGTGTGGTGAGTTTTTTTCGTCTTGCCTCGATTCACAGTTAACCTCTCAAAAAATTAACTACACGGGATATTTTATAACTTGTGAGTCCTCATAGCTACTTAATCGGGATTTAAGGTCTTTCAATTCACTACTTGTTAAGATAAAAGCTGAAAAAATAAGCAGTAAATTATTATTATAAGAAAGAAGAAATTGTGATTCTATTAAAATAAAATAATTTAAACATAATCCTTTACATAAGTAACTATGACGTCTAGAAAATCTAGACGTTCTAGATATACCTATACCTTCCATAATTTTAATTTGTAAGATATAATCACTTTTTGACTTGTTTTCTTATTTCCAAGACAAATTTACCCTCAACTTTTATTTATTCCGCTTTTTCTCCACATTTATGTACATTTATGTGACTCAGAAAAATACAATAAACTGAAAAATCGATCCGGAAGTCGACACAGGACATTATTATCGTCCTCACTTCTTTCCCAAAACTACCATCGACTTTGATAGTTCCCGCTCATATACAACCAGGGCGACCAACCAAAATTTATTGTCCCATCTAAGGTAATTATCAAACAATAACTTGGCATAAGAGTCAGCTAATTCGTCTACGTGACTTTAATTTACGAATTTTTGTGCAGTTCCTGATCAAAGAAAATATCATTCATATCCTGTGTAAACTGACCCATAAATGTATAGGATATATTATGGTATACGTAGGTATACCGACTTTATGTACAACATACGTTGTTGCCGCCCATTTGGTGATTTGTATCTTTTTTTCTTGGCACTGTCACCATTTCTCTGGAATGACAAAAAAAAATGATAATTTATTGGGATTTGACTGCCTAGCCAGCCAAATGTTTGTATAGCGAAAGAGGAGATTGGAAGAGTGGAAAAGATAAAATATATAATATAAGGCTTTCCTTGGATCGAATCAGGTCTTCAGGAAAATGAGTGCAACATGACTGTACGTTTGATAAGGTCCAGAGTTATGACCTCTTAAGATTATTGTTGTATATAAAACCAATGGCAAAGGATCGGTTCAGTTTTTGGATTTTTAATTAAGGTCAAGTAGTGGTTTTGTAAATAATTCAGGAACAGAGAAAGTTAAATTTTGAAGAATCATAATTTTTTTTAAATGTGTTAAGCAGGTACTTAAAATGCAATAATAAAATCAGTACACTGCAGCCAATCCTCACTTTTTTTCACTTCTTGTTTGACGTTTGGCAACATTCTGAAGGCAAATTTTTCAAAAAAAAAAAAAGACAAAAACTTAAGTTGCCGTTGAGATAGCTTTAGCTTTAATTTTTATGAATAATTTGCTCCATTTCATTTAATTGAACTTGAAAGCCTTTGTATATATAACATGGGTTCCACTCTTTTAACACATAATATAATTAGAAAGCTATGCTGACTGTGATGGTTATAAAAGACACTTGATTTATACAAACATTATAAGCAAATCACAACGACCAACTCATACACTATAGCATTAAATTTAGTTTTCGTCTCAATATCAATGCCAGAGCTGATATACAGAATAAAAAAGGGAAGTACAAATGGATCACTATCATTGTCAGCTCTGCGTTCCATTTATTTTGGGGTGCGTTTTAATGGACACAGAAACCAATGAGCAATGTTTTTCTACCTGATTTTGAAAATAATGCAACGATGAGCTGTTCGGTCCTTTCTGTTTTGTTTTGTTTAATTCTTAAAAATTCTCAACCGATCGGTTAGGTTAAAAACAACATTGCAAGGAATTTGAAGAAAGGAAAATATTTTTTTTTGGTTATTTTGTATTTTAATTGTCTTTGAAACGATACGAGATTGTGTTATCAAGGTGACTCATCTGTCTAGGAATCCCTGGAATTGAGGGATTATTTTTGTGTGTCGGCAGCACATAAAAAAAATATTTTCTTGATATATCTTTGAATGCCTTGCCTTTCATGGGTATAAGGATATTATAATGAAATAAAAAGTTGAGGACATTTTTGTCGTTGTCTGCGAATGGGTTAGTATTTAGTTTCTTAAGTGTGGGACCACCCGATTTGTTTTATTTTTGTATTCTAATATTCTTATTTTGTTTTAAATTTATTTTTAAACAAATTAATTGATATTTTAAAAGTGATAAAATAATTTTAAAGTAAATCCCACAGAAGTTAAGATAAACCATCATGTTCTTCTGCAATTTTGATAAGTGTGATATTTTATAGGAGCTTATACAGAGAGATGAGCAGTTCATTGTGGGTTTCCATCCTTTTCATATTTTTATTTATTTAAATATTAATTATATTAGAATTACATTCCTACATATTATAATTATTAAATACTTAACTTAAAACTATGAATTAAATTATTGAATTATAACGTTGAATATTGATGTGTTTTGGTCTGCGAATAAACACAACAGGTGGAAGAATGAAAATATCACTACCCGAAGTACCTTCAGGAAAATCGCAGGCCAGCCATTGTTTGTTATTTTCTAATTCAGATATAAGCAACAATTTACATTTTTTAAATGACAATAAATATTCTAATGGCCAAATATTTTTTTACAAAACAATTTCGGCAACTGTGGATTTATAACTAAGTAACGGGTGATTTTTTAGCTGGTTTGGTTTTGGCAACACTGGTTTTGACAGCTGACGTGTGTTTAGTACCTTGTGTCACTGTCAAACAGCTTCAATTTGGTTTGCAATTTAACCATGGATCGTCTTACAAATGAACAACGCTTGCAAATTATTGAATTTTACTATCAAAATTCGTGCTCGGTTCGAAATGTTTTTTATCGAAAAAAATTGTGTTCAGCGATGAGGCTCATTTTTGGTTGAATGGGTACGTAAATAAGCACAATTGCCGCATTTGGAGTGAAGATCAGCCAGAAGCATTGTAACAGCTACCAATGCATCCCGAAAAAGCCACTGTTTGGTGCGGTTTATGGACCGGCGGCATTATTGGGCCATATTTCTTCAAAGATGATGCGAATCGCAGCGTTACTGTCAATGGTGAACGCTACCGAGCGATGATAACAAACTTTTTTTTGCCCGAAATGGAAGTTCTTGACTTGCATGATATGTGGTTTCAACAAGACGATGCCACATGCCACACAGCACGCGAAACAATGGCGCAATTGCGAGGCGAGTTTGGTAAACAGTTAATTTCACGTTTCGGGCCGGTCAATTGGCCGCCTAGATCGTGCGATTTGACACCATTAGACTATTTTTTGTGGGGGTATGTCAAGGCTAATGTCTATAGGGACAAGCCCGCTTCGACTGACGCACTGGAAGCCAACATTCATGCATTCATTCGTGAGATACCGGCCGATATGTGTGAAAGAGTATGCCAAAATTGGACTCAGCGGATGGGCTACCTGAGACGCAGCCGCGGTCAACATTTGCATGAAATTATCTTTAAACATTAAATTACAAGGTTCAAACTATCGATTCAAATAAATATTTCATTAATTTTTTCGAATTTTTTGTGTTTTTTTTTTTTAAAAAAGTTCTAAACCTCTTAAAAAATCACCCGTTATAATCCTTTAAAAAAAAAACATGGATAGTAATCAAAAGAAAGGAATGGATAAAAGAGCCACTAGGGAAAAGGCTAGGTTAACTTCAGACAAGAAAAAAATTGTACAAGGCTGGTTTATTTCCTCTGAAAATGGAGAAAACATTCTACAAAAAAAAGGTTTAGGCGTACTAGTTTTTATTACAAAATTTATTTTATAAAATAATAATTTGGGTTTTATTATTCAATGTCTTACATTAATTTTACTCGAATGAGCTTAAGATCAGGGTTTCAAATATTTTAGTTTTATTTTTTAATTTCAAATTGCAAAACTTCTTTTTATAAAGAAATGAATTTTGGGTAATAATTAGTAATAATAAGCAATTAGGTTCTGAAATAAAATTTAAACTCCGAATACTCTGAGCACAAGAGATAAAATGATAAAATGTTATTATTTACTAACAAAAATTAATAAAGTGCTGTATAAATAGTTTACGTCAAAAAAACAGGAAAAACTACACTTCTGTTCGTGTCATAACGGATTGAGTTAATATACTTACAACATAGTACTTTCTCCCTAAAAGTTGTTTGCAATTAAATTTTCAATCTTATTTTATAACGAAATACGCCTCCACTACAAAAATAAAAAAAAAACCCAATGCAATGTGTCACAATTAATGGAAACTTTCAAAATCACCTCATATTCATTAGGACATGTACCCACTGACAACTCTAATCCACCGCGCACCGAGCCCCAACGGTCAACAATGCAATCAGGGCCACTTTCCTCTCTATCATGCTGTTAGCTGAATGCAGCTTTCAGAAATACCATTTCCGTTTCCCGCCTGCAACAGTGCCATAGCAATTCAGCCACAGCCACAGACAGAAAGGATGTGAATAATGTGATAAATCGTATGGCAATATACCTAAGAATTTTTACCTGTATCAGTGGCCAAATGGGCATAGGTAATTCAATTGGTAGAAATAAATGTCCTGCAGTTCCTTCGCATTTACCAAACGCCACTTACTAATTATTCCTAATTAATTAATTAAATTGACTTGTCCCGGCGTGGCCGGCCAAGAGTGTGAATGAGCGAGAGGGACTCAATTTCTAAATGATCTGTTGGACCATCATCGCGCGATGGACCTCGCCTTGCTTGGGCTTTGGATATGGACACACCGAGATCTTATGCTATTGCTGCTGCCTTCTGCCTGCTCCTATATACCGCTGCTGCACTGATGCTGTGGCGGAGGTAATCATTTAGCGGATTGGAGCATTCGGTAAATTTCTGTAATCTATTTGAGTATAATCTTCGATCATTTCCTTCTGCTTCATCCTGTGCCAGGCCATGGTCTAGCAGGAAGAGGAATCTACCTACGAGACGAGACTCTGCACTGAAAGAACTATACCTACAGTTCTATATAGCCTCATAGTTTTTTCGAAGCGGTTGCGATCTTAAGTGCCAAAGAGTATTGCCTGTGTTGCCTTGGCGAAAGATGGAAGAGAACGATACTTACGCCTCTCTTGGATGGGGACATTTAAATCGATTGGAATAATTAAAGGTGTCTTACTTGCACTCGGCTGGTGGCAGGAGCGCAACGTGAAGTGGAATCTTCAGGATGTGAATTGTTGCGATGATGATGGTGGGAGGAGTGGTGAAATAGCGGACGGTAGTTTGTTGCAAGACCTCTGTATAGATCGATCCGTTGATCATGTATCTATTTTGTCCCGGTATGTTGGTATCTAGTGTCACACGTCGAATTGCATTGATGTTGAATGTGAGGAGATTTTTAACGATAGGTACCTACTGTGAAATATTTTGTAAACTTGTTGTATAGGGCGTGCGTTTAATGCTGATCGATATTGAGTTTATATCATAGAAATTGAATTTAACAATATTTTTTATTTATAAATTAAATGAGAGTATAAAAATTGAACCCTCAATTCTGTGTTTTAACTTAAAACTGCACATAAAGTTATATTTATAAGATTTCCTAAGAACACTCTTGAAGAGTATTGATCCAACAGTTGTGCAAATTCAACTTTTTGAAACTTTCAATTAACATTTCAATAATTTAAAGATAATTTTAGAACTCGTAAATTATAGAAACTTGCCTCACTTTGTTCATTGAACGTTTACCCACTTGAGAATAGGTTTGGACAACCAATCTTAGTGACAAAGTTAGACAATCGATGGAAAATAAGGTTTTGTAGTTTTTTTTTTATTTATAGCTTAATACACGCACAGAAACGAAACTTTTTATTGCAAATTCAAAACAATAAAACAATAAATAGCTGATCGAAATGACATTTATGCCTGTTTGGTAACTTGAAATTTGTATTTCCCAAACTTGGGTAACCTCGTACCCAACGTAAATTCTTTTAGCGATCACTTTACACAGAATAAAGAAAAGTTGATAATCAAAATTGACTATCAAAACAGTTTCAATCAACTATCGCCTTACGCGATTCCACCCCTGGACATGGAAAACCAACAGCTTTGAAATTTAATACAGAGGAACTTTTAAAGTTAGAATTTCCTACCCAAGTTTCTATACTCAATCGCTCTAATGAAACTATAATCGAACATATATCCATGTATGAAATTATATTATTCATCCATTCATGATCAAGCAACAAAGTTGCATTCAATAATATCAATGCACACTTCGATATACAACGCATCACTGTCTTTTCAGGACAAACATTCCAAGGCATCAGAATACAAAGAGAATTAAATTAAAAAAAAAAAAACCTGTGTGTTGCGAAGTATGGTGGCAAAATCCTTTTTTACAGACACACACCCAAACACTCCGCGCAGGTAATCCTCTCGTTTTCATTTAGAAAAGGACCGGTTTACATCGGATCCGATATCTCTCTACAGTAAACAAACCTCTAAGAGGCTAAAAAAGACTCCTTCTTGTGTGCACAATGGGAATTCAATGTTATATCCAAGAGGGAGGCAGCAAAAGAACAAGCTAAAATACAAGGCATGTCATGTCAATGTTACCACTAAAATTAAAATTATAAAAAAAAAAAAATACCACTGACCACTTCTTTAAGGTGAATATTTTTTTTTTTTGTTGGTTGTTTTTGTTGTGTTCATTTATTATATTATTATTTTCTTTTATTTATCAAGGAAATGGAAACCGAAAGGATATATAAAAGAAGGGACTGACACTGAATGGTTGATTTACTTTTTATTTAAATTTTTCACGCGATCCATCTCTTCGGGACACAACGGATCACATTTCAAAGAAGCCAGAAGACCCCAGATGAATTGTTAAGTTAGAGGTTAGGTGAGTTTTTGCTTATATTTTGGACCTGAACTCTTAACGTCTGCAGTTGTTCTAAATTATTGTGGATATTTTGTTGTGGTATGGTGTGATTATAAGAAGTAATTTATTATTTTAGGCTTTGTCTAAAATTTTATGTCAATGATGAAAAGTCTCCTCATAGTGACCATATTATTGAATGGAAAATAAAAACCACCCTGTGATTCACTGTTCCACTCCCTAGTCTCTGGTACACAGTGAACCACTTTAGAAACTTTTAAGAAAATTTAAAATTTACTATTTAATCAATTTTATTAAGGCCAACTTTCAAAAGTTATAGGACTCTTTTTAAGAGACAAGAAAGAATTTAAAAATTAAAAAAAGCGATCAAAATTTAATTTTAAATCTGTTAAATCTTTCCTTAAAAGTTTAAAATAATTTGGTTAAGCTATTAACACTTGATTTGTTAGCTGCAATAATGTCGGCAAAAAAGACATCTAAGCTCATAAATCTGATCTTATCCTTAGTTTTGCGCAAATAAAGTCATCAAAATGCCGTCGTTATTGGTCACCTATATGTATAGATCGTTACCTAAACATCAATTTCACCAAATTCCGCCTTATAATAACCGATTTAAGTGTAACAACTTAACAAGCTGCCACATGCAGCACCAAAAATTACCATCGACAAGTGTCGGTCGAACAAATATGCCAACACGGTTTATGGCTAATTGTGGCAGAGATCGATGTTCAATGTTCATATACTTTGCTTATAAGCTTAAGCTTATAAACACAAATTGTTTGAACTGCGTCCCGTCTGTCCAGCAGCGCAATGAAGCATTTCTTCACTGTTTTATCGTCGTCGGTCGGTCGGTCGGATGTTTGGTGCATTTGCAACATATAGTCAGAGTTGGAACACCCAGGTAAGAGTCAAGTCGCCATCGCACAGCACCGAACTTGGCATTTGGTCATTTCCAAGTCTGTAAATATTTTATTTTTTTATTTTTTTTTTGTATCGATTTTTATTAGAACTGCGTGGTAGCTGGACATTGGGGACACAAAAAAAAAATATTGTTAGGTCCACACCAAAGTCCATAAACGTTTTATTATTTAATAAGCAACAAGACACTTGTCAAATCAGTCCGTGGAACGGTATTTATGTCCATTCCGATTTGGCATGCTATTCGGACTCAAAGTCGTGTATCACTCGTCCCCAGAGAAACAATAATGTAATAGAAGTTGATTTGACTGATTTGAAAGTGATTTGACACAAATTACATCGGAATGTAGAACCGATTTTGGAATACGATTAGGGATTTGTCAATTGTTGGTTGATTTGGAGCGATGGTAAATCGAAAAGCAACCAATCTAGTGGTTATACTGCACTCACCCGCACTGAATCGAATTTGTATCGTGTTTGTGAGTGTGTGTGTGAGTTCGTTTGGGGAGTATAATGAAACTGATATTCCTCGTCGTCGTCGGTACATCACTGTTCAACACCTTTTCGTGGAATCACGAAACCAAACTCCTTACACTGAGATGGTGTGTCTGTCTGACGCTATACGAAGGAACATGGTCATTCAAGGGAAAAAAAACAGAAATTATGAGTGTACCTGCTCCTATGTGTCTGTCGGTGCCATATACACCCCTGGGAAGGACACAAGGCAAAGAGTTAGAAAAAAACAGAGAAAATGCGGCTGATGTATCAGCTTACAGAAGCACAACAGCCAGAGATACCACACCACCATAGCATTGGATGGATGGATTTTAATATAAACTCTCCAATCAAGTGAAAAGATCAAAATAAGGACAAAGTGTCAGAATGTTTGTAGTAAAGAATTTGAAGTAGGAAATTTCTAGAAACTAACATCACGACACTGTGATAAGTCAGATGAAAAAGTTGTTATAATGTAACATCTAACTGTTTTAATTTTGAGGAGTACACGATATAACGGTTGTACCAACAGGAGAGAACTGCTGCTGTGTATGCGAGGATTGCATCAGGTCAGGAGATTGGTTATTAATGTTTTTACTGCCTCAAACGCTGCGCGAAATTTTAGGGTGGAATTTTTTTGTATGTGAAGTGCCATCATTTTTAATCTTTTCGCTCAAAACTAACTCAAAAAACCCGACGAATTTTGTCTTTTCTTGGACAAAACTGTTGTCGCTACTCTTTTGATTTCTCATCCATAACACCACTTTGTCCACGTTGACGTGATATGCTTAGCAAATGAAATTATTATAAGCTGAATTATTAAGCTGAGCATTAAGAGCGGGCAGTAAAAAAGAGAAGAATTTAGTAACTTATTTAAAGAAGTTTTTGTGGATTAAGACTAGTATTAACACCAATATATAAAGAAATGTGCCATTAATGCATTAGCGACCAAACACTCCAAATATAGAAATGAATTTGTAGGGTATTAGTACTTAAACTTAAATTATTTAAAAAAATTAGAAATATTTTTGTAACTTTAGGAAAAAAGAGGTGTACTCAAATGAGTAGGTACCCTGGTTTTTTATATGTAATAAAAACTATTTTTTTTTAGAAAACTACTTTTTAACGAAAAATCAACAGATTTGTGAAACTTGGAAAATTCGAACGGAAGAGTAGGAAAAACGTGAAAACTTAAAATTGCGTATTTTATGAATAATTATGCAGGCTTTTTTGGTCGATTTGAAATTAAATGCAAATAAAACAAACTTTATTTCATCTTTTTCCCAACGTTTCGTCGTTATTCACTACTTCTTCAGGGGTATTTTATTAGATCTTTTATATAATATGAAATTATTTTTTTAAAACAATTTTTTATTTTTTAAACCAAAAAACTTACTTTTTAGAATTTTGCCGGATTTACATTTTTTTTATAATTTTAAAATGGTGTCTTGAATTTTGTATATTTGATATTTAAATAAATTAACACTGAAAGCAATTTATAAAATTGCATACTTTCAGGAGTGGATGGAGACAATGGGCCTTACTAATAACCAAACACTAATGTCGACTATTAGTAAAGTACAAGGTTAAAATATAAAAAGCGGAGCTTAAACGGAATCCTACTTATAACATATTTAACCTTCTCGTTAACAAATCCTCACACTTTCCTTGAATCTACTACAATTTCCATCCAGATGTTGTCAAATAAATGTCAAACTTTCTTGGATTTTCAATTTCATTAATTTCGCGTCAACAAATACAAATATTTAGAAAAATGAGTTGTAACGAAAGATATAAATTTATTCAAGGAAACTCAAAAAATTAAAGAAGCAAAATTAAGAAGCGATTCCATCAACAAATGTACGCGGGACTGGACTACTTAAAATAATCAGAAATTTCATTTTAAAGTTATTACTTCCAAAAAAAATAAGAAAAAAAAAACAAAAAACAAAAAACTAAAAACTAAAAACAAAGGTGCATATTCATAGTCGTTTTTAGACCCCAGTTTAGCCTGGAGTTTATCCAATGTAAATTAGATAGGATAAACCCAGTATTTTTTTAGAAACAACTTAAACAGTGACTATGAATATGCCCCAAAGAATCTTGAACTTGGTGTTCGATGGGTTCTTCTTTTCACAACACGCGTATCCAATCTGCGGGATGCATTTAGGAATTCCTTGAATTCATGAGTTTAGTGTACAGCTTAAAGATGGATTTCCATGTATTAAATTTTAACGTCTTGCTAGTGAATAACCTGGAGACTAAATTCGTTATTAGTATGCGAATGTTCTGTAATCTGGAGATTTTCTTTTAACTATTTACTAAATTTGGTTATTAGGAAGGCCCAATATCTGAAAATTCGATTTTGTATTCGAAGGAGAAAATATTGATTGCGTAAGGAATGACAAACTCTTCGGAATTAACAACCGGCTAATTTTGTCAGAGAGAAGGGCATAAGTCTGAAACTTGATTCGGGTTATATTTTCAATTTAAAATGAGACAGGAATCCTTTCGAGGACCCGTAATAATTTTATTTTTTTTCAATATTCTTATTGCTAGATAGAACTCTTAAAAAGACTTCAGTACCTGATTATTTAAAAACAAATTTGTACACATGGAAATTATATGTTCGTTAACAAACCTTAAAAGCACTCAAAGTACTGAGAGCTCCAAACCTTAAAGCAAAGTGCTGTTGGAATCGTTTTTAGAAACAGCTTAATCATTTAAAAGAATATAATTTGACACAGTTTAACTGTGAATGCCTTGAAATAATCAACAGCCACGCTTCCTTTATTTGTCACCTATGTAACTGGCCGAAATTGATATGTATTAAATCGATTTCTTCATATAAGGGGCTTAATTTAGGATCAATGACAGCTCGATTAAGGTATATTCTTGAATAAAATGGTACTCGACTTTAACTTTAAACTACTATAACTACTCGTATGGTTTATATTTACAACTTTGGATCGCTGTGAAATGCAATTATGGTCAGTTGCGATGTTTATCGAAATACCACTAATTGGAAACAGCATTTCTGACATACTTAAAAAGCTAAAACCGTCTTTATTTGAAATATCTATTACTACATAATTTATTTAATTGCACCAAATCAGCTGTTAAAAGTGTGGGATAAGTGTTAGAGGCCTAGTTAAAAAGCGTTATAAATCATTAAGAAATAAACACAATTAAGTCGTGTCCAAATTGTTCAAAAACGGCACTACCAACCATGACTAAAAAAGCTTAAGTTAACAAAAATCTATTAAGGTAGTTACTCACATTAGCATTGAATCTGCAATTTAAATTCAAACATTATATCATTTTCAAATTTAAGCGCGCTCTAATGAGATACCAATAAAAGATAAACCGCATTTTTGAAACACTTCAAAAGAGTCAATACCGAACATCGGTAGTGATATTTTTCTAAAAAAAGATGCCCAACAAAGCTATTATAACGAAATAAAAAGGCACTTTTTCAAAGCAAACATAACTTTTTAGGATAACTTACTTTAATTTATATTTTTAATACGCATTTACTATATAGTTTAGTTAACAAATCAATTAATACAAAATTGGAAAACTACTTCGATTTGAGGAATTATTTTTTTTATTTTATTTTTTTTCTTTAATTTAGGCCTCAACAAATTATATCTGACTTTTAAGGATGACCTTGTTTTCAATGGATTCAAATTGATCTTGGTCTATAAAAAAAATGAAAACAAACTTGGTTAATGGTGTGAACATACTTGGATACAAAATTGCATTACCTTTTTGACGACTGGAAAAAGCAAGACGCAAAGATTTTTGCAAAATTTTATAAGGCAAACGCCAAATGAAGACGTTGAATATTGTTTTGGCACTGAAGCTACTTTAATAATAAAGTTCAATATTCTCGCAATTGATCTACTTTAACGTGGGTTTCATAAATCTTCTTTTGCTGAAAGATGTGTTTTTCAATAGCATAGTAGAAATGTAAGGTAAAGTTTTTCAGAGTTTATGTGGGATCAGCAAGTCCAAAAATTGACACAATATATACTTTTATCTCCCTTGAAAATTCTAACAGGCGTATTTATTAGATTTCTGACTAGTTAGACAGATGTGTTGATAGTTCGAAATAGTTGGAAATATGATTTATTTGCTTAAATAAAATGTTACACTAGCCAAGGTTTAGACAACCGAGTCCATTGTCTACGTTAGATAACTCTTAAACAACAACTAAAAATGCGTTTATCTATAACTTGGATGGCTCTCCAAACAAAGACAACGTTTATATAAATACGACCATAATAATTGAACAAAAAACTCAATTTTTGGAATATTTTCGATAGAAAACCTCATTAAACTGATAGCCAAAAAACGTGGGTCACAATCATAAGATCCAACATGTCTTGTAGTTTCTAATATTTTTTGTACTAACTAGACAGCATAACTAACTATCTTTGAAAAGTTTGCATTCCTACAAGAAGCCTCTCCATTTTTAATATCCATCAACTAAATTACAAGATAAACCGATCACACCAAGACGCATGATTATGACACCAGTTTATTTGTAAGCCATCAAATAGTAATCCCACCAAGTTTCTGTAATTCTATTTCTTACCTATACCTACAAGAATCAACTGATATTAAAAATCTGCAAGCAAAAATCCTCGTCGATCAAATGTCACCTCAATAGATCGCCGCGACTGGATCGCTTTTCCAGCCTTCCACATCAATTAAGTCATTTGCAAATCAAACAAGACATTCATCTAATTTGACAGTTCCATGTTCGACACTGAAATCAATTTGTAATTACAAAGTATCTTATATGCTTATGTGTGTTGTGTGCACCTCGATCTGCCAAATGATGCTCTCTATATAGCTGTAGCTCTAAGATCCTCTGGCTTAAGCCTTTTGCTTGTGATGTCAATACAACCAACGACCATCGTTGATTGCCGATCTACAAGAACGAACAACGTCACCGCTGTTATTGCTGCTCATTTGCAGAACAGCCAGTGCATAGCTGGCTGGCTGGCTGAAGTCACCTCTCAAAGTCATTGCAGCAGCCAGAAATCTTAGCATCGTTAGAGTAAAATTCACAAACCTCAGTGCTGATTCTGCAACCCCCCTTCGGTAGGTCCCCTTGCATCATCCAATTTGTCCAGCCATAGTGGCCGGGTATAATGTCGTGACATTACCAACCTACCTTCTAAGCGATTGCTCCTCATAGGGGCAGGTATATATTCGCAGATCTCGACTGAAACCATCTCATGGTGATTCGATACAAATCTGACAACTTTTCGAATTGGTAATTAAAGTTAAGCCATCGCAAGACTGCAGTGGGGCAAGGGGCAGCCCCTCGCCTCTGTGTCCCTGTGAGTCTGATGGGGAGCGGGAGAGAGAAAAAGATGCAAATGCATCTTCTAGTATAGTGCGCTCGTTGTCGAATATAGTCCACAAGTTGAGTCTTGAGACTTTGGGTTTGAATCTGGTGCCAGAGAATGGTTCGATTTGAAACTCTGGAGTATTTAATATTTATATATAGGTGCAAACCTGTGTCCAAAATCATTCGCATTTCAGGAAGAGAAAGAAACAACAATCCGCAAAGCGATAGATTGAGAGAGAAAGAATAAATTGGTAAGAGGGATGGAAATAAAAAAAGACAAGAAAGCGCCTCTCATGTTCAGTCGTCGTGTCGTGATTCTGATCGATTAGGAGTCGGCACTCAAAAGTTAATGCGCGCAGTTTGGAAGACTGAATCTGATTTGGTGTCTTTGGAGGGAAATTAATTGCACTTCGTTTAAATGATCAATTAAGATGGCTGCGCAGAGTGCAGCAGTATAGAATTCAAAGAAACTATAAACCGAAGAACATCGAAATCAAAGAGGAATAAGGAACTCCAAATGTTTGCCAGATCTCATCAACACCGCTCTGTATAGATATTTTAGTATAAATTTTCTATTTTTAACTTTTATACTTATTTTTTTTTATATTTAAGGACTTGCTCCTGATCTTAAATATTAATCAAGTTTTTCAGACATTATAATAAGACGAGTAACCCTAAAAAGAATCTTATGTTATTGAATCCTGAAATATAGAAAAGGTAAAGTGGCTTAAGTGGACTTAAGCCCAAAACTTTTTTTTAATATCTATATATGTATATAAAAATGAATCCCTGTTTCCCCTGGTCACGCCATCACTTGACAAAGACTTTACCGATTTCATTCATCTTTTTCTTTTAATTTTTCTAATACTTTTGTAGAAGTGTTTTACGGAAAGAGATTTTACAACTGCCCAACAGACCACGGAATACGGAAGAAACTAAATTAGAATTGGTATCGTTCGCTTTGATAGAAATATAATATTCAATAGTCAGATGTCATTTTTACAGATGTCATATTGGCAGACGTCAATTAGACAGATGTCAATTTGATAAATATCATTTTAACAGATGCCCATTTGATTTTGATAGATGTCAAATTGACAGATGTCATTTTGACAAATTTCATTTTGATAGATGTCATTTTAACAGATGTCACTTTTGACAGATGCCCATTTGATAGGTGTCATATTGAAACAGCGCCATCTGTCGGGTATACTTGTAACACCCGTGACCCGATGTATATTGATGTATCAGCAATCTCAGTTGCAGGAACTTCAGAAAAATTTCTGAGTTTTGTTGTCAAATAATTGAGGAAATCAAGTTTAAAATTTGTTTACCCAATTTTTGAAAAAGAAATTATGTATGTCTTTCGTGTCGTTAACCATAGTGTGAGTTTAGCGTTTTTACATGGATGATTTGCTATAAAATGGTACAATTATGTTTTGTAGGTTAAATTCTCCCTGGTTTAAATTTTCGGAGTGAGTATGTCTTTAAATACAAATACATAATAAAAATTTTAAAATAATTTAAGTTTTTATGACTAAAATTAATTAAAATTTTAAAATAATTTATCTCAATATCAGTTTTGCGACTTAGGAAGGAAAAAAGCACATTGCCTAAACATAACTCAGCTAACCAAGTTTTGAAGAGTGAAGGTAAAATTGTCTATAGATTCAAGTGAAACTGCGAAAAAGTTATTAACGAGTTGAACAAAAATGTCTGCCACTACGTCAAAAAAAAGGTTTCTATATATAAAATATATATAAAAGTAACACTTCGCTCTATAATTCGCAGAAAGTCTAAATGTTTTATTGTGAACGCTTTCTTCTGCTAAAATGGAACAATATTTGACTAAAAAGCGTAAACATTTGGAAAATCTTCTGTTAACGAAAAAAAAAATTAAATTTCATTTTTGTTGCCTTCATTTAAAAATAATCAATACCCATAATCTCCTATGAATCAAAGTCTTGCAAAAGCAAATTAAAAGTTGTTAAATAATTTAAAATATTTCCTACATTAAATAATATAACTTATAATTGGCGCGTTCAGAAAAAGATATCTCAGAGATCATTTTATAAATCAAAAAGTGAACAAGCGAATCAACGATTTTTTTTCCTCAGAAATTTTGACAGCAAAGCTGAGAACAATGTCTGAACATGCCTAATTTATAAAGAAATCATCTTATGAATTCAATCAATTCTTTAAAGAACTTCCACTGTAGTAAAGGGGTGCCAGAATTTAGGTTTCACAAATTAGTCGATCAGAATTTGTGAAACCTAAATTCTTGCACCCCTATATCATCATCGTAAATTATCAACTGATTTAGTTGATAAATATTGAAATTAAAAATTTTAAAACTCAACTTATTTAAAAACTGATCAGCTATTTATCTCAATTTTCTTTTAATTCATAACATCAACATTTTCAACTATTAAAAATTCTATCAATTGGTAGTTGACGTTTTGAATTTCTATTTTCATTATTATAGACTTGCATATAATTTATGCGTTTTTGGACTTTGTAGTTGTTATGGCTCAACTTTTTGTGAAATCACGAAAGCTAAAAACATCTGGCGTTTAAATAAACCGAGACCACTCTATGCTGTCTTGGAACTTGGGATAGTAGCACCATTTATTTCAAATCACAAAATTCCGCTTTCTGTTTCTTCAAAACTTCTTTAAAATGTTCGAAAGTAGATACATAGGTAAACAACATACACAAAGCGCGTCACTTTCCCGCCAAATCAAATTAATGCAGACGAATAAATTCCATTATGCCGCAGCTGGAACGCACCATATCGGCTGCTGGAACATGTCAAGCTACGTCGCTTTCTATTTTTCTACCATCATCACAATTCAAATTACATTCGCTTGAAGTTTCTATACTCGTTCAACGATGGTGATGGTGATGGCGATGGATATTTTGCTTTCTGACAACGACGCGACGCTTCGTTGCAAAAGTGTGAAATAATCTCTGGCCGGTCTCTCGAGGTGTGAACCGGATATGGGTGCAGACAAAAAAAACAAGCCTTCCAAACAAAGCCGAGCAGCTAGGGGTCTCTCACAAAAAAATAAATAAATAAATAATAAAAACCAGTAAAAATTTGAAAACAAAAAATAATTTCAAAGGAATAACGATGATGACGTTTCTTGTGGTTGAGAGAACTGCCCAGCTCCCCCCAACGTGCAACACGTATCCTTGCCGAGTTCAGGTAACAAACAAAACACGTATACCATATACGTATATACAACTTCGCTTATACCTCTCTGCCCATATCCATGCTAAAGTGGAGCCACATTCGTGCCAAATGAATTGTTTATAATTGTCCGACAACATTGGTAGCCAGAGCCGCAGCGTGGCTGGGAACGGCAACCCCTTCGAGTTCATTTTATTCCCATTTACATTCCATTTTGCAAGAAAGAACCGATTGTGTTAATTCGTCTGGAAGCAATCGAATTACATTCGCCTTCTTGGGCCTAACACCACAAGTGATTAGATGCGAAGGAAGACTATGAAGATGACGCGACAGCGACAGCAACAACGACAACCAAAACCAGGACCGGTAGGACTCTCTATCTAGACGGTTTATGTAACCAGTGCCTATAAGTTCGACCGAGCACAACGGCCGGCCCGGCGTTTTATTACATGATGTTTGGACCTTTAGCTGTGACTAATGGACAAGTGCTCTATTTTGCATTTCTATGATGCTCAGTCAATGGAAGCCGAACCGAAGGACAACTTTGACATATCAAAAACAAACAACACACTCTTCTTGTCACAAATGTCAGACTGTCACAGAGCAGCAAAAAAAAGACGAAAAAAAGGAGCAAAAATGGTAAACGAAAAGAGTTAACCATTCTATTCCTTTCATGATGGGACAAGAGATATGGGACTGGGACAGTTCGAGACACTATGCGCGGGGGAGATGTCGCTGTTGCTTTTGCTTTTTCTTATGCTGTTTCTGTTGCTGGAGCTGTCGGTGTATTTTACCGGTTAACCTTCGGATCAAGTGATGGTGGTGTCCTGCTGTGCGAATTCCATACGCCCGGGCATCTTTTTTTTTTTATTCATTGTTCTCGCTGCAGCCTATCGTATCCAGCTTGCTCACTTGTTCCCTTCTTTTGTCTTTGTAGTGCCTCATCGTCATCGTCTTCGAGTCGTCGTCGGCCTATACTGTGGTCCAATTTGTCCAGTTTTTTTGTCCGAATTTTTGTTTTGTTGACCACAGAAGTGTGAAGACATTATTTAAACAGATTTTTGCTTGTACTTCAGTGGCGACGTAATGGATGGCAGTAGTAAGTCCAAGCACTTAGTGAATATACTGAAGTTGATGGAAGAGCTGAGGGAAGGTGAAGTTTGAAAGTCCTCCTCCTTGTTATGGGCGAATAGAAGCGCGAAATGTGAATATTCTTCATATGCAAAAAAGACAAAGGGCTAAAACCGAAGACGTATGTTATTTTCGGCGGCTGCGGTGGCGGCGCGGTGGCCGGCGTCTACTGAATAGATTGTTGTTGATTTTGTGGATTTTTCACACGAGTATACTATCATTACATATTGTTTGAGGATGCCTGGAAATTATGTTTTTTTTTTAAATATAAAGGTCTTCATGATTTGAATATATGCAGCTTAAAAGCATAACACAAACTTCTTTTTGCAAGGAACTAATTTCGTTTAAAATTGTCAAATAAATCAATTTATATGGAACATCAATAAAGGATTTATTTAAATCTTCATCTACTCATTTAAAACTTAAACATAATTAGTATTATATAAAACTTACCAAGCTCATTTTGCATTTGTCAGTTTCCACAAAATTATGCCTGTCACTTTTGGCATCGACACATTTTCCTAATAGGTAAGTGGAGTGAAGAGATGACTCTATTTTACTTGAAAATGTGTCGCAAAAATTGATCTTTGTTAATACCTACTCGTAATAATGAGGGTGATTATGTTTTCTCTTTTCTATAGTTGAGTATACGACTGAGAGAGTTATTATATTACACTGAAGAATTTATCTACAATCACATTGTTGATTATGACATTGAAACAAGGATGTTTTGTGTAGAGCTTGAAGACAAGCCTAAATAACTAACTTCTATTGTTTACATTAATTCACAGTCAAATATCATAACAACACCACAACCATTCACAATATATGAAGGAGAAAGGCAAGCAAACATAGTATGACGGTGGCGGTGGCGCGCAGCATATCGCTAGTGATCTAATAAAGTCGCAGACTATTACTTGGCAACAATATAGCCTGCCATGAAACTGAAAGCTCATATTATTATAGGCAAAAATCACCTGTGTTGTATATTTACCAAGAAACTTAAGCAAACTGAATGCCATTGGAAACACCTGTCAATCTCTGATCATAATAAATCGTGACCCTTCACTTCGTTTGTTCGTTGGTTTGGTTCGTTTTAAAATCATGCTCTTCTCACATGCAATATCCATAGAGTGATTTGTTAAGTCTGAATAAGAGTGCATTTGAATTAATTTATCCCGCTGCCAGTAATCGATTTCCTGTAGCATCTTCTCTGAAGTGCCTCACCTTTTCTATATTATGAGTAATCTTCCAAAAATTATTTTGAAACCCTCATATACCCCTCACTCCCGACTACTTTCATCATTGAACATAATATAAAGAAATGTCGCAATATAGTTTTGCCTATTCCATCAGTGAAAGATCGAGGTGCTGCTGGCATTCATAACGAAGTGACGTTCAGATGACGGAGAACTTAATTTATAACTGTTCCCCGAAGATTTATGATTAACAAAAATATTTACCACACAAAGATTGATCCGGGCTGCTGTTAATTCTGATCCAAAGCGTCACACCTTTGAGCTGGTTTGGTTCGTCTCCCAAAGAGGGGGGGGGGGGGGGTAACATAGCACCATCAAGCGATGTATGATTGAATCGAGACTCCCATGTCCACCCACGCTATCCACTGCCAAGCAGCCGCAGTTGTGGTACGGCTGGCTGACTTGAGATTGAGTTGACGATGATGATGTGATTTTGCTACTTTCCTACTGCGACAAGAAACCGACAGAGGTATTAAAATAATTTTCTATGTCTATTGTTATTGAAGGGAACCCATAACAACAAAATGAACAAACGAATGAAATATTTCCGAAAGAGAAAGATCATGATGGTTTGTTGGTTATTGAGGAAAGGAACACAAAGTGAGGGTTATCGCGTAGAGGTGCGGCTCAACTCAGCTACCAAATGCGATTGACCCACATTTGCATTTGATAGGTCGATCCGTGATTTAACGATCTGGGTACTCATTGAACCCACATCATTGTTTAGCGAGAGGGAACATTGAGACGGATTCTGGGATTTTCAATTATCGATGATGATTGTTTGCTGGGATAAGATTATGATGATGAATGTGGCTTGATGACGCGTCGTATATATTATATTCAAAATGGCTTTAGATGATTTTATGTAACAAAGATCACTTTTATGATGATCTTTGTTTGAATGTTAAATTCTGTTTTCCAAATTTATAATTTTTCATTTGTTAAGAGCTAGTAAAAATATGTCAATTTTTTTTTTAATTTTTTATTTAATGTGTACAGATTAGATGTCAACGATTAAAGTGTTGGACCTCTTAAGTGGAAAAATATTATTAATGGGAAAAAATCAGTTAAATCAGAGCCACCTTTTGGAAATTTCAGCGTAACAATGTTTTTCGGAACATTTTACAGAAAAAGTCAGAATTCAAAACCTCGTACTATAGATCACATACAAAATTTGGCAGGTTTAATTTTATTTTTGAAATTATAAGTATATTGATTGATCTTGTGGTTGGGAAAAGATATTCCACTGCAACATTCGAAAAATAAAATTGGAAAACAAATCTAGATAATATCAGTCCCAGAAATTCACTGGCGGAAATTGAAACATTCGGTCGACAGCATTTAGCAGAGTAGACTTGAAAATTCTTTTGAAGAATTTCGAGGTTTATGGAATTTGTTGTCTCTATAAATTGAAGTTCGGAATTGATGTAGAACTGTTGTCCTTTAACAGCCAAAATCAACATTTCTTTTAAAACTCGAAATATGTTCAAAATAAATATTATTTTTCAATAGTAATTTTCTTTCGACACAATATCGTTGTTGGTTTTCATTCCAATATATTTCCATTCTTTAACAAAAAAATCATACTGATCTAACTTCCGTTCAAAACAATAAACGGACAGCAAGTCAAATATTTATTCAATAACTAAACAGATATCGGTTCGTTAATGAAACCAAAACAATTTGTTGCAGTTTATGTAAATACGTTAATGGTGCCCAAACATACATAAGTCAATGGGTCACACCCTCGAATCAGAAATTTCAAATTAAAACCGGCTTTCGATTACTACCCCTCCTCACAAAAAAAAAAACTTAACCTCACCTCATCTCACTATTCTACTCAATCAATACGTCGCGTCTTCGAATCTTATTTAAATACTTGAAACCGAATGAAACTATATGAGACGGGGATCATATCGTTAAGGCCCAAAGAATGATATACAAAAAAAAAATACAAAACAAACAACCAGACGACTTGCAGTGACAGCGTTTTCCTATGAAATCAATCTTCCAAGTCCCAAACGAGGGAGACATCAGTTGTTTCAAATTCTCACACAGATGCCTTGAACAAATGTTAGAATCGATTTTTTTTTGTTTTGTTATTTTTTTTTTGTTTCCTTCTCCGATGACGATGTGAGGAGAGTCTCTTAATACCCTCTACAAGTTCAATATCATCAAATCCTATTCAGGTTCAATGTTTTCTTTGCACAGAGTTAAATTCCCGGGAGACTCGAGAGACTGGCTTATACCTACTGTACGATGAAAAAATTAGAATTTCACTTGAAAAGCTTTCGACACAACGACGTGTCTATTTAGCCTTTTATCACTATCCATTGATGTTGATATAGCTACCATAGCAAGTACGATCGATTTTATCAAGTGGCAGAAAGACACTTGAGTTTTAAAAAATATTATTGGAGAACTATTTTGATTGACTGGAAACGTTATTATTGATTTCTTTCTTTTTTGTCGAATTTTGATTTTTTTTTCTAGGTTTTTTTTACTGCGATGGAGAAGTGTTGAGGGAATTTTCGTGATTGGAAATGTCTTTAATTAAAAACATAATTGGTCTCCAAATTTGTTTAGGTTACAAAATTAATTTTTATATTTTGATATTTAAAATTGTCTTGTAATGTTTTCACTGAAAATGTTTACATACAATTATTAATTGAATAATTTAAGTATCTCGCGTGAGAATAAAGCAAAGTTGCTTAAAAAGTTGTCTTCTTTCTCTGTGTTATCAGGATGGGGGATGGCTTTATTAATTCTTATTTTATTTTGTTTAAAATATTTACTTAATTTATTCAATTAATAAATGTATGATAACATTTTCATTCAAACAAAAGAGTTGAGCTGAAAACTCGTAAAGTCAAATTTAATATCTTTTTTATTTACCATCTTTGTTTGTATATTTAAAGCTGTGCTGAGAACAGCATGAACAGAAATTGCATCGATTTAAAAATAACTTTTCGATACGCTAGGAAAAAGTTTTTTAAAATGTTGTTAGCCAATTCTGAGATATGTTTAGAATGTCAAGTATATAACGGGTGATTTTTTAGCTGGTTTGGTTTTGGCAACACTGGTTTTGACAGCTGACGTGTGTTTAGTACCTTGTGTCACTGTCAAACAGCTTCAGTTTGGTTTGCAATTTAACCATGGATCGTCTTACAAATGAACAACGCTTGCAAATTATTGAATTTTACTATCAAAATTCGTGCTCGGTTCGAAATGTTCATCGCGCGCTGCTTCCATTTTATGGTCGGCATTCTCGACCTTCTGAGCAGTCTATTCGGAAGATTGTGACCAAATTTCGCACCAAATTTACTTTGTTGGACATTAAACCACCAACACGTTTACGTACTGTGCGTAGTGAAGAAAATATTGCGGCCGTATTAGCTAGTGTGACAGAAGACCGCGAAATGTCGATTCGGCGCCGTTCCCAGCAGTTAGGCCTTTGTTACAGCACTACGTGGAAAATTTTGCGGAAGGATTTGGGCGTAAAGCCTTTTAAGATACAGCTGGTGCAAGAACTAAAGCCAGCCGACCTACCACAACGCCGAATTTTTGGTGAATGGGCTCTTGGAAAGCTGGCCGAGGATCCGCTTTTTTATCGAAAAATTGTGTTCAGCGATGAGGCTCATTTTTGGTTGAATGGGTACGTAAATAAGCACAATTGCCGCATTTGGAGCGAAGATCAGCCAGAAGCATTGCAACAGCTACCAATGCATCCCGAAAAAGCCACTGTTTGGTGCGGTTTATGGGCCGGCGGCATTATTGGGCCATATTTCTTCAAAGATGATGCGAATCGCAGCGTTACTGTCAATGGTGAACGCTACCGAGCGATGATAACAAACTTTTTTTTGCCCGAAATGGAAGTTCTTGACTTGCATGATATGTGGTTTCAACAAGACGGTGCCACATGCCACACAGCACGCGAAACAATGGCGCAATTGCGAGGCGAGTTTGGTGAACAGTTAATTTCACGTTTCGGGCCGGTCAATTGGCCGCCTAGATCGTGCGATTTGACACCATTAGACTATTTTTTGTGGGGGTATGTCAAGGCTAATGTCTATAGGGACAAGCCCGCTTCGATTGACGCACTGGAAGCCAACATCCATGCATTCATTCGTGAGATACCGGCCGATATGTGTGAAAGAGTATGCCAAAATTGGACTCAGCGGATGGGCTACCTGAGACGCAGCCGCGGTCAACATTTGCATGAAATTATCTTTAAACATTAAATTGCAAGGTTCAAACTATCGATTCAAATAAATATTTCATTCATTTTTTCGAATTTTTTGTGTTTTTTTTTTAAAAAAAGTTCTAAACCTCTTAAAAAATCACCCGTTATATCTCATTGGTAAGTATGTTTAAAATCACTTTCAAATTTTGAATCGAATAAACAAACAGACATACTGGAAAACAGAAAGCGATTACCTAGAGATCTGATACCTTGAAAAAACGTGTTATCATCCAGTTCTGACCTATGTTTAAAATTTTAAAATTTCTGCAAAGTCAATTTCAAAAAGACAGAAAATGAAGAAATGTTATTAAAAACGGCACAAAAAGATACTTTAAGTTACTAATTTAAAAAAAAAAACATTTAAGTTAAAAGCATCCTAACTAAATTCCTAAATTTAATTTTTTTTTAATATTTCCATGTCAAAAAAAATAAATTGTGGAAAAAAGAAAATTTTAATTCCACTGATTTTTCAATTTATTATTAAATTTTCAATGATGAAAAAAATTTTATGGTTTAATGATTATTATAAGACAAAATACGTAAATTTAATTTTTCTTAAAACATTTTTATTTGTTAATATTTTAGTTTGAAGTTCTGACACTAAGTTACACGCATATAAGTAATTAAAATTTTCAAAAATTTCCGTGAATCCCCAAGCCCAATGTCCAACAAAACTAATATTTCCAATAAATATATACAAAAGAGCTGAGTAGAACACTTTTTTGCATTTTTACTTCCTCATCAGTTAGTCAATGTATGCCCTCTGTGCACAAACTCTATTACAGAATCAATCAATGCAATTTAAACGCAATCCACCACTGGCAACGAAGTCAAAGATTTGTTAATTTGACATGATCAATTGTTTCGATTGCAACTGGACTAGCGGCCATGAATCCATAACCATGGAAGCGATATGCCCAACAAACTCCATTACTCGTGTTCTCGGAAAAAAATTGTTTCCATTTCACGAGAGGAATGAAAACTAAAGGAAAAAATAAAATGTTAAAATAAAATAAGCCCAAGTGTTTACGATAACCGAACTAGATCTTAATGACGGCCTAGCGTCATCTGCATCCATGCTTAAACATTTTTGATTTATTTATAGCTCAATGTAGCAGAGTACGTATACTGCTGCATCGCTCTCGGTACTTCTTATAGTATAGCTTGGATGTGATGGCGAATCTTCGTGTCTAGCTACCTTACAAGGCTCTTAGGTCCAGCTGAAAGGGTGATCTATATTTAGGTGGAAGTGTATCAATATTGGAATTCCATTCTTTCCATAGTGGCATTCACTATAAGACCACGACACAGAAGAAGAAACTTCAACTTCGGACTATTTTGTGTTCGGCTGTTCGTCCTTTTGAGGTTATTTCTTTTTTTTTCTTCTTGTGATTTTGTTTCTTCGTTTCCCTTCTTTTTTTATATATGAAATTATAATGTTAAGCATACAAATTTGCATGAGAGTGCACCACTGAATGGTTATCCATATCCACCTCTTTGCATCATCTTATTTTTCTTTATCCTTCACTTCTTTAGACTTTTCTAGATCTTTTTTTTATGTTGTATTTTTTCGCTGTTGTACCTTTACAGCGATCGCGTGCGCGCAAGGTGGATAATGCAAGCGAAAATATCTTTTACTGATGGTAGTGGTTTTGGTAAGCGATTTGGATGAAGGTATCGATCATTTAGCCCCCCGCTCAAATTATATGCATATCGATGAATTGAAGGAGGAAGGACTGTTTTTTGCTTTTCTGTTTTTGTTGGCCTCTGGTGCGATGTTGTAAGAACTTTTTTCAGTATCAATCGCTGGAAGAAAATTTCAGAGAAAAAAAAATATTCTCATAAGGATCTAAAGAGACCCTGTTTTTTTTATTAATTTTAAATCTGAAGAAACTTACCGATATTTAGAAATTTAAAAAAAAACTTGAATGAAATTAGTTTTTCAGAACACCCTTATTTTTTCCTGATAAAGAGAAGCAATTTGGTTTTTAATTAAAAATTTTAAAAATCGAAATTAAAAAAAAAAAACTGCAAAACATCAGTATTTTTTTTTAAATCTCTAATTAAAAAAATATTTTTTAGGTAGGTTCTATATGGCAAGCTTTGGATTGCTTTAGCAAAGTGACATAAGGCCATATTTGAAAAATGGCGTTTTGTCGCTTTGACGAAGTGTCATAGTCTCATATTTTTTTGCGACTTAAGGCCATATCTAATTATGGCCTCATAATACTTTCGGTAAGTGAAAACATTTGATTTGTTTTTAATCTTTAAATACAAAAGACACTGCATACACCCAACCTCACACCTTTCCCAAATCCTATAGTGTGCCCAAGCAGGGGGTGCAGGGGGGCATCATGCCCCCCCCCCCATACATACCTCACTGTTTATACGCCGTAATTGAATTACAGTTAAAGTGTTGGACAAAAACATTTGGCCAGGTTTATTTATTAAACAAGGAAAGATGGTGGAGTCAAGGGCCATAAATTGGAATATGGCTTTATGTAACTTTGTGAAAGCGTCATACGGCCATATTTAAAAATATGGCCTTATGACACGGCACCATTTTTTTAACACTCAATATTGAAAACTATTTAGTCAATTTTTTAAGTTGGTAACGATTCTTACCATAAAACAGAAAAATAGTACATTTCTTGAAAACGACTTCTACAATTTTCATAAAATTTTTTCTGTGTTCTTATATTTAAAACAAGTGTATATGATAAACTTTCTCGCAGCTATTCATTTTAACACAAATTGATGCTAAGAGTACCTCTAATAAAGGTGCCGTGTCATAAAGCCATGCGTCATAAGGCCATATTAAGAAATATGGCCTTATGACGCTTTTACAAAGTGACATAAGGCCATATTCCAACTTATGGCCTTTTGAGTTTTGACTCATTAATAAAAAGACATAGGGCCATATGGCCTTATGTCACTTTCAACCGTCTTTCCTTGTTTGATAAATAAGGCCATATTTCTCAATATGGCCTTATGACACATGACCTTATGACACGGCACCCTAATAAAACATTTTTTTTTTATTTTCGACTTTCTAATTAGGGCTTAAATGTTTTTAATTAATAAATTCTTAAAATTGGCAAAAATTTTTGATTTTTTTTTAAATTTGCGAATAAAATACCTACACCATTTATTTTATAATAATGATTAAAGTCACTTTTTGTGTAATCATGCAGTGTGTTCTTTCAAAAAGTAAAAGCTTTTAACTTTCACTCTTAAAGATCTAAATATTACTAAATAATTATGATAGATAAAACATTTAAAAATTGAAAACTTGAAAGGCTTAAATAAAATTACTCAAAAACCAACTTTCCCGCACAATTTTTAAACTTCATAATTCCAAATCAAAAGATTTGAGTGAAAACCTAGATTTTTAAAAATAAATCATCATAACTGCCAAAGTGATTTTCCGCCCAAAAATTTTAAATTAATCACCAAATCACTTCTTTTACTTAAGTAAATGCTCGTTATAATGTAAAAAGGCCCCACACAAACAGAACCAGCAGTCATACAACATAAAGTAACCATCACACCACACAGTAGCTCTCTATATCATTTTGTTGATTAATGTGATCCGATAATATATGTGAAAACGATCAGTTTTATAGAAATGTTTCGAGTGCCGCTGAATTGCAGCAACAACCAACGAATGCGTGTATAACTATTATTGTCACTAATTAGTTGTAGCAACATTTTTGCTGAGATTAACATGATTTAAGCATTGCAGAGTGCCACTTCGGCAAGTATATCTTATATAAATATAGTATGGGTGAATATCAAGAGTTATATAGGCAGCGTTGTGTTGCTATCTTATACGTTCCATTGCCGTGAACGTTTATAATGTGTCTCCACAAACTGACATTTCAGTTGAGATTATTGAAATAAATCAGTTTCTTTGGACATAGTCGCGCCAATTGAATTTAATTCCCTCGACTGTGTCGCAGCCGCTGCCACATGAGCTGCCCAATGTAGGTGCAGGAATTTAATTTTCTATTGGGTATATGTTGATTTTTATATTCTCTCGGTGGTCTCGAGAAATTATTGTTTTTCTGTTAACAAAGTATCTCTCAGCTGTTTATTATTTTATCTAAAGAATTGGATGCAGCTATATTCTAAAGGGGACTGAGGTCTCCTGTCAATTGGTGCCATGTCTCGATAGCTTGACACAGCCGATAACGATTGCAACCTATTATTAGAGCAATCATAATCTTGTAATTACCTTAAATGGTGTCAAGGAATGCTGCTAGTCGCGACATTCAACTTCTCAGGCTTGACGCCAATTTTCATAAAATTATACTTTATTGACATACATGATTCAATGTCGCATAAAAAAAAAATGTAGGTCAGGATCAAGAACCACACGAACACACGCTAATAAACGGGTCTGCAGCCATGTTTTATTTTCATTCAATTTTACAGTTACTAATTAATTACGTATTAAATTTGAATTATGGTAATTCTTGCATCTATACACAGTCAAGTCGGAATTACTAAAAGTCTCCACTCGGACTCTACTCTGACTCAAACGACTCAACTCTACTGGAAATAAAGATTTATTGGCTTTTTTTAGTTTAAGTAGGTATATATATTTGAATCTATAGCTATAGTCACATGTATGAACGTAGACCAAGAGATTTTCCAATGTTGACATAAAAATTATCACAGTTTTAAGCGCAAAACTAAAAAAAAAACAACAAAAAAAACACCTTTTAACGCCATTTTAATGTTTGCATGTTAATTTGTTAAGGCCAACGTGAGATGGCAGCTGAAGTGGGTTCAGCAATTTAGTCAAAGTGGTAGGAGTCCTTCCATATATATATAAGTCTTTGCCTCCAAAGCAGCACGACTAATATACATCCACTATCGCACACTATACGCGGAGCGATGCAACAGACTCGCCGAACGCAATAAATCGTGAGATTTTCTAGCATTTGCAGCACCAGACCACCGATCTTTGCCGGCACTAGCACTATAGCACCACCGCCATTGCCACCACCATCATCATCATCAGTAATGTTTGCTGCTGCTGTTGTTGCTAATCTTTTTCCAACATTAAGTGCACAGCAGTCAAGGTCTGTTGTATCGGAATGGTTTGTTTGTGTGGACTTTATGGCAGGTTTGTTGATGGTTTATTTTTTTTTTTCATTTTTATGGACTAAGTACGAGTATATTCACATATGTGGAATAAGATCGATGTGACTAGTCTGGTCTACAAATTATGAAAAAGATTTGCAAGAATCATTGTCGGCAGTTGTTATTGTTGTTGTTTAAAAAAAAGTCTTAAATTTATCTCAATAGAGATATAGAAATGAATCACATTATGGGTAACAAATGCCTTAAAATGTCAAGATTTGGAAATGTCCAAAGTTTCAAAAAATCAGTTAATTTAAAATATAGGAGGAAACTAATATTGAGAAACTTGCCGCTATCTATCTTTCTAGGCAATAACTACAGAGAGTCACATCCCACACATCTACACATTTTTTCTCCTACCAATAGGATTTGAAATAAACCGATTTTAAAAATAAAAAGTGGAAAAGGAAGTAAACGCAGGGACTTTGAGAAACTACACAAAGTAGAGCCCAACTTTTTACAAATTTCCTCCCAATTTATTTTTTGTCTAACGCTAAATATTTGATCTAAATTAAACATCTGACAAAAAAAATTAATTAGAGAAATTGTACACTACTCAAACCCCTTCTTTTTTTGTTTATACAGAATTCATTTTCCTATGTATACAGAATTCCCCGAAATTCATTTAATTACTCTTAAAATTTAGCAAAAAGTTATTTTAAAAAATTCTGCTCAGCGATGTTATAGGCTCCAGGAAAAATGACCCCAAAAGTTGACATTGAATAAGGCCCAAAATTGGGGCCATTTTTTCATAATGAAACTTTACCCCGTGCAAGAAATGAAAAAAAAAGTCCTGAAAATAAATGAAGTAAGACCTCAATTTGTTTTGAAAATATTTATATTTTATTTTTTTTGTTCTCCAGCTTTTTAGCCATCTATTTAGCTTAAATTTTCATGTTGCATTCAGCACAATTTTTTTAAGGCTTAAGCCTTGTACGTAGCTGGAGCGAAACGAACATTTTCTGTGGCCTCCAAATCGAAAACGAAAACGTAAACGAAACGACTACGGAAAAAATAAAATAAATGTCACCAATTGTAAAAACAAAAATAAAAAATCACAGAAGCCTTTGCTGCAATCAAATAAAAACTCAAATGTTACTTTTCCGCAGACAATTAATGGTTCGTGCAAATAATTAAGTGTGAAAAAAGAGTGGAGAATTCCAAACGTTTTCATGATTTTTGCCTTTAAATTATGTGTATTAGCTAAGTAGGAATAAACACTTGATCTGAAAAAAAATTTTCATGTTCTCTTTTCTTTCACAATTCGTTAGAGGGGGTTATTAGGAACACATGGGTAGTTTTTCGGGAAAATCGGACTGCACAGAATTCGATTTATAACAAAATTTGGTTGTATTTGTGTTTTGTAGAAGTAATCCGCAACATTATTTATTGTTACTCAGTTTCTCAATTGTTCATCCAAAAACAGTTGTAACTTTGTGAATTTAAATGCTACAAATCGGTTTCGCAAAGGTTTGAACTTGTTTCCAAAAAACTGAAGTTGTTATTAAAAGGTTATAAGCAAGTCAAGCATTTGAAAGTTGATAAAAAGTTACTATTACATCTATTGAATTTCTGTTTCGTTATCTTCTAACATAAATGTCAAAATAACTTTCTTGTGACAATCTGTAAAAACATTTGGGTAACTTTAATATAACTTACAATTAAGAAGGGGGAAACAAATAGCAAAAACATTTTTGTAACGATTTTCCTCTTAAAATGTTTATTTTAACAACAACAATAAGTTAATCGGTATTATCTATTCAAAATACGAACAAAATTATGTATATTGTAATGAACTATGTACATACATCATTCCTTGAATAGCACATGGTTTTTTTTTCAAAGAAGTATGCATTAATCTTCACTATTGTTATTTTTTAATTACATTTTAAACATCTTGTTACTATTAACAACATCAACACAGAGTTGAAACTCTAAATGAGTTTTGTTATGTTGTCGTTTTGTTATATTTCGCATAACACGAATGCAACAAACAAAATGTTAGAATAAACATCGTTGAAACTGAGTTTATACATAACTGCTTGTATTAGTTATGGGTGGAGATTTTGTTATATTTTGGTTTCTTAATTGTTAACATGAAACAAAGATTGCAACGACATTAAAACAAATAGGTAACCAAAGTATTAAAATTGAAAAAAAAAAATTTGGTTTGTATTTGAAACAAAACATCAACATTTCCTTAGATTCAAGTGATGTTGTAGTTGAATTTCTATAACGTTCGATATTAAAGCTGATTGAATATTTGACAGGCAGTCATAATAATGATGTTTTATAAATGTTAGTGGTATATTTTTATTTACTATATTTAAATCAACCATGAAAAGTAAACAAACAAAAATTATTGCTTTGCCATGAAAAGAGTTACTATACATGGCAGAGTTGCCGCTGGATTGAAAAATTGTGCCAAGTCAGATTAAACAATCCGTAGATTTGAAGATGAACATATTATATTAAACATAACAAAAATAAAAATGAAAAAATTATATAGCATGTCTTGTCATATTATGTAGAACACATTTTGACGTTTCGTTAATATTTCGTTCCAAATGTCATCAGGCTGGCTAGAAATCGATGAAGCATTAAGAAAAGGACAAAAAAGTTGATGTTTTCAGGGTTT
The DNA here is from genome assembly GCA_929447395.1 of Epistrophe grossulariae. Lineage (NCBI taxonomy): Eukaryota > Metazoa > Arthropoda > Insecta > Diptera > Syrphidae > Epistrophe > Epistrophe grossulariae. Next base: position 163,539,593 of record OV839566.1, on the reverse strand, counting down.
TTTAATCAATCGTAATAGTAGACATTTACAAAAACAAGACCCTAATAGAAATTTACTTTCTAGAATTTGACATTTAATAAAAAAAAAATTCATATTTTGCCATTTAACGTAATTTCTGTTATAAATTTTTGGTTTTAAAAATATAAACAAATAGTGAACTGCGGCAACTCTGGCGGATATAGACCAAAGTTTAATGCAAATTTCTTTCGCGCCAGAACAAAAATGATGGTTTATTAAACATTATAATTCTAGTTTCAGTAACAAAGCTTAGAAAATATGACAAAAAACTATATTTCTCTGTTTTATAAACAGTGTAAATTGGTTAAAATGAGGAATTTATAGCCTTAAATTACTACTTTGTTGTAATTTTGGGGTAATAACATGTAAGTTTTAATTTTAAGAGACAATGTTATATTGATATTTCCTGCAACAAGCGCCATATTGTTCACAATTAAATGACTTTTTATTAGAATTTGATATTATATGCGAAATTTTTAAACTAATTTTTCCAGTCGGTATCACTATTTACATAGTAAATTTCAATGGAAATGGCTGAAAAATTAATTTCCTGATGTAAATCACAAATAGTTTTGCAACTTGAATGCTTAAATACAAACAAGAATATTTTTCTATTTTTAAAATTTTCGCCCAATTTGAATTTTTTGGGTGGCGCGTGAATTTTCTGGAAGTAAAACATCAATCTTTATGATAAAAGTAGCATTTGCATTAGATTTTCCGTTCATTAATAACTAAAAATCGCAATTTTAAATCAGAATATTAGAAGTATTGATTTTTGTCAATACTTTGAAGCTTATCTTTTTTATAACATCTCAAAGTTATTATACATTTAAAAAGAATTTGAATAATAACTTTTCAGAAACTTTTACAATGTTTTCGGAAACATTATTTCTCATAACATTATAACATAATAGAACAAAAAAAGTTAAAGTAATAGTAATAGGAACTTCGAAGAAACATTATTCAAGTTATTGTAATTTGTTTTAAACTTTTGTTTCTTGTTTTAACCATGTTATACGTATCCTTGCATGAACATTTCTGCAATATTAGTAAAGCTCATCTTCGAGTTCAATTATAGTTTCACAATTGTAATATTAATTAATATGTAACATTTCTTAGTTCAAATAACACTTATAAAACTGAGAAACTACAAAATTTAACTTCTATAAAACCCAATTACTACAAGTTTGTTGTAAATGAGAGGAGAAATGCGGCTATTTGGGTTACACAATAGTACTACAATACGTTTCTGAAATAAGTGGACAACAACTTGATTGTTTTACTGGAGTTATATCTACCAAATGAAAACCTGTCTGTGCTACTCGGGGAGCTTAAGTCGCCATCTTGGAATTTTCTTAAAAAATGACTTGAAATAGAAAAAAGAAATATTTAAAAACAACGGCAACACTTACAGTGTCATGTTATATCTTTTTTAAAAGCCAGAAACCCATGCCTTAATTATGTTTTTAAATAAAATTATTTTAGTGAATACTTTTTAAAAATTAATTTTTAAACTCAACATTTTGAAAAAAAAAAATAAAAAAAAATTGAAAATTAATTTTATTTTCAAAATTTTGCATTAATAAGTAGTATTTTTTAATAATAATTTTATTTCAATAATTAGAGATACACAAATAATCAAAAATCTTTTTGTTTTGATTTAAAAAAAATAAAAAATTAAATCATAGTTTTAAAAATAACCTGTTAGAACGTTATCCTGGCTACAAAAGCAAAGTTTTCTATCAAATATATTTGTTTTTCGAGTGACTATAGGTACAGCTATATAAATTTAATAAACTTTTTTCAAAGACGAAATTCACGTTGACTTGTGTTATCAATTTCGCTCGTTGAACAACGTACTGCAGAACAAAAATGAAAACGAAACTTTTCGTTTAGGATTTCGTTGATTCAATTTTTGTATGGAAATTTTCGTTTCGCTTCAGCTGCATACTATGCTTTACAAGGCAACAGAATAGCTGACAAAAATCGCTCGATTTTTGTCAGCTATTCTGTTACTGTTACACGATCTGCATTTTGAAACATAATTGCTGAGTCTACAATAGGCGGTATTTTGCAAGCTCTGAGTCCTCAACTATACCGGATTTTCATACTACTTTGTGGGAAAGAAAATTATGTTTTAACAAAATGAAACTAAGCACCAAACTGTCTTTCAAAATAAAATAAAATTGAACCCCAAAATTAATATTGGGGTCATATTTCTTTGGGTTTTTTTTTGTCATTATGAAATAAGTCCTCATGCAATAGATTTAAATAAGGCCAAAAAATATATTAACAACCAAAATTTGAGGTTCTAGTTTTTATTCGTTCTGGGGCCTTGTTTCATTTATTCATTGGTGCTTTATTTCCTTTTATTTTGCGGAACTAAACAATTTCAATTTGGTTTTTAAAAAATAAAAAAGTGGATTAATAATAAAAAATTCAAGTTATTTCAGTTTTTTTTATATAAATATTATAATTTTTTTTTAAATATATGCCTGAATTTTTTCAAAAACCAAACTTTAATTTTTCAAAGTAAGTTTTTGAAAAATTTTTAAAGATACATATTTTCAAAATACCTATTCAAATTTTTGTTAAATTACCCAAAGATTGTGAAATTTTCAAAATGACAATTTTTTTAAATTTTTAAAGTTAACAAATTTATAGATATTATATCCGAAATTGTACTTTAATTTATTCAAGAAAACAATATTAAACAAATTTTTCTTATTTCTGAAAAATAACGCAGTTCTTTCGAATTGACAACACGATTTTAATGAATTTTTATGGATATTGCATAAGAATTTGAAGAAAACCAGTCTTGTTTTAAGTTGTTTCTTCTGAATATTCCAACAATTTTAAAAATAATTTAAATAACTTATCGAACAAATTTTCTGTTCGCTGAATTATATATACACGCATGTTATTGAAAACCATGTTCCCTTTTATTTTACATTTTTTGTATATTTTATTCTAAACATAAAATCACCTATCTAAACTACCTGTGATTTGACACCTTTTCAATGTTCCAAAAAAAAAAAAAAAAATTAAAAAAACACGAAGAACATCAGGAAATCTCATGTAAGCCCTTGCGCTTCTCTGATTTGAACCAATTAACATCACTTTCCGAAGTTTGTCATAAATTTCCGATCAGGCTGGGAGTGTCTCACATATAATCCAGTATTTAATTTAGCTGAGGATTACATCTCAAAAACATAACATCGAATCCAAGGGTGAAATACACATTCATATATACATAATATACATTCTCATATACTATATCGAAGCGAGGTGCAAAAAGTTCCTATGCAAAAAAAAATATTTAAAAAGAAATCTCCATTGCAACGAAGAGATTATCATTAATGTCCAAGGACCAAATTCATTTCCACACCCTGCACCGTGTGGTCGCACATATCTTATTTTATTGTTGCCCCTGCGTACTCCAACCAACTCCTACCGTCCACAAAGCAAGCTCGCCACGTTCAACGTTTTGTAAATCAATTCAACATTCAGTTTGTGTCCAAGAGGTGTTTTGTAATTTAATATTGCGAAATTGTTTATGGAGTTCCACCATTGACAACTTTTATGGGAATCCATCCCAACGCGCCGGCCAGGCCGACCGGCCGAGAGCTGTGCTGCATCCAATGCCAACTGATTTCCATCGGTGCTCTAGTAGATATTTCATGGGCACACGTTATCCACACACAGCCATCGAATGGACGTAGATGGCCAGGCACAGCTCAAGGTATGACGGGATGTGTATACAATGTTGATCCCTGAGTCTGCGTTTACCCCCTCTTGTTCATATATTCTTGCATTATATAGCGAGAAAATGCAAATGCACTTGGGTTTCGTGAGGACTATTGAGAGTAATAAAAACTGTTCGAGCTTGTAGGTCCATCGCGGCGAGCGCAAGAGAGTTTCTTTGGAGAAACCAAAGCGAACACGAATCCATTCCACTGCCGCCACCACCCACCAACTCCGCCACTGCACAGTCGAATGAAGAGGATACCAAGTTGAGATGATGTCTTCTTCTTCTGCTCGTATATGAGATTATTCTGCACAGATGTTAGATGAGTACTTGGTGCTTGGTGCTGGGTAAACGTACGTACACACGCACATACAAAATCTAAAATAGATTGCTTTTTAAGTGGGTATAAGGCAGAATACACACTTCGTGTGGTTGGTAGATTTTAAATATCGCCATTGGTAGTGTGGCGTAATCAATTAGATTAGTGGATTAATAGGCACAAGCGATTAGTTAAGTTTAAGTGCGAAAATAGTTAATTTTGTTTTTTTAATTTTTATTTATTTAAATTAAATGGAAATGAGGTGCAAAACAAGTTGAATTCTGTGAAACTCAATAAGGCCATTTCCGGTCTTGTGAGAAAAAAAACAAATGTGTCGTATATGTATACTTGCTTGTAAATATATAATGAGTGGTTGAAAATTGGACTTTCTGGTCAACATGTCAGACATCCACAGAGCTCATATTTCTGTATAATTATTGGTAAGCATTTATGGCAGAAAAATTAGTAGAAGCTCGTGGGGTAATGGTTGTACGCGAAGATCCCAGCATTTGCGGGAATGGTTGAGAGTTGTAAGTTTCTACGGCCCTGGTTCTATACGAGCTGTCGCACCACCCAATTTCTTTATTTATACTTTTAATTGCAGAAAATTAGCTTTGTGAGAAAATCAAACAAATTAAAATTATTTTACAAAAAATAAACGGCGTAAATTACAGATATTAGAGCTGCATGGATACTAAGTGCGAATTTATTTGAAAGTATAATAAGGTAAATTCGTATTTTTCATCGGACCAACAATTTTGTACGTCCGTTCCCTGTAGCCTTGTCTAGTTCAACATTGCAACACTTTTGTGCCCGGTTCAAAAAATTTTCATGCACTGTATCATTTTGAAGACCTTCAGCTTTGATGAAGTCGTTGTTTTTGTTTCAAAATGGGAAGGTTCTTGTTCTACTTCTAAATATTTACATATTCAAAACAAGTGTATACACTAATCATTTTTAAAATTATTTTCTCAAAATACTAACCACGCTTCGGTCTTGACACATCCGACAATCATAATAAATTGATCAATTTTTCAATGTCCCAACGAAAAAGGCTCTTCTGCGTTCCACTTCCTCTTCTGTTGTTGGCCTTTTGCTGTTGCTTTGCCCAAAAATAAACAATAACCGATCAGAGTTACAGAAATTTCATGTTCTTCTGGCATTATCATGCCGATGATGGTTCCAGGAATCTCCTTTACACAATTGCAGGAAGGGAACACTCTCGTTCTTCTCTGCCGTGCTGTGATGCTCTGATCTTACATAGTGTACTCTGAATTCCAGTTCAAATGTGAGCCACTTACACAAATGTTCAAGCTGCTTCAGCACAAAATAAAGAAAGAAAACAAACACACCTATATATACATACACATTCAGTATAAATGACGCTAACAAATGTCTTACAAATGGCATGAGGAATCTGCATCAGTTCCGTTCCATCCCTCCCATCCGTCCATCCGTCTGTCTTCCATGCAATGCAGATTCCGCATTATCTGTGCGTGTATATGTGTTGCAGGATATGCCGAAGTTATTGATTTGTATATAAATAAAATGTCAAAATAATAAAGAAGTAAGTTATGACCCTCCGAATGTGTACCCAGCGTGGTCACACACCCGTAGTTATTCAGAGGGGAGAAACGCGGGCAGAAAAAAAAATTAGTGAGCAAACGGATGAAGTTGCCAGCAATTCAGCCGAAACAGAATTTATTTATTGATTTCAGTTTGCCGAATGATATTCAATTGAGTTTTGGGCACATCTGCGTACTCGTTGGGCGGAGGTGTGCCCTCACCCTCACAGAGGCCACCAATACCCTATTTACTCGTTCCGAAGATGTTAACTCAAGGAAAACCAATTATTTCATAAAAATGACCATTACTGTCCGTATGCTCATAAGAGGAGAAATTTACGAGCGATTAAGTGCTGCGTTTTAATCCTGCCCTTTGGACCATGTTTGGTTATGGTCCTTTTGCAGACAGCACGCAGTATACAGCCGTTCGATGAGGGTCGTATATATGGGGGAATGTAATATCGATTTGGCTGTAATCAGAGAGAAATTGGGTCATATATAAGATGAGATTTGGGGAGTACCTTGTGGGATTTAATTTCGGGGGATTGATGATAAATACACGGCTACTAGTACTTGTCAGTGAAATTCGGCTATGCGCTGATCATCGTCTCGATGCGCGATGGGGCGAGGTAATGGGATGATTTTGATCTCTCTGCAGGAATCCTTGTTCGTATTTTTGTTGTTGTTTTATTTTGTTACATCAAAAATTAATTTCAACAGATGATTGCCAAGAGTAATCGGGATAATTTTGGGGCTAGTATTTTATGCTTGTGTTTCGCACTATACAACCATATAACCTTGCGCACAAGAGAAGTACTCCTGACATTATAACAATATGGCTCTTTTCAAAAAAATACCTGATGTCGATGATAAATGATAGCAATTTGGTATTTGAATTGTTTTTCTCACAAGGATTAAGTGAGATGATTTATTTATGACCTGGTTGATTCCGGAAACGAGAAAATCAAAGAAAGTGCATGGAATTTAATGTAAAATAAACAACGGACTGGATCATGTATACTCGTAGTGTAATCTCAAATTATATACCTTTTACTGTCACATTCATGTAACTCACTGATATATTTATCTGTTGCATCAATATTCTTAAATTTAATAATTGGCAGTTTGAGATGAATTATGATTTGAGGATTGATCGCACAAAATGTGATGAAGGGTTTTGTTTTCTTCTTTTAAGGAACAATGGTCAAAGAAAAAACATAAATTTTAATTGATTTTAGCGCTGTGTGGATTTTAATAAAATATAAAAAGAAATCAAAACATGTGAAAGATTTATTAATTAATATATTTTTAAAAGATTAAATTTCTTAAGAATTTGGACACAAATTAAAAACTGCTCTTAACTAAAATTATTAAACAAAAATTACTTATTTCCTAACGATACTATAACAAATAACACCTGTGCGATAAAATATTTTTTTTTAATTTATTATTCACAGATGCATTCATTACAGTTATCACAAAATTCAGTCAATTGGCGCCTTTTATATGGAGTCTGGAAAGTAAATGCTTATATTCTTTGTTCTGTATAATGACATTGACAAAGTAAACTAGTTCACCCACCGCTGGCCGTTTCAAAGAGAAAAAAAAAACAAATAAATTATTTTTAAATTTATTCAAATCCGATTCAAATAAATGACTTTAACCATTTGAGTTAATAATCAATGGCTTAATTCCCTCAAATCACTACAGCTGAATCTTTACCATGTATACAACAAAAGCATACGTTTCCATTTCAATTATTCATTGTGATAGCAATCACACAACGGTAATGGACGACCAATTGGGGTAACCAAACAAGCGTTATGGGTTACACTGTTTATGGACCGACCGCTTAACTTGACCACGATGCCTGGCGGTGATATTTATCGAAAACTGCCAATCATTTATGACTGTGCGATCTCACCATCATAAAACTTAGGACCCGTAATTCCAACAAAAAAAATCATCCGAATCTCAGTTCCATTGTATAATTGTGATCCCGCGCATTTCTTGGTCTTGATGGAATATAGTTCCATGAACCTGGGCTCTCACATTCGTTAACAAGAGTTGGTTACATTTTAATTCAATGCGAATTATTAATCACATGGTCAGAAAACTATGATGCATGTATCGATCAAATCGGATACCGAGCCGACTTTTTAGCTGAAAATGTAAAAGTTGCTGTTTCACTTCCTTGCACCGATCGTGTGGCGTGTACATTAAAACAGAACTGAGCGGCACCATTAAACGCATTAATAGCCCAACTTCGTTCCCATAGTAAGCTAAGGCGGAAAGATGGTCACGTTTGTTGACAAACGCATGTTGTCATCCTTGTTGTCCAATCAGCTTAAAGGGTTTCGTTAGCTTAGCTTCGTCTACCCTGGTCTCTGGGACTCCCTCTCTTTAACGCATTTTCATTCCTATAGAGCTGATGTGGCCTTGGTTGCATGTGTCTGTGTTGAGTTTAATCAAAAATCAAACAAAAGTTCTTCTCTATGCGCTTACCACAGTTATTCTGTATAGCTCCTCGCATGATACAAGCCGATTAATGCCGAAGAAACAAGAAAACATGATGTCAGGGATTTTTATGCAAAACTATGGACACATTGTAGATAGTCTAGCGATACACCCTGATGGCTGCTGCTGTTGTAGCAGCATATGTGCAACACATGTGCTGGCAGTGGTTTCAACAATTAAGTACATGTTACCTACCAGCGTTTAGCTGGCCACAAAATACTGCGAGGGGGCATAAGGAGATTCAAGAGAAAATCTGCATGTAAATCCAACGATTTGGTCCGCATAGATAGAAAATTCGAAAATACGACGTAGAGATGAAAAGATGCAAAGAACCACTTACAAGAATATTCTGACGGCGCGGCGGCACGGCGACCGACGCACGTTTGCATGTGTGTGGTTTATGTTGATGTGTTGTATTTATACATAGTTACTCATGCGAAGATGAGAGTAAATCATTTTTCTAAGCAAATTGTTGGTTGATTTTAAGAGCCTCTAGGGTAATATTTTGCTTCGTCTTGATGTATGTTCTGTGTTCGGTGGTAGTTTTGTTTTTTTGTTTGTTTTTTCTTTGGAGTAAATGGAAGGGTAAGGTATGATGGTCAGCTGGAGCGGGAGAGGGGAATGATTTATACAATCAATATATTATTTATTACTTGTTCAAATGCTGTCAAATGAGATGGTAATTAATTAAAATGATATTCCAAATCGAACAAAAGGAAAAAAGCAGATGATGCTTGGGAAAATGATTTTTTTTAAATATTTTTTCATTTTCTAACGAAAAAAAACTGGATTTTAAGTAAAAAAGAAATGGTCTGAGAGAAAAAAAGTCCTTAACAAGTTTTTATTAAAACACACAACTATTATAAGTGTTGATGCAAACTTCAGGAACAATTTTCTATTCATCTTTTTAAAATTTCCCTTAAAATTAATTAAAACAAAAGACCTGAGGTAAAACTAGTAGAAGTCATATTCTGAGTTTTGAAGGAAAATAATTTTCTTTCAATATGTATATAGATCGTTTGCAATAAGACTGTTCATTTTTTTACTTTGGGCATATGTAGCAAACAAAAATAATTTTTTTTTTTAATTTCGTAACTGTTTTTTATAAAAAAAACAAATCGTTGTGCGAAAATATCATGGATTATATTATTTTAATGGTTAGAGGAAGTCCATAAAATGCTAAACTATTTTAAATTTCATTTAATTTAAAGAAATTTACCAACTGTGATGATAACTCATCCAATTCGATGTCAAGTCTATCACAAAGATATAGTGAAATTTCATTTAACAGTTGAGAAAGGAATAAAATGAAATTTCACCAAACTTATTTTTTTACCATTTCATCAAACTGAAAAAGAACGTACCTTATAAACCTGCCACCCAAATATGCCTCTTCGAATACCGGATGTTCTTGTTCAACTTAACTCAAATTGGAACCATCACTGTTCAGTTCAGTTCACTATGCAATCTTGCAATGGTTCCTTATAATTGAAATCGTTTGTTGAATTTGGCTTCAACTCTGAAAACCTGCTTAACGCCACCAGTTTTCTTCACACAAACTTACACAATTGACAAGCTCGCAAAAAAATAAAACAGAAATCGCCACAACTCCATGAGCACCTTTTTCACGGCAATCAAAATTAACTCGAACAGAATTCCGCATCCCGTAAATGGTATAAATGGACACATTTAATGGACATTTTTACATTTGCCAAAAGCAATTTACTTTTTAATTGATAATTTTTTACTTCTTTTTTTTGTATGTTTTATTTTTTGTTTGTTTCTTCTTTCCATTGCTTGCCATGCTTTCTCTCATATATACTCACTTGTCGCTTCGTTATCGAACGGCATTCGTGTGTGCGTAGTGCAACCAAAATGGCCTTTTAGGTTGCAAATAATATAAGTAAGTATGTATGTACGAAAAACGGAAGAAAATATAAGAAAAAAAAATAAATCGACTTTTGTCAAATGAGGAATGAGATTAGTGATGATACCACGCAAGAATTTTAAAAGTTTCAGTTTTCAGAAAACCAAAGTCTATAAAAACCAACTCCACGATGACCATCAGACCCATAACCAAAAGGCCCAAACAGAAAAAATTGAAATCATGCTCTCCGATTCTGCCGAAATGAACGAGTATGAAGGGAACCGCGAATTAATCGCCCAAAAATATTTGTATCTGCAAAATGCTTTCAGCACGGCCGATTGATTTATTTCCCGAATCCAATAATGTGACAATTTGGTTATCGCGTAAGCGGCAGGCAGTGTGCTGAAGGAAGGAGAGTGGGTGCCGGAGATGGAGCTGGGGCTGGATGCTGGGCGATGGCCGATGGAACTGGGTGAGCGCGAGCATGATGTATTTTTGAATACACAATGTTTGGTTTTGGGTTTTGGGTGCTTTGATGGGTTTGCGAGTTGCTTATCATTTAATGCAAATGGAGGTTACTCTGGGGTATATGTATGTATATACATATACGATGGAAATCGATGTTTAAGTAATTTCTTTGGTTGAGAATTTTTCCAATGCACTGTGCGATAAAGATTTGGCAAGGGTTTTTGTATACGTTGTATATATAACTTTGTTGCTGTTGAGATGGCTTGAAGCGGTTCAAAGGAGATAATTTTCAACTTCCGCAAGTAGTCTGCAGTTTTGGAACTAAACAGTTTGATTTTTTAAATATTTTTATATTATTGGATTTGAATCAGCATTTATCTTTAACGTTTTTCTTCTCAATAAAATTGTTTCAATTTTAAAGGGATTCACGATTAAGTTTTTATTAAAAACTAATGTTGAAAATACTTAACTTATACGTAATAAAGCTTTATAAGAGTAAAATTTCTATATAATTTCCATAAAAATAATTGCAAAGCGTGTGGACATTTTTCCTTTTATGTGATTAATGAAATTTTAATCTATACACACCGCAGATATTATACAAATTTATTGGATATTTATTATTATATTAAATTTAATTCAAAACATTTGTAAAGAACTTTCAGCTTATCATACAAAATTTAAAAACTAAAAATTGGTTAATACAGAAATTTAAAATTTCAAGTATTTATTTGATTTATAAAAACATTAACTACAAACAAACTACATAATTAAGTTAACTGGCCTCCCTCTCATATTGTAAATTAAACCAACATATCAACTATCGATCATGGTAACTGGCTCAACTTAGGCTCCCGTATTTAACACACCTGCACATATATACATACTGTTGCCATATCAAACAATTAGTTCTTCATTAAATTATCAATTTTTTGTAAACACACAGGTAACACCTCATCATCATCATCATTGGCCGGCCCATAACCACCACATCCCTCATCGCCGCCGCCACCACCATCATCATCATCAGTGCCATCACCCCATCTTGCAGAGCAATCATCGTCCTTCTCATCATCAGCATTATCACAATCATGAACGCATGCTTACCACACTAAACTCTCGCTGATGCCGCGCCGACTCGGCTTCTACGCTTCCTTCCACATGGCATCGCATCGCGCATCCAATCATGCGTCGTAATCTTAATAAAATGATCTCATAAAACAGCGACGTGCCCATCGTCTTTCCACGTCGTCATCAGTGCTTGTTCCACCTCTTTCAATTAAACTAAACTTAGGCGTTCTCGACTTAACAAACTATTGCCACATAAAACATCACGAAGCACCTTTTGACGTGGTGTGCAATCAGCACTCACCACACTCGTCTTCGTTTTGCCAGCAATCAACATCCCTAAGCTCCAAAGATCTCTGCAGATACTTGCTCTCTCTCTCTCTGTACAAATAGCTACAAACCTAATGGTCCTCAGCCTAGTGACCTTACCATTATATGCGGCTTCAGCAAGTGACTACGCATTAAATCCTAAAAGTGGCCAATTTCACGGCCGCCAAACACAGAGATTCCCAAATTAAATATCAATTGGTTTGTTGGTCGGATAATTTTTTTGGGCGACATAATTACAGGCTTGATAAGTGCGGCCCAGTCCAGTCCAATCCAGTCAACATGGTGCGTTTGATTGGTGTAGATCCGCACTGCTGCATTTATTTCCTCCCGCCTCCGACGGTGAGTCGGAACAAAAGAATCATGACGATTGAATCGTGCCACTAATTTGGTAATAACTGTTTAGAGGCAATGATATCCAAATAGATGGCGGGCGAGTCCAATTTTCAAATCGCTTGTTGCTCTGGTTCCTGCGCTGTCAGTTGCCATGCCATGGCACTTCCAGGTCGATGGTACTGTCCTGTGTACGATGATGGCGCTAACCCGTTATTATATTGGATGAAATAATCATAAAGGCACTTGATCCCGTCTGATTCCTTAGATCGGGTGTTTCTTGTGGACGTGCGAACACGATCGAATAAACGATCCTCCTCACAGACATCTCGGTCGTCGCGTCGCGTCGCGTCGGTCGTTGTCGTAAATTAAAGGTTCCGTGAACAACGGATAATTGAAGATGTTGTCGGGCTAATATAAAAATGATGAATTTACAAGACAATCGTAAAATTCAACACTGTATAAAGATATATACATACATACACATTTGTTTGCGGTTAGTTGGAACTTGTGATGGTAAGAACATCAGAAGTATTTGTAGACGAGGCTTCACATAAATGAATAAATGTTTGTAAGTTCTTTGCAAATTGAATAATGCTACCGATAGTTTAGTTAAGCTAACGAGAATTCAGTGTTAAATAAGTTTTCAATTCATTTTTTTTTTGCTTATTTTTCCATATTATTTATGCGTATCATTATAAATTATACCTTAGTGACATGAGTAGGTATACTAGGAGGAAAATATTTTAAAAATTTTTAAATCTGGTTCTGAAATTAATATGAAACAAAATGAAGAAACTTAATTTGCAATAACGATTCTAAAAAGAAACACATTAAGTGTTAGTAAAATAATAAAAATAATTTTCAAAGAAATGAAACCTTTCTTATAAAATATAACCCTAAAATAAATTCTTGAAAAACAAGTTTTCGACTATATGAAACTAAACCCTGAGTTCAATCACTCTCATTTTCTTAAAAGAAATTTTTTTAATAATTTTATAAATTCCACTTTAATTTTTAAAATGTAGCATCTTTTCCGAAGCTATTTTTTCACGATCAAATTTTAGTTTATATTTCTGTAATTAAAAATCCATTTTATCCATTTACACCATTGTTAAATTTTTAGAGAAGAAACTTTTCCGAGTTGATGAAGACAATGTACATTTATATAGTAAGGCCTTATTAAAATTGAAAATCGTGTGTTGTTTAACGTTGACAATACTTTGTACATTTTTATTTTTTTTTATCATAAGGCATGGTAAATAAAACAATAAAACACCGATGAATTAATATGTCTTATCAATATTTCACCTTTCTCATGTAATGGCAGTAAATAACCCTCAACTTCCATTGAAAATAAATCATGCCAAACGTTTTGCGAAAAAATGCTTCCGAAGGAACCACTTAACCTCAACTCTCCTACTAATTGCAGAATTCTACTTTAAGTGTTAATCTCTGCATATATAGTATAGGTTGTATGTAAAGGAAAAAAAATGAAATTAAAATTAGTTAAGCATAGTCGCCATATCTGGAGCCGCACGCGCAGAAATAATGTATGTCTCCGCAACCACCTGTGGCTTTGTCCACGGCACATCAGGGGGACACCTCCATAATGTTATAATGGGCAAGGAATGCACCTATGAAATTCAACATAATGGGAATAGTGCTCTGCGATGTTGTATATACGTCATTTAATTTATAAACGCATCCATTACGCTCATGCTTCCGTGGTAGTTAAGTGCTATCTCACGCACCCCCGAAACCTTGTCTCCCAATAACGCTCAGCTGAAACGAAAAGCGTTCTCGAAAATGCGGAGTAAGCGGAAAAGACGCGTCACATATACTCGTAGGTATTATCTCCCCCGACTCCTGATATCAAATAAATTGAAAAGTGTTAAATATTTTTAATGTCAGGTTTTTATCCGCGCATTTAACCGATGGCCGATTTGCTTTGCAGTGCTCAAGGATGTGCTGATGCAATGGCCGAGTATGGCCATATGCGTGTTTGTCCATCTTGCCAAGCCGGACAGGACACTATCTTGCTGGGGCTGACACTTTGTTTTGAAATGGCTATGACTATGAGTAAGTGTGTTATAGTGTAGTGTATGGATGGGATGATGGTGAAACAAGGATATTATGCAAAGGGTATGGCTGAAATAAATTTGACTGCGGAAAAGCGACCGCACGTCATATAATTTGCGCAAAGGCATGTTCTTGTGGAGAGTGCGCGGTCTTTAAAGCGATAGAATATGAAGAAGAAGAAGGTGTACATGGATGTGGTTTGCTTATAGTATGTCTCAGGTGGCGCGTCGCGTCGCGGCGGCACGGGAGGCACGGGAGGCATCCATTAAAAAAGTTGAAGGCGACAGACTCTTAAATATATCTACAACCCACCATTATATGTAATTTTCTTAAGCAAACACAGTATTGGACATATTCCTTAATAAAACTGTCAATCGGTAGATTTATGTCGCGTGGAGAGCGCCGATTAACACTACGTTTACCTCTGCTGGGTACTAGCGTTTTCAATCATCAACTTGCAGAATTAATTACTATCAAGCATCACTAAATGAGTAAGACCACATGATGTATGGTGGCGGAAAAAAAGTGTGCGAGAAACCACGTATTTCTTGTGACGGTAAAGTCTTGCCTTCAATACAATTAAATTGGTTTAGTTTCTCTTTCTGGGTATAGTGTTCAACAAATTTAAGAAACATAATCATAATTATTGTGTTTTGTTCAATAATATGAAACTGGGTCCGAGTTAGATATGATGTTTAAGTCAATTTTGTCCAATATACTTTTTCTTTATGTTGAACAAAAATTATAGCTAATTGCAATCATAGTTTCGTATTTCCTGTCAAAACTGCAATAGAAATGGAAAAAAGCTGAGGCTTTTTACTACGAAGAACATAAACAACAACTAGACCATGAACATGAAAAAATATCTCTTTATTCCAGAATTGCGTGGAAATTATTTAAAAAAGGTGCATGGCAAAGTGAGGAGATGGTTTGGTTATTTCAAAATTGGTATATCACTGCAATGTTCGGTTGAGTCAAAATAGCTCTTAGCTGGGGGACACAATTTTAACGTATAAAAAGTAAAATATTGATTAATTTCTTTAAATTTATATAATATATTATGTTAATTGGGCCTACTGATCTATGAAATATTTATCCGATTTTGTATATTCAACAAGCAAATTGAAAAAAAGCCTAACGCTATATATGAATTATAAAGGTATGGATTTTTCTTTCTATAACAGGTTTTGCTTTCAACTCTAACAACGAAAACTAGATTCCATGTCAGTAGGTACTCATTCAATATCAATTAGTACCTATATACCAAAAAGACCGCGCTTAAAAATCCAGTAGCAATTTCTTATTAAATTACTTAAAGAGAAATCCAAAATCTTACTCCCACCCCCGCATAATTTTTTTTTTCCATTAATTAAACCAAGTCCGCCTACACTCTTTGATTCTTCAGCATGCAGTACGGCGATGAACATGAGGAACACACTCGAATTAACCACCGAAAACAATCTGTCCTCTCTACCACATTTGTGCGTAGGATTTATAACATCTCAAAAGCCAAAAGATTTACCTTTAACTTTATACAACAACGTGCTGCCAGACGTCACTTTGAATCACGCTTTACGCACCTACTTCAAGTCATCAAAGTGCTTATTTTTACAACACGGAAATTGATATCGATCATAAAAAGTCTTGTATATATGATTTTAAGAAGGCGAGAAAGAAATTATTATAGTATACAGAGTCCCTTCGCGTATATTAATCAATTTGAAATGCAAAATAAAATAAAGGTAGCTCATTTAACAAATGCTCCTCAGTTTGATGTTTTTTTTCTACTTCACCTCTTTGTTAAACGTAAACTGTCACTTTTTTGTTACCACAAAACTGACAGAATCGCGCGAAACCATCTCAGCTCAGATTAGCGATATACGTAACAATGAGCCATCACTCACCCGCACCTTTTCGGGGAGGAGATTGAGCCTACGACAGCAGGACAAGTTTACAGTTGTGAAACATTCCCGAAATCACCCAAATGTCCAAAGATTAATTTTCTTCACCGCTAACCAGTGTAATCATGACCCCTCCTTGTATTAACGAAATAAATGGGTTCAGTGGTCAAGTTTAACACCGCACCACCACCACCACCACCACCGGTTCGGTGGCAGTGATGCGCTGAAGACTTAACCGTCGCGTTTCGTTCGTTTCCGCGCCGGCTTTATTTTTTAAAGGTTGTTCGTTTTGAATTTGAATAATTGAACTTGAGACGAAGGGCCACGAAGAATTAATTCCAACTGTGCGTTAAAGTTGTTTTTTTATTTTGACTTTTTCTACGTTAAACAAAAAAAAAAAAAAAAAGATCCTACGTTATTCTTTTAAAAATTAATCAAGTTGTTCCCCACTTTAGAGGGCATTTATTGGTTTCTTTAAAAAAAATCGATTTATTTATTTAGAGGATTGCAAAGAGCGCCCGAGCGAGATACTTTTGGAAGCCAAACAAAAATTTAATTTCATCCAGACCAAGGCTCAACAACTTTAAAAAGAAGAAAAAGAAGAACATTGACAATTTAAAAAATGATAAAAAAAATGTCAAAATAGATGTCAGATTTCAAATCTTATAAAAGTTCAATGAATTACCATTTGCTCTAAGATCTACCTCATGCGACTCATGTTGCTCATTTATTTACTTTTTTGTTTGTTGAACTCAAGTTGAGGAAGCATTAAAGCATTTTAGTTAAATCACCACATCGCAGTGTGGGGTATTCGGAATATGTGTCAGTCTTGGATTTCGGTGAAAAGAAGAATTTCAATGTTCGTCACTGGACTAAAGGCTTTGGAGGGGAAAATTCAATGGCTGATGGCTCTTGAATGGTGATATCTAGTTTTTTATTTAATACTTTACTAAAGCCAACAAATGAATTAATCATATATGTATTTACTTAATATTAAGAAAACAAAAATATTTTGACAGCAGTTGTTTTCAGATAGATTGGTTATTAATGCGATTAAGGAAAAAGTGCCATGAGATACCATGACGTAGGAAAAGCTTAAACTTACAGCTTATTTCAAAGAAAAGTTTTTCGATTGGAAGATATAATATTTTAAAATAAGCAGTACTTATAGGTGTATATGTATGCATTATAACCATTTAATATATTTTAAGTAAATAAGGTATATATATGCTGATCGCAATGAATCTTAGAAATTAATTTAATTTAATTTTTAACCAAAAATACTTATAATATAATGTTTTTTTAAATATAGGAATTTTGTAAGAATAACCTATAATGATTGCGTCTTGTGGTTCCAAAATTGTAAAACAGTTTTAATTAGCGTTTCATTTAAGAAACGAATTGGTACATTGAACTGACTCATTTTCTAACTCCTAATTTCTTTGCCTTTCTCTCTATAACAAATAAAGGATGGAACATGACATTAACATCCAACTTTTGTGATAGTTGAACCCGAACACTTAGAATTGTATTTGATCGAGTTCAACTTGATGGTTGGATTTTGGTAAATACAGTTCTTAAGTAAATACAGATAATGTATAGCGACTTACTAAGATTTGAGGTTATTCTTGTGACGTGTCCGGGATATTTTATGTAATCTAATGAGTTACTCTCCACTTGACATAAATTTCAATTTTTGGAATTTAAAATAAATTTGTTCACTAAACGTAAAATTCGAACGAAAAACCCAACTTCGAGTCTCATTAGAGCTCTAATCAACAAGACAAAGAATCAAACCGTGAAAAAATTTAAAGTTAACTTATATTGAAATGTACAAGTTCATTATTTGTAATTTACCCTAGTAATACTGTAAATTTCAAGATTACCCAATTAAACAATATATAAAGTAACCAAACCTTTAACAAAAAAAAAAACAACGCATCAAAATTTAATCACTTCACAGACAAATTAATGGATTTTATCTCCTCCGATAATGTTTTTTTAATGCGTTTTAAAATTGGGCTAATCTAATTTCTGGATACTCAAAACAATCAGTATTTCATAAAAGGTTTTATATGCCAGTTATAACTTGGTCTGCAGACTCAGATACCCCTTAACATCACAATGACATGGGTTATGAAATTTTGATTTGCATGTGTATTAATTTCGTTCTTCTCATTTTAATTGGAATTATTGTAAGGCTTTGTTTCTTTTTTTTTTAATTCCTATTCTAAATTAATTATTTTTTTTATAGAATGGAAGTGCAACAATTACTTCTTTTAATTGTTACCCAGGTCCGGAACTCTGTTTGAATATGACCTGCAATACAACAGTTTCCCGTGACAAGAACCATCAGCTAAATTGTGGTTGTTTTATTCCACGTCCTGTTTACCAAGCGACAGTAATGCTACATATTTACCTTGAATTAAAAAAAAATTGTAATTTTTGTATGACTTAGCTGGAGGTGAAGTTACTGCGAAAACGAGGCGGAAAGTACGTGAAATTAATCGTTATAAAAGAAGATTTACGTAATATTGTCAAGCAGTCGGTTTCATCTCCAGCAATGTCTAGACTATTTTCAGCAAGCAAAAAATACTTGCAAGGTTTTGAGTATCCTTTTAAGGTAAATTATATTTTGTCTATACATATTTATTCCGAGAAATATTTCTATAAAATAAAATAATAACTTTCAGGGCAATATGAGTGTTCGAAAAATGCCAGTTCTGTTGAATTATGCATCAGTATTTATGCAATCTTCAACTTATCGACTGCTTATGGAATTTTCTACCAAAGATGAGCTTATTCTTCGAACTGAGTTAGATTTTATAATTGGAGATAATAAAAATCGTGGAAAAAATAAAAATTGATTCAAGAAAAAAATTGGTCGCAAAAAATTCCTTAATGACATTTGGCTAAAGTATACTATTTAAAATTTCAAAGAAGGTACAGTTTTTTTTTCTGGTCAAAATAGTTCTAAATAAAAATATGATAAATGTTTCAAAGAAAAAAATTCGAGATTTGCATTTTTTTCTAATGTGTTGTTTTTCTTTTATAGTTTTATTTTTTATGGCAGTGAACATAGTCAGGCTTATTTTTTAGATTTTTTACTAGTTATACAGTGTATAAATAGATCAAAATGTTTCGAAATAGTTGGAAATATCGCAACTAACAAACTCTCCAGAACTAAGCTCTTGAAATGTCAAAAAAAACTTCCAAAGACATCATAAAAAATATTGTTTTATAACGAAACTTAAATAGGTCTCATAGAATTTTTATTTTAAGAGCTGGACACTTTTTGCTCTTTTTCTCTCTTTAAAATATACTTAAATCTTACAGCTAAATCAATTTTTCTTCTTGGAATAGGATTTTATAAATTTACAGTCTTATAAGAATCCTTTTGAGAGGCAAAATGTTACTTGGGGTGCTTTATTTTATTAAATAAAATGCTACGTTAGCCAAGGTTTAGGCAACCGAGTCCGTTGTCTTAGTTAGATAGCTCTTAAACATCAAATACAAATGTATATTTAAAGACAACGTTTATAAATATGACCGAATATGCTCATTTAAAAACTTGGTTGTAATTTTTTGTGAGTATGCCATTGAGTACAATCGAAATTAATTTTAAAGTTTAATATTTCAACATAAACCTAAAAAAAATTAAATGTACAGTGCCGAGCAAAAAAATAGCAGTGAATATGTTAAAAATTTTAATTTTTCATATCTTTAAAAACAGTCACTTTTTCTAACTTTTACTTTTGTGTGGTACTCCTGGAATTTTAAAGATTTTTTGATTAATTATCCGACGCATAAATAGTGGCACAGGGTAATAAATCTGCCTACTCACATATTAAGACTTTAGAAATGCAAGTGAGCACAAACTTTGTATTTTTTTTAACATACCTTATATGTTTTGTTCTTTTACTTTTCGATTTAACAAAAAAACTTTTATTATTCAGTTTCTTAATTCTAATTTTTTTATTTGTATGACTAAATTCATTCAGGTGTTAGAACAGGAACTCACAAATTCAATTTAATAGAACAAGGACATTCCGATACTATCAAACTGAATTCCAAATGACAATTCACAGGAAGATCTTCGTAAATCTTTGTTCGGAATATTACAAAGCATCTTTATTGTAAATACAAATTATGTACCTGCTTATACCCTGCTGCTCTGTCTTTGTAAATTCCACAATAATTCTCGATCTTATAACCTGGATAACTATATGTATATATACAAACATCACAAAACTCAAATACTCCAATTTCCATTATTGCGATGCTATACAAACAGAACATGAAAGAAGACCTCCTCATTGCGTGCTATATACACAAATGATCGCGCGTTTAGAAAGAGAATCTTCTGCAAACAATCCGATCATTGTTGTCTTTCCAAATATCACACAAAGATGTCGTGCGTCTTGCGATGGACCATAAACTCCATCACCAACCTTAGTCAACAACAAAGCTGTTTACCCAAAAACCAGCCTGAAAACGTTTCACAGAAATGGACATAGCCCCCCAGATAAGGGCACCACTCTGGAGGTAGTTGGTGATAAGAAACTCTCTGCAGACGTCCATCGTCGTTATTGCCATCATCCTGAACGTCATATGCGACGACTTTAATCGCTGTTTCCTAGGAAAACAAGTTTACCGCCGGTCAACAAAGTGTGTTCTCTTTGTTTTAGTTTTGTGATAGTTTATGAACAATTTCCTGGGCGGCCAGCCGGGTGGCGGCGCTCCTTTGATTTATCTCAAACCCAGGCAAAATGTGATATTTCACGTCAGTATGGCGTGACATACTTTACACCAATGTGACTGCTCCTCCATCTTCATATTTGTGATCAATAAATAGTTAGAGGATGGGATCAGCACATACCTAAGCAAGTTTATTCATGATCGTATCTATAAGTTTCAAAACTAAAAAACAAAAAAAAAACAGGATCCACAGCGTGCCACACCAAAAATACCAACTTAATTGAGTCATAGTCATCATGTGGTGGTGGACGGCGCGGCGGCGACCGAGATGGTGGGACAATGGTGAAAATCCATTAGGAACGCGGATAAAAGTCAAAGGTTGGGAACTAAAGAGAATGAATATTAGATACCGGACACTGGTATGCTTTTGCAAATCTCGCTCAATCCGTAATCCATTATTTTTATGTCGAATTTGCCGCAGTGAGCAATAAGATCAATGTTGCCAAAGGATGCTTAATGTTTTGTTCTAATCGATTAGCTGAGATGTTTCAGTATATGTATATCTTTAAAGGCCTAGCAAAACAGCTAGTGTCATCCAAGTTTGCGGATATTGTAATTTTTAACAAAAGTATTAGGTTGAAAAATTTCAAAGTTGTCAAATCTTCTTTATACCTAGTTTTTTCCCTTCAGTTTATTTGCTGCAAAATTGGAAACAATCCATGCAAAAGAACTGTTACAGCTGGAAACGCGGAATTGAAAGCATTAAGGCGGAACTAATGTGGAACATATTCATTTTTTATTCCACAGGAGTTTAGTTTAAATGCTTAGAACCTTGACTTGATTATACTTAAATGCAAAGTGAACAAAACCGAAGTGAAAAGCAAATTTAAATTTGGTCTTGTGATCCTGTTTGATACTTGGGAATTTAAAATACAACAGGTTAGGGATTGTGGAAAGCATTCACTCTATTTTCACCAAGGTACTTGGTTTATGCGATGAAAAATATAATCCTGCTGATGTTTATGAATAATATAATTCACTTATAATAATTACACCCTTTGCAAACTCAATTATCCTCAGTTGGCAACACAATGACAGGTATAGGTTTAAGTATATATAAGAAAAAGAAGGTTCTTTTTGGATTATGAATTGGAATCCATTTCGGTTAGCGCTCCACTATTCGTAGGAGTGTGTGCAATAATAATAAACGAAATAATAAATTAAATTTAAAAAATAAACAACAACAACAAAACATCACACACGCAAAGGAAACGAAACCAAACGAAACGACAAACAAATCGGATCTGGTTCTCGGAATCCTTAGTCACAATCGCGCTCGCGACGGGTAATTCGTTGATTAATGAGCCAGTGATTCTGGTTCTCAATGTCAAGCTGATCGAGTTATGCGCTTTTGTATAGCATCTCAGCTTATAAGCATTTTTGCTTATATATAGGTAAGTAAACTTATGTATAGCTGAGGATGATGATGGGATTTTAGTGTTCGTTTTCGTGCCTGGAGTCACTTTTATTGTCGTTGAGTTGTTTTGGTTGCAATTTTTGAGGATTTAATCGGCTAATGTGCCTGTTTTGGTGTCATCTGAATGTCAAGGCTCCAATAATAATAAAAGCTTTGGGTTTTATAGCATGTTTGAGAGGTCTGATACAGCTTAGAGGAACTCTCCGATGATGGGCGGGCGGAGGAGACCATATGAAACCAATATAATATGATGATGCAATTTTAAAATGTTTCGTTTAAATTATATTATTTTTTTTTGATTTTTTTGGAAATTTAATATATATTGATTGGATCAATGATTAATTGCTGGCAGACTGTTTTGGATAAGAAATTAAATGTTTCTGTCTTAAAATAAATAGTATACGAGTTAGATATTTTGTGTGAACAGGATGTTCCCACAGATTTAGCAATCAACTTCAAACTGTGTTTGAAGTTTTAAGTGCAATGAATAAGCCAAAGAACGAGTTTTTAGAAATATGTTTTGGAGTATGGCAGTAATGTTTTCTGACGTGTCGGTCTGTACGTCAATATTACATTAAGCGAAACTTAGCAGGCGGAAGGACTTGATTCAATGTTTATTTTTGTTTTATATTATTATTTTTTGTGGTGGTCGTGAATAACCAGGCAAATTGAGTTATCTCGACTGAATTTTAATTGTAATTATTGTAAAAATAATATAACGAAATTTTACTCTTGTTTACTTTTTTCCTCATAACTAATGGTAAAATGTTCTAATCATATAAAAATAGCCTTTTGAACTTTTTAGGTATTTGATTCACATGATTTGCACGAAAACCACGGATCTAAAATCTTCTTCAAATAGCGATATAGCTTATAAGAATTTTTTTTTGGGTTGGAGTCATAATTCTGTGTATGCCAAAATTCGGTTTCCAAAAGTCATGTGTTCCAAAAATCTTTATTTAAAAAATCTATAAATCTAAAATTCATGTATTTCAAAATTCTGAAAATCCAAAATTCTATATTTTTCAAAATTCTGTAAATCCGTTATTTTGTATTTCAAAATTCTGTAAATTATAAAAGAAATATTGTTTTGATATTGAAAAAAAGTGCTTTTTGTTTTTCTTTTATAATTTACAGAATTTTTAAACTCAGAATTTTGGAGCTCAAAACAAAAAAATTGTTTATTTCCACTAAGCATTCAAATGAATTTATTTCAGCTTTTCAGAAAAAGTGTGTTGTAATTTTTATTTTCTTCACAGCTGATAAACGCACCGAGTCAAAAAGAAGTTCTTTATTCAACAATAGATAAAAAGTTATTGATTTACAATTGTAACTAAGAGCAAGAATATAAATTCAGTTAGGTTTTATGTATATATATGACAACAGTAAGTAAAACTATAAATGAGAGTGTTGCGTTGGTATTACAGTTTGATAAGTTTATATAATACAAGAACAATACATGAATAACTTGTAATGAATATACAGAGACTCAATTAATATTTCAACAAAAACTTCCGAATTCTGTTTCATATTTATTATTGTATATATGGATGTTTTATTTCTATTTCCAATCAAAACTCAATATTGGAGCATTTAAATTTTTTAATATAATATAATATAATAATAATGCGGAATTAAATAATTATAAATTTGAACGTTTTAAACGAAATTATAAAAATAGGGGTAAAAAAAACATTTTTTCTTTTATTTTCACAATTTTTTATTTGATTTCATCTGTATTTCTGAAAATATATCTTCTGGATTTACAGTTAAATTATATAACAGCTTTACCTATTTGGTAAGTATGCCAAGTACGGAAAAAATTGTTGATATAAAAAAACGAAAATCTGCGCATCGACGGTTTTATGTTTTAAAATGCAGATTAATTAAAACACAATTTAATACACAACATATCAATATACCTACACATAGTAAATAAAATTTTTCAGAATTTTCGATTTACAGAATTTTCATATACAGAGTTCTTGTTTTACAGAATTTTGGAATACAGAATTATGTTAATATAGAAATTTTGCAAAATTTAAGTCAAACACAATTTTAGCATACAGAATAACAACCCGTTCCCTTTTGTTTTATTTATTCTTTAAATTTATTTTTATTAAATTTTCTTCGTTTGATTTTCAGTAACTTTAGTAAAAAATTAAAATGAGTATCACTTTTTGGCTAAAAATGTACGTACTAGGTCGAATTAAAAAGTGATAAATCTTCTACAGATGTATGCCACTAATAAAAAGATCTTTAAAAGTAAAATACAGTAAAAAAAGAGCGACATGAAGTGAAAGTAATCATAAAGGAAAAGAACAAAAGTTTATGCTATAGAATTCATAATATACAAACTTTATATGTATATAAAACTTTTTCTATTTATAAGGGTGTTTGAACTTTGAAAAGAATATTTTATAGATTTATCCAATTCCATAAAATGTTTTTTTTATAGTTTCCCTAAATGTGGCATTAATTGTTTCAGCTTTGAAAAAAAACATTTATCTTAGATCCACAATCATATCACATTACTTCACAAGTCTTCAAAAAAAACCCATGAGTAATTTTATCTTATACCGACCTTCAATACATCTAAATTAAATCCTGTTCCTCTTTTTATTTTAACTTAGGAGTCTACCTTATACAAGCACGTGTGTGTGGCAACCAGAATGATTTCATTTTCATAATTAATTGCAACCATTAAATATTCTATCTCCTTCCCCCCTATATATATGTATGTACATTCTACATATCTCTGTGTCTGTGAATGAGCATCGTCAAGTCTCGCCGTGCATCGTCGTCATCGTCATTGGTCGCTGTTAAGGAATTCATATCCGAGTCCCGTTCACCTTCAAAATTTTAGTCACTTTATATTTATATATAGGTACGATGTCAAATGCCGTAAATTATGTTTGATTCTTCTGTTGTCTTCTCGATCCAAGTTATCCGGTCCAAACTCTGAATTAGTCGAATGAAATCGAAAATGGTTGTGTTTCGGTTTTATAACGTGGTCCAACATTCGTATAAGTATATGTTTTTAGCTTGCCCAAATAAAGTTCTCAGATAGCATCTGTCCCTCTGCCCGAAACACTTTCTTGCCTGGAATCTCAATCCGTTGCCACCATCATCGTTTGGAACTTAAAATGTTGCTAGCAACATTGGAACTGACCACAGCAACTTATACTATACAGCAAATTGAATTCGATAAAATAACAATAAATTACTCTTGGAATCGTTTGACCACTGTCCCTCATCTTTACCTATCGAAAATCTGAATATACATAGCCAATGTGTGGAGTATTCTAAGATACTTTTTTGACTGGTGCAAACAAAATAAGGCAAGGTAAACAAAATAAATAAAACACACAACGGAGTTGGATGGATGTGATGTTTATATTAAAATTTACTTCTTTGGTTTATTTATTTAAAATAAAGAATTTAAAGTCAAATTAGTTCAAATTTAAAATACTTCTATAAGTTTTGTTTTATTTGATATACATAACCACAAATTATTATATATACACTTATGAAATGAATTTTAGATTAAGTTGTGTCATTTTAATTATAAATTTCGAAATTACTTAAGCAATAAAATGTACTAAAGTCCTGACTTTAATAGCCAGTTTCACAAATAAGTTTAAAATTTAATAAAGCTTAAATTAAACTTTAATCTTAAGATTAACTAATGATTTTTTTAAAACCTTTTCGTACTTCTAACAGAAAACAGGATTTTAATTACGAACAAAATTCGAAATGGATGACGTCCAAAGTTTGCATTTTGAGGACACGATAGATAAGACAATACAGCGCAACGAATGAACAAAATTTGAGTTAGTAACAACTGATGGTTCAGATTATTATGATGTGACTTTTTTGTATCACCCAAATACTCGTTGTAAGGAATTGAATAATCAAAAATAATTCATGATGGTGGATCTGGAGAAATAAACTGAAATTGGACAAATTCATCGCCTATTATGCGGTGTCCTGTCATGATTTCCATTTCGCTTTAGTTGGATTTTTTTGTATTGTTGGTGTTTCCTTCCCCCGTTAAAGCTCGTTTTCAATATTCAGCAACAAGAAGGAGACCATAACAGAGAGAATATTCAAGATCCATATCGCTGTATACAAAACGATACACGCGAGAAACACACTGACCGATGGGGTCCAACTGGTAACTATACCACCGCAATCCATCCTGCACCACTCGCGCAAAAACAAAACGCGGACGGATTTGGTTTTGGTCTTGACCGCTTTAATTATGGTGTACGAAAATAATCACGGGATATTTATTATTTTAAAAGGGTAATTCGTTTTTCGGGTCGGGAACCCAAACAACACTTAGTGTCTCATTTCCCCCTGAACCGTTGGACCCCGCTGCCACGCACCCCAACGATGTTCATATATATACAACGAACCATGTGACGCGACGAAGAGAGATATTTCTTTTATACTTTTAGGGAATTTTTGTTTCTGAATCTGAAGCTGAAGCTGAAGGAAACCTTGCGTATTGTGGTGAGAGTCTCAAATAAATCGCAAGGCGGTAGCATTAGTCAGGCGTGAGTTTTGCCACTTGCCTTTGAGGCATGGATATGTATATAGTCTTATTTCATTGCGCATTTGGGCGATGGTTTTTATTTGCAAAGGAGGCGTGGCAAAATGCTGTGTGGCATGTAATTGATATTTCTTGAGGTTATGGAATTGTGAGCATCTCGCGATCCGTCTGATGACGCAGTCCGTTTTATGGTGGGATTGGCGAAAATGAAGTCTGATTGATAAATTTGGTTTGCGGAAGAAAATTGTTTTTTTTTTTGTTTCTGTTTTTGTTTCTTTCAAGGTGGTTTTGATTAAACGTAATTTTCATAAAGTAGGCAGTTTTTAAAGTGTGCTAAGTATGATGGGGTTGAGTGAATTGATTGATGCAATATATCTGGATTCCCATGATGAGACGGATGAACTTTAAAAAAACGGAAAATAACTTTAAAAAAACCGGTTTACTGAGAAAATTTATATTTTAGGCAGTGAGATTATAGGTAAAGTTTTTTTTTAGTGGATTTGACATTGTTAAACTCACGGTTTTTATTTGTATCGATAGAACAGGATACCATATTTTTGCGAAACACTATAATAAACTATACCATGCAAAGGCTTTATGGCAAGTAACACTGTCTTGTTATTATCATTTTTGTTGTTTAATTACAAACAGCACTTTGAAATTTAATTTATTTCTGTTGTGGAAACCATAATAAATTTTTAGTAATTTTTAAAGGTCTTGAAATTTGAATTTGAATTTGATTTCAACCCCATATTTGCTACATCACGGTTTCGTGACATTCTAATCTAAAAGTGCAATCAATTAATTTTTTAATAATTTTTCCTTGAATCTTATTTATCTTTAGATAAATGAGATTTAAAGATAGTTATGTTTTATTTTATAAATAAATGGTTTGACTAGTAAAACAATGTACATAAATGCAATTACTTAATTAAGAACAAAATATATTGGCTCAGTTCATAAAATACTCATTTTATACAAATTTGTGAATCATCTAAACTATAAAAATGTAACCAGAATACGTTACTGAAGTACTGAGTACAGCGTTCTAGTTAGAATTCCATGCAAACAGTAAATATATGTATATGTATATACATTTTAGCTAAAAATATCTTTGCTGCAGTACATTGATATTGAAACCTCAGATATTAAATTGCCTTTAAAAGTGCTACATATCACATTCTGGTTTCATCCAATCATGAAAAATAAACCTTACGTGCTCAATTAATTTAAACGAACCAAAGTAATCCATTAGAGAAAAGACACAAACACTGATAAATCTTAAAATTAACTAGGTGGTTTTTCATGTAAATGCAAATAAGTGTGTCTACTAAATTAATTAAATGAATATTTTCCTCCTAATTTGAGATAAATTTGAAATGCCAAAAAAACGTAAGAGTGATTACTCAAATTAATCACTACACTACACAATTTATCTTAAGTTGTTTATTTGGTTTGCCATATACACTCTCAAGTTCATTATATACTAGTAAAATTGTATAGCATAAATTTATTATGAAATTAACTTCTGACATCCACCGGCTAACAATTTTGTTTTTAATTTTTATCAAAAGTCCATTTTTAAATTGATATCTCATTAGAGGAATAATTATTATATGTATAATACAGAACTTGTCCACAAGTTGCGGTTCAATTGAAGTCTTAATAATCAAAATGATGACTCAACCACCCCAGAATCAATCAAATTGATGGGACAGTGCCTTTTTTTAATTGCCGCCAGTTTGTCGGTACACGCAATTAACCAGTTATACTAGGTTCTTGCTGCATTTAACCACGCATCTTGAAGAAAACAAAAAATTTGATTTAAGATTAAAGCACTAGCCAGTCATGTTTCTTTTTTCACATTAATGCCAAGAGCATACACAACACACATTAAGCATAAGGCTCCTGCGCATATTTTGAGATATCAGTGAAAAGTGCATCTTAGCGAAGTTTATTTCTATTTTATTTTAAATTTTTTCTTTGGGAAGCAACTCTGCAACGGAATCTTCATCACACACAATCAGCATGCTGGTGCAAAGGCTTCCAGCTCTAACCAAGACCGATGTCATTTGGCTATATATTTGAGTGAGTGTGGAGAAAACCAAATAGAGCTACCACTTCTTGATTATAGTGCATGGCATAGTCATAGTTGCGGTTGCTTTTGCAGGAGGTTCTCTTTTACTTGAGTCTTCTGGCTGCTGCTGGTGCCGTTGATCATTTCTTATCGTAGTGCACTCTTGTACACAGTGGTTAGTTATGACATATTTTAGCTCACTGTATTCAGTTAGGCAATCAGTTAAACCGTCAAGTTTCCATTTGCCCGTATCAGCTACTGTCTGTGGTGGAGAATGAGTGCCAATTGGCGTGGAATTCTGAATTTCGTATCAAAATAGTTATTATAGAGTTTTTCCTTTCCAAGAAATGCAAAGATGTTTTTCTTTAATATTTTTAATAAATTAGAAATAAATTTTGAATTATATCATTAAATTAAATAATCCAGCTAAAACTAAAACACATATAAAACTCATTTGTTTCTATGATATTGAAGTGAATCTGAGTGCAATGAATATTAAAACTGCGCATATTAGATTTTAGTCACCAAAATTATAAAAAGTCATTTAATATGTACAACTCTAGCCAAATTATTCAGAAAAAGGTGCATAGAAAATTTGATTATATTTTACTACTTCGAGTTCTTTTCTCAACTCTTTTGTTAAGGTGGATATATAATTTTTCCCATCAATAAACAAAATGTTTTTGTTTCAATAATTGATGCCTAGCTCTCAAATTCTAGAAAAAGTTGATTAGGAAATATAATAAGATTCACTGAGATACATTTTCTGTTCTCCACACAGGTCAGCCTCCAATCAGTCAATATGCTGAAATCATATTTGGTTCCATGACATTGACATGCACCTCGCGATTATTCAATATTCTTTTTTTTATTGACTTTGCCTTAACCTTAACCTGTCTCAGACTGCCGACACACTTGTTTACCAATTCGAACTTGGAACAACCCAACGCTTGGCGCTGAGTTTGTGGTCCAGAGATCGTAAGCACCAAGGTACATACATATAACAACTCTGGCCCGATGCAATGAGAAGAGAGAGAGACGTACAGTATACTGCCAGACGACTGACTTGCTAGCGTATAATTTTCATAGGTGTAACATATTATTATGAATTTCATATACGATATGTGTTTATTATAAGCGGCGACGACGACGACTGCACCGAGCATCCATAAGACAGGAGTGCCTATTGTGGGCTAAAACACTTCGAACATGCCCACCAATTGCATAGTGTTGATTTATTATTTTATAAACTGTTGGTAATGTGCAATTTTTCGCGCTCTTTATTGAAGGAAACTACTGTTAGGAGCACTGAGTATGCCTGCGTGCTCCAAGAAGGATGTCTGCAGAGGTCTTCAAATTGAAAGTGATTTTTGTGTTTGTTCTTCCTTCTTATGGGAGATGAAACTTCAAGTTTTCTGCGTTTGTGACCCTGCACTGCAACAATCGTTTTTTTCTTTTTATTTTCGATATCTCATTTATTTATTCGTTAAATCTTTTCTTATTTTCTTTTTTTTTGTAAGGAATCAGTTTTTTAATCCTGGATTTACATTTGCAAAACATTTATCTGATCATTTTACTAAGAATAATGTAGAATATATATGAGATCTTCCTTTTCATTTCCCGCAATCAATGTATCATTGATATACTGCTGATACAAAAAAATAATTTTGACAAACAAAAGGAATTTATTCAGATGGAACGCACCATCAGCCTCATCTAAATTTTCAAAATCATGGTAACATGTCAGTGAATTTAGTGTAAAGTGAAAATGACCGATGTGATAGGCAGCGGGAGGTAAACGCGTGAATTTATTTGTTTATTTCTTCTTTAATTTTAATTCGAAAATTATCGCATTCTGTGTAAGGAAAATAAAAGACGAAATATTTTTTTATTTTTATTTATTATATAAATCGAGCTGTCTCAGTTATGTTTTTTCTTTTTGCTTCAAATTAAAGAAAAAAATAAATCGAGATATAAAAAGTTCACACGAAACTCTGGATGCAAAAAAACAAATATTTAAAACAACATTCTTCACAATTTATTGAATAAATAATGTGACGCCTACACGCAAAGGATTTTGGTTTTCATAATATTTCTCTTTGGTATCTTCGTCTTCTCGAATAAATGGTATCATTGCTTGGGAATGTGACATATCTTGAGGATGAGTGGAGGCAAATTTATATAACGAATTTTAAACCTACTGATTGCACTCCTCTACAGGTTTATATAAGTTGTTATAAGAGAACAATTTAAAAAAGAGAAAAACAAACAAGTATAAAAACTAAAACTTCTAGCTTTAAAAATAGAAATTATTATTTTAAAAATAATAGAAATAATTCGTATTTAATTTGTCTATCCAATTATTTTCCATTCCGCGGGGCTCTAGGTCTAGTCTAATATTTTATAACAAATTTTTCATTCAAAAGTTAGTTAACGATTTGTTATTGAATCATTTAAAAATATAAAAAATATGGGGATAAAATAACAAGTTATAATAATTAAATCCAGAGTGGGCAGCAAGTATTTTCTGATTATATTTAAAAAAAAAAGTCTAAAATTAGGTTACGTTTGCTTACTTCTTTACGAAAAAGGAATAATAATGGCAAGTTATACATTCGTAAAAATCAGATTTTTGGATCAAAAATTAATTCAAATTGGAAACTTGGGACTATCAAATCTATTTGTGTATATCGTCCCCAGCTATCCCAAAAACTGACGAATGTTTTTTTTTACATTTTACAAAAACGCTTTTTAAAGGTGTTGGATGTTGTTAAAACAATTTACTTCTTGTTGTTTTGTAAACTGTAGGATTTCTTTTTTTGATTGATATGGATTATCGATTGCATGCTTTAATGAAGAACTGTAGCTAAAATATGCATTTTTCTAAGATGTTAAAAAAGCCGTTACGTCAGTTCGTGAGATGATCGCGGGGATGATATGTCTGTTCTT
Source organism: Epistrophe grossulariae (assembly GCA_929447395.1). Taxonomy (NCBI): domain Eukaryota; kingdom Metazoa; phylum Arthropoda; class Insecta; order Diptera; family Syrphidae; genus Epistrophe; species Epistrophe grossulariae. The sequence goes on along the minus strand of OV839566.1, from coordinate 163,507,621 downwards.
TTAACCTCAAAATGGATCAACAGATTATCTTCAGACCACCAATATTAAAAAAAAAGAATAAGAGCGTTCCAATCGTTCATTTTTATTTTATCCTTGTGACCCCAACAAATTGAATTAGATATAAAATTTCATTAAAATTATAATAAGTCCAATTGATATTCATCCATAACTAGTAAAAAAAACCATAATCTAAGAAAAACGTTAGAATGCAGTACGTTTGTCTTTCACTTAAGATTTTTTAAATAAACAGCGCGTGTACAATTGAATTTCCAAAGATTTACTTCTGTTGATGTATAATTCTTAGTAGTAAAAATAGTACCTCCTTGCAGCACCTCTATAACTTCTTAATCAAATCCCCTAGCTAAATAGCACAAACAATGATATTTCATTTTAATTTGTTTTGATTCCTGAAATCTTTAGTAAAAAATTTAACGGCCCTGTTTGCCGGTGGTGCATATACTCTTGTCCAATCGTGACCTCTTAAAAAAAGATTCGTCATGCGTGGCTCAGCCATCCATCTAATATCCAAGGTTTTTTTTTTGAATTTTGATTGCCAAAGATTTCAATTCAGTTCATCATCGCTTGAAATCCTGAAGAGTTTTTGTTAATTATTCCAAGATGCACCACTCGACGGAACTCTTGAAACGGCGCAACGTCAAGTGGCATGGATGCGCTGCAAGAGATCCATTCAAATTGATAGTGAGTTGGTGGGTAATAGTTCTGGGAATCAACTAGAGTCTAGATTTGCAAGTTCTGTGTTGATTTTCATCTACAAATTGTGCGGAGAAAATTAAAGAAAACAATAATTCCATCATAGGAAAAAGAATACTCTATGGACTGAAGTCTCCGTGCAGTCTTGAGTGGGTGTGCAAAGGAGCTCTCGAGACGGGTTTGAGTAATGCGTTGCAGAAGTTACAATCTCCTACTTATTCGGAGAATGAACTGTGAAGTTCAGCGCAATATTCCTGTAGCGAATAATGGGCTTCGGGGTGCACTTTAAGGGGAAATTCCATTTCTGATGTTGTGAGAGGGTAAACAAAAGTGATAAATCACTTAACCTTATAATATTGGAATGGTATACAACGTGAAGATTCCCTACACATAAAATATTGGGTGTGTGCGTCATTTGATGGAACGTTGATTTGTCGATATCGGATATGAAGTATAATAATTATGTGTATATTGCTTAGGAAGACTCCACTCGTATGTGTATAAGCGGATTACGAAATTCCTTTCCAAGTTCATTTATTCAGTTGACAAAGGCTACCTACCTGAGTGGAATGAATGAACTGTGTCTATAATGAAACAAGCTGGGCAGATGTTTTGAAAGGGAAGTTTTTTTATAGCTATCTATTTCTTTGTGAAACAGAATCCCTTGAAATTGAAAGAGGTCACGTAATTTCCACATTGCCATTAATGTCGTTATCATTTGTTAATGTATCCCTTTTATTTATATATAAAACCCTATTAAAATAAGGAATGAAAAATTTAAAGATATAAATCAAATATTATTATAGAGGTTCTTCAGATGACCTCCGATTTGTCAACATATCTCATATATAAAGGTAATACAGAGCCGTTACTTAGAAAAACTTTATTTAAAATACAAAAATTGACGAAGAAAGATGAACTTACGTTTTAAATACATAATACTTGGTCAAGCAAAAACTTAAATAATTATAGCGGGCCTTGGCACATCTGGTAAATGTAAACCCCTACTATAGACTAACTATTTCCAGGAAGTTAAGAAATATCTTAACTTTTTTATGAAATAAAAAAATCTGTCCTATTTTTATTTTTAAAATCAACTGAAATCGATGGAAAGTTTAACCAATTACCTACACTAACGAAAAACAATTTAATAACTCTAATAAATAAAAAACCAAACTCAAAGTAAATCATAGGTATGACGAGTAATTTATAACATTTTGTTATGTTTATTGATTTGACAATACTTTATTTCACAAAAACAAGCAACATACATATATTTTTTTTTAATTATTTAAATCTTGACTGACGATTAAATTTGAATTGATAAACAAAAATATATAGTTTGAAATTTAAAACCAAACTTTCGGGTATTTCAGTGTTCAAATTTTGTTGAACATGACCTACATAGACTTCAACAAAGGAAAACAATTTTTCAGATATTTTCAAAAAAAAATTCAAGTTAAAATAAAGAATGAGTAATTCTTTTAAGTCAAATTAAAGAACTGTTGCAATCTAATTTACATTAAGCAGAATTAATTAACCTTGTTGTTTTGAGCATTTCTCGTTTTCTTATACAATACAAAGTATCAACGTATTCCCATATACACATACAGCATTCGAAATTCCCCCCAAAAAAAGAAAACTTAAAATCACGCATATTTCAAATACTCCTTCGAAATTCTTTCTTAGTAAAAACAACCGTTAAAACATTCGGTTTGTGTGAAAATTTAAATAATTCCACCTTTCCTGCATCGAAGATAGACGTAAATAAAAAAAAAAAACAAACTAAAAACGAAAATAAAAACAAGAACCCAAACACTTGAGAGAGAGTACTTAAACGAAGAGGTATAAGACTTACCAGTTTCATGCGAAAGATTCAAAATTCCGTACTCAAGCATTTGCACATCGATGATGGACTTGTCCAAAACTACTATATGTGGCAACGATACTGCTATACCCATACTATCATTAAATTTTAAAGCGTAGTCAGGCACATTATATTATTGAGAGAGCCCCACCCTATAGTCCATCGATTAAATTCCACTTTGTTCAGTGAGTAACTAATCATTTCGGAAGTTTCTGCCTCAAGTCTTTCGTTTTTCGTAGTGTTTTTTTTTATTACTTTTTATTTTTTGTGAAACTCATTCTTAACTGTTGCGCGAAGTAATTTCTATCTTTTTTCCTCCTTTCTTATTTAGTGATGCAACCCTGTCGAACCAAATCGAATATTCCACAGAGAAACCAAACAACGCAACATCCATACATACATTAATTTATTTAAGTTTTTTTTGTTTAACTTTAATTGTTCTGCGACGGACCAAGAGATTCAACAAAAAACACTCTCTTCAAATCCCGATGAGAGATTTCAGCCAGTGCAACTGCCGAAGAATTCATTGCCATTGTATGGTTCCTGTGTCTAAAAAGCATAACAACTGCTCCATTCCGTGCATATTTTGGTGTTTCACTGCAAAAAAGTTAAAAAACCAATGTACAATTCATTAAATTAACACACACTAAGAGCCGATTACATCTGTATTTTTGGCCTACTATTGGTATGCATGCGTGCACATTGCTTGCTCGGTACTTGCTCTCTTTTACCCTTTTAATCAGCGCAACATTTTTGTGTCATTATCCTTTATCCGAATATGCTCGGTATAAGGTGGCCTGCTCTGCCATGGCTGCTTCTTGCCTGCCTGCCTGCATTCAATGTTGATGGTTTTCGAAAAGGAATTAAGAGACAAGGAAGCAGACAGAGATACAAAAATAAACCAAAGATAACAACAAAAAACAAAACAAATGAACAAACCAGAATACCAACCATTTGCTTGATTTTTAATTGACCAACATATAGTCGTGTAATTATGATGAATCTGTCCAATATCTATCGCGTTGTCCCGTCTTTCTCTGTTTCTGTTTACGACTGTATACTCGACTTTTTGACTTTTATTTTTGTTTTTTTTTTGCCAAAAAAATAAAACAATTTCCGAAAAACCTCCAAAAGGATGACATAGCGCGACGAGTACTCGAGGACACACACTCATATATTCCGAAGCTACAACCTGAATGAAAATGACAACAACAAAAACTACAACAATCTCGCGCAGCAACATGAAAGATGATGATGATGACGATCAAGTCAAAAGATGACCACGACCATCGCACGATGGATGACGATGACGATGATGATTTTGATTCAAAATTCCATCTTAAGTGGTTTTAATTATCCAAAAGAATGCAGGCTTTCTGACTTTGGAATGCTTGTTTGTCATCATCGTCATAGCCAAGCGCAGAAGCATCACCATCCCATCCCGTACACTGGCAGAGAGTCACTTCAGCTGCTCCTGCCACAGTAGCTGAAGCTACAACAAATGGCTGCAATTTACGAATTTTCAGCGGTAAAAAGTACCAAACGATACAAGAAAAAAAAACACACACACACCGAACAATCACCAAGAGCTGAACCACCGAAAACGTAGGTTACCAAAGTAGAGTGTGTTCCATGGTAGAGTAAAGTTGAAGTAGTATGAAGAATTATCCTGACCAAAAAAATCAGGACTCATTGGAATGAGAGTCAAAAGAATGGGCGAACAGACGTTTATGTCAAAAATTCAGTTGTCCGACCATTGTTTGAAAATTCCAGAAGGATATAGGTACTTTTTCTTTTGTAAAATTTAGCATAATGTAAATATAACGAGCCAATTCGGCTTATCAGGAAATGGGGATAGGTTCTATTGAGCTATATAAAAGGAAACAAAAATGTGTCTGATCCTATTGGATTTGTCACAAAGCAAAATTTACTTTAAATCCATTAAAATTTTTGTTTTCGAGATCGAATTTTTAAAGAATATATGATCAGTCGATTTCACATAAATTCTTTTATTGTATTCTTAAGAAGGGATTGGATTTATCCGATACTTTAATGGATATCCTTTAGGGATTAGAAAGGTTTTGGAAAAATCTTTAGATAAATATGTTTTTTGTATTTCAGAAAGTAGGAGTTATGTCTAGGAATAGTTTTATTGAATTTCAACACCATTTTTGAAGTGTTAAATGCAATTTGAAATATTGCACCTTTGAAATATAATATTTATTTTTTTTTGCACGAATTTTATTTTCTGGGAACATTGGAGTAGATCTTATCTGAAAAAAGATTGAAAAAAAAAAAACAAACATAATTTTTCTTTAATAATACAAATTCCTTATACTACAGCGAAATATTTAAAGGCCTTTAGTCCACAAAAATTGGCGTTTCGTCCAGGCGATCTCACTCCATACTCAATTTTTGTTAAGTTCATTTCATCTTACATTGATCTCATGACGTATAGATATTCGTGTGAATTAAATCCAACAAGATAAGAATCATAAATCATAGTTCTGATTTTTTTAAATCCAAAACATACTTTTTTGAACATTTTGATACGAAATTGAAGTTTTCTAAAATTCCAAAATTGTGCTACATACAAATATTTAAACTTTTCAAAATATGCTATATTAAATTAATCAAAAGCTGAAATCAAAACAAATGTTTCAGTGGCCAGGTGCCATTAATACTCAAAATTCATTAGTTTATTATTCAAAACTTAGTTTTCACCAAAAGGAAGCGTTTATCTTTTAAAAATAAATATTTTTTTTTTTAAATCTGTGAAGTAATTTTTAAGAAAAATAAAATTTTCCTGAAAAGATACAAAAATTTATATGACAAGTAACGTTATTTTGGTCCTAATAAAATGAAAAACGTGTAGGGAGAATGTCCAAAAAAAGTTGTATGAAGTTATCAAGTGTACCTACAGAAAACTGAGGTATCCATTTAGACAGACAAATGAACAGAATTTTGAGAATTATCAAATATCATTTGGATTTAAGCATTTTTCGTTCTTCATATGATTGTTCACCTAAAAAATAGTTCTAATAAACAAAAATAAAATCTTAAAAGCTCGATTGAGTTCTAATAATCCGATATGTAAAATTAAGATGTTTAAACTACACGCGACTATTTAAAAGCAACAAACGCATTCATACTAAAATGGGATTCCAAAACCAATTCAATTTTTATCATTTCAAATTCAAAAGTTCATAAACCATTTCAGAATTTCAAAACAAAACTGCTCTATCGCAACTTTGCCTCAATCCTCCTTTTCAATAATGTCAGTAGACGTTTAAATTCAACGTTTGTAAATTTAAAGGCAGAGACACTACTGTTGGTATTAAGGTTTTATTGAAAAAAAGAAATCAACATGGCTTCATTAATAAATCTGTTACTTAAAAAATTCTCAACGGATCTTCAATTTAAAAAAGTTTTTCTTTCATAATTTATAAAAATAAAGTTTTTGGCTAAGGTTTTTTGTTTGCATTCTAGATTTTAAAATCCAAAGAATTATTCCATAAAAAAAGTTAAGTTACCTATAGCCTTACTTTTTCCTGACTGGTTTTATTAATAAAGTAATGGCAGGAAAATAATTATGTTATATATAAAGGCAAACAAAACTTTCCACCTCTTATTTTGTCCTGATTCAGGAAAGCAAACAAAGTTTACAACAGATGAGCAAAAGTATCTCCATTTTATTGATTAACATTAAACAGTAAACATATTCCAAATGTTTTAATATAAATATATAAATGAATATTTTTTCTCACATCAACAAAAAAAAACAATTTTTTTAAATTTCCCCGTATTCACTTGTCTATATATAGCTTCCCATAGCCAAATTGCTTAAAACATTAAAAAAGAACAACCTTATAAAAAAAAATATTCGAGCACTCTCTGAGAACAACAAAAATTCCAATAACAAAACAAACTAAAAGAACTATAAGCAAAAAAAAAAAGAAGAAAAAAACTGCAACAGACTCCAACGACGACTTCCACCACAACAAACACTAAACAAACACATATTTCTAACGTCGTCGTCGTCATCCTCTTCGTCGTCAAACACACCAGAAATATGTTGTTCCATCTGAGAATATAATTTCTTAGACCAGGCGCGATGAAGATGGGACCCAGGCCACTTCTCTTGCATCTTGTTTTCGTCCCCCTCCCTTTAACATTTACATTTATTTCTTAATAATTCCTGAGGATGAGAATAATATTGGTAATTCCATCAGTAATTCCACAACCCTTCTATCTACATCTACACCAAGAGTCGAAGTTTAAGTCGATCCATAAACGAGCATAAGCCACATTTCTGTGTGACACACCAATCGATCGGTTTGTAGTTTGAGTACAAAACGCAAGTTTTTTTTAAATCTCTGCAGATTGCAGAATATTTCAACTGAGAGTGTGAGAGAGAGAGTAATCATTTTTTGTTCTGTTAAGAAATAAGAACTCTATGAAAAACACCCAAAGAGGAATATCAAATAAAAATAAAAAACAAGCTTCTTCTTAAATACACATCCACTTAGAGAATTTATAAGAAAACCATGAAATATTAAAAAAGATGAGAGCACAAAAGCAACATCAACCACCTCTAGCGGCCGCACAGAATGTGATTCGATCCGATCCACCGAAGAGAAGCCAAAATCGAAAGCCCAAACCGAAACGAAGAAGGATGAACGATGATGAAGAACAAGTCTCGAGAACTAAAATTCTTGAAATTCAATGGAAAAATGACAATGTTGACATAGAAAATGCTCGTTTAACGTGCGCGTGCACACAAGGCGCAGAGAGCGTGTGTGCGTGTTAGCTCTAGGCAAATAAAATGTACGCGACACTTGAACACACTATCAAAACCTTAAGAAAAAAAAGAAAAACAACAACAACAAAAAATAAACTAAAAAGAAGAAAACCATGAAAAACCAGAACAATGTGTAGATTTGAATGAGTAAGAAAAATACAAGAAAAATACACAAAAGGGTAATTGTAGCGTAAGCAAGACTGTGCTGTGTGTTGATCACATTCTGCACACAAAATGAGAAGTTTCCGTTTCAGAGAGCATAATAGGTACTTGATTTGAGAGGAGTGAGAGAACTTTGCAGAATATCGAATACTCAGAGAAAAATGTTAAAGACAAGAAATTACACACACCAACAAGCATAAACAGCTAAAAGAAAAATCAAACTCGAAGATCATATTATTATTAATTAACAAGTGTAGGTGACATTCTTTTGACGTTGTTTGTTAATGAAGTAAACGATTCAGTGTTGCCAATGGAGACATTGAAAAAGTATTTGTTTTTCCGTTTTAAACGATGCAGGGTGGAGATTGAATTTGGAAAAGAGTTCGCACGTCAACTCTTCTGTTTCAGTTTATTTCACTTCGTACTTTCTTACTATTTAGCAAGATTTATTTTATGTTTCGTTAATATTTTTACATATTTGATTTATTATTTTATCAAATAATTTGACAAATGTTTTTTAATAATTATGTATATGTAAGTCATGTCATTGCTGATAAATGGATTAATAATTTATTCTTTTTTTTTTCAGTTTTAGATAAATATAATGAATGGCATCTTTCATAATTTTTTTTGTTTAATAAAATCAGTGTCCAAAAATAAAAACGCAACACTTTCAATCCATATGATCTTAATGAAAATCATTTAAAATTTTGTGGAAAAATAAGGATGAGAATAAATTACAGTGCGAATCTTATTATCTTTAGGTAAAGGGCGAATATTTGATTTGAAAGTGCTTTATCTAATTTTTATAATTTGAAAACTATTGTTTTATTGAGTTAATAGGCAACAGATTTTCATTACATAAATCCAAACAGATGTAAGAGTAGAAGAACTTAGTTTCGTAAAACCTGTAATAACCTGTGAGATCTTGAATACTACTAAATCGGAAGAACTTGATCGTGTGGCTTAAGGCAAAGAATGATGTAAAATAACAGACTATTAATTAGTGAAATTTTAAAGAAAAAAGTGTAAAATTATCAAAAAAAAAATATATCAAAACAAAAATAATAATTCTCTTATTATTTGGGTTTTTCTTCTTCTTATTAAGTTTTTGTGCAAATTTTGCAAAAAAAAAGACATTTCTCTACAATTATAAACAAATGTTTAAATACTGTACTTCTTAAATTCTATATATATGTATAAATAAAGAACTTGATCCAAATATATATTATATAGAATTTGATTTAAAAAAAAAGTAAAATTAATGAATCAAAAATAGTAAAATGTATAATAAAAGGAAAAATAGGTTCAACACGATATTTTCGTTTATTATAACATATAGCTCTTTGCTTGGTTTTCCTACAGATGGACTCAAAAGCGTAATTCTTCTGCTAAGGTTTCGAATATCAACTCTTTTATTTTCATAAAAATATATTTTAGTATGGAAAATCTAAACGCTTACAAAAGGCATCACTTGTAGAACATGAATTGGAATTTATATTGCACTTTTGACTTTCAGTGGCGTTCAACGCTGCGGGGGCTCTGAAATCAGAGAAAAAATAAAACCAAATAAAGAGAAAAATAAACTTGTATTGGGATTAAAAGAGAGTCTGCAAAGTACCACAGTGGTGCTCATGCTCGTTTTCAAAAATTTGAATAGAAAGAGATCAACACATTATTAGACGTTATTACAAAAAAAATCCCCTAAAATTATCTTCGAATGCATTCTTCAGAAGAATAGTAAAACTGCTTGGTAAAAAGGATAGCAGAAGAAAAAAAGTTCTCTCATTTAAAGAAGAAAAAAATCTCATATTTCACCTTAAAACAACACTATACGCCACCACCATGAAACCACATGATGCAAAAGTGATCAAACAACCACTTCATAGTGTCAGCTTTTTAATTTTTTGCACCTCTCTTCAACTTTACATTCATACATAACACAGCCCAGACTTCCTTCTTGTATTTTTCTTTTTGTTTCTCTATAATCTCTCTCTTTGAAGAACTCACCATCAATACAGACAGAAAGAAAAAATTTAAAAAAAATATAAACCAACAAAAAAAATTAAACAAAAATCCATAGAAACAAGAAAATCATAATAAATTCACACCAACAAAAGTCAAATTCACGAAAGACTGGTTCTTAACACAACACACACCTATACCACTCTGCATTCCACAATATCTTTCTTCAAAACTCACACACTCTTAAACCAGAGCGAGTATCTATGAGATGCACTCCAGTATTCAATTCAGTCTTTAGCAAAACCTCAGAGAGTTCGGTACTAAGATTTTTTACGTTCTTTTTGGCTCCCTCTGTTAATAAATAAAACAAAATATTTTTGTTGTATCTTCTTCGTATAAGACTAACTTAGAATATCTCTATTTCATTTGAGTTTCGTTAATCCCTGCAATTATTGAATTTTGATTAAAAAACAGAAACGAATGAGTAATCATAGCCGGTAAAGTGCCAGAGCGACGGGTTTTCCAATGTCAAATTGCGGATATGTATCTTTTATTTAAAGTATCTCAAAGTTTGAAAACAACATCATTACGCATTCGATCGTGACCCTGAACGGATCTAACGGTCTTGGTAAATAAACTCAAATTAAAACTAAAAAGTGTCATCACTACTAAACCTGCAAAAAGGTGTGGGAGTGTGCGCAAAAAACTTAAATCAAACGTGCGAGTTAAAAACGTGCAAAAAAGACGAAAATATCTTAGCACAGAACAAAAGTATCTAGATACTTTGATACATCGCTTGAAGTGTAAAAAAAGTTTTGAAAAAAAGCCAGTGTAGTGTCCAATTTAACATTGCCAACAACATTCTGAGGATAATAGAACTCATCTTTAACTTCTTCATCCAGGTGCCTGGAAGTATCCTATATCTAAGCCTCCTTGTGGATTAAAGAAAAAGAAAGAAATAATTGAAAATTAAAAAAAAAAATCGAAGAAAATCACGTCGACAACTTCGAAAAAGGTTGATTCCTTGTTTTTCCCTTCGAACCCAGACCTCACACCACCCCTCTCGGTTCGAGTTATATCTTTTTCATTGTGCAACCAACAACTTCTTTCTCGTTCGGTGGTGCGCGCGGTGTTATCGCGAAAAGGCAATCAATTTATTGAAAAATAATCCCCCAGCCTTGTCGAGAGAAAAATAAAATAACAAAAAATAAAAATAAAAAAATAGTGCTTTACCAGTGATCGTGCACAAAATAGATCGATAAGCTCAACGGGCGCGTATTTAAAATAAGAAAAAAAAATCCTGATACAAAAATTGTATTTTAACAGTGCTGAAAAGTTGAAATGTTTTCTTCGAGTTCCTTTGTAAATTGCAAGTCGTGTTTTTGTAAATTCAATGCAAGGACACATCGGTGAGATCACATCTCAAGGATATAAAAAAGACTCTTACTTATAGTTTCAACGATTCATCAGGCAAAAGAAATACCATTTACTAAGCTAAGCGGCATTAAAAATTGATTTTTCCTCAAAAATCATGTACGAAATTAAATCAATCGAATTAGGTCGAAAAACGGTTAAAAACAATCAAACTCCATTAGCATCAAAAAACTATTTCGATCACTATCAGCAGATTAGTAGCGATAGTGCGGACTCTTCGATCAGTACAATTCAAGTGCCAATAGTCGTAACGACGGATAGTAATCGTCAAGGACTAAAAGGCCAGCAACAGTCGGAGTTGGAGTCGGACGAGGACACAATGCAAGTGTCACTCAGGCGTCGGCGGATATTTCAACGACAGGCGTGTCTTTTAAGTATACTGGCAGCATTTATTTTGGGCCTGATGTTGGGCGTTTTCATGCCCATGATGTCAGGAATGTCGGGGGTTTTCATTACGGGGGAGTTGATTGGTGTGGAGCCAGTGGCTACGACGGCAGCTGTGGTCAATAAGACAGTGCTACCACTGCACCCACCATCGGACTTTCCCACGATCTATGAACTTCGCGGGGAGAAACTGATAGAACAACCCACAGCGGTATCAACAGCAGAGGAAAATCTTTTCTCTGTGTCGTTCATAAAGGAGAAGGAACTCCCAGCCGAAGAGGTCTTCCGGAATGCATTCCACTTGGAACAGGATAAACACTCAGAAGACTCCATGATTGTGAAGAAACTCGACGCCATCGACGGGAGTATTAAAGAGTTTCGTGTGCAGCGGACAAGTGATGGCCTCTTTCGGAAAGGTCCAGAGAGGCGATTGTCAAAGCCGTCGGTAGTCGAACAAATGCTACCTGGTGACACTGCTCAGCTGAATCTTAACGAACCCTCACTGAGTTTCATGCCAATCGCTGAACAAATTGTGCGTAATGCCAATCACAACACTGGAATCGTTGAAAGCGACATCTACTGGGGCAGCTTGGTGGAGCATTCTCTTCCAAAGGGCTTTCTCAAGAGTGATGCCGCAGCATGGAACCAGTTCATTCACAACGGAGTTGTAACTCGTTTGGAGACGGGATGTGGACGAATGCAAAATCGACTCGTGGTGTTTGCCGATGGCACACGAGCTTGTGCCCGCTACCGCCAAAATACCGACCAAATACAAGGTGAACTGTTCAGCTTCTACCTTGGTCAGTTGCTGAATTTGACAAATCTCGCCCCAAGTGCGGCATCTGTGATTGATCTAGAATCGGTGACTTGGGCAAACGCCCTGCAAGATATTACAAACGCGCAATGGAAATCCACACGCCCAGTTGTTCTTACAAAATGGCTACCTGACCTCGAACCAGCCGGCATACCACAGCCGTTTCAACCACTCGAACGTCATTTAAATAAATACGACGTTTGGAATATCACGCTGGGCACCAGCACCAGTGCAACAACATTCCCCTCCTCACCATCATCATCGTCGTCATCGTCAACATCATCGTCCATTGCAGCCGATCAAGATGCAAATCAAAAAGGATTACTCAAACGGTTGGGTGCTGCTGCCCCAGCATCATCGTCCACCATCAACTCAGCCAGCAACAGCAATAACAACAACCACAACAGGTCTTCTCGTCTCAATCAATCAAAATCAGTGGCTGCTGCCGCATCAGATCCATCGTCTCTTCCAGCATCATCATCATCATCATCATCGGTGGTTGACAGAGACGAATTGCATTTGAATGCGACAGTGCTGAATCGATTAATCGAGCTAGCGCAATGGTCCGATCTAATCGTGTTCGATTATTTAATTGCGAATCTAGATCGGGTTGTTAACAATTTGTACAACTATCAATGGAATGCAGACATCATGGCGGCGCCAGCACACAATTTGGCCCGACAAATCAATTCCCAGCTCCTGGTGTTCTTGGATAATGAATCAGGACTTCTGCATGGTTATCGATTGCTGAAGAAATACGAAGCTTATCATGGTTTGTTGTTGGACAATTTGTGTATATTCCGACGGCCAACCATTGAAGCCCTAAGGAATTTACGTGAATACGGTCCTGGCAATCGGCTGCAGGAGCTTTTCGAGCATTCAACTAGTTATCAGGTGCGTGATGTGTTGCCATCGTTGCCGGATAAATCGATAAAAATACTAATCGATCGTATCGATCGAGTATTGGGGCAAGTACAAAAGTGTAGAGATTTGTTCTCAGACAGATAATATGATTCACAAGATAGGAATTTTAATATTATTTTATTTTATATATATTAAAATGTTGAGACACATGATTTTTAACAGTCATGATGTTATATTTTGTTTTTTTTTTTCTTCAAAAGTTGTTTGTCGAGAAAAATGTGATCGGATTAGAATTTTTCAAATTGTTAAAAAATTATTTTTTTTTATATTTATCATAAAGGGATTTGTAGAATCATTCGGTAGATGCAGATAAATGACATTTTTTTTATTAAAAGATATTTTGGGGCAAGCAGTTATACACGTTTGTTGCAATTACAGTTGTTTTCTTTAATAATTGTTTTTGAATATACGAAAGTGTTTTGAAGTTCTTAACTGTCATACACACAGTAATTATTGTTTAAAAAAAGTTTATGATATTTACATTCCTCAGTGTTATAGTGCATTAAATTCATAAGCCAAAATTACAACATTTGGCAGGCGAACAACCCTGCTCCTTGTCTCAATAAACATTGGACAGTGCACTTTTGACGAAATGCTATAGTTAAATTCATTTACTTGAAAACTTAAACAAATCTTTGATTAATTCAATTCTGAATATAAAACTTCATAGACTTTGATTAAAAAAAATGTATGCTGAACTTATATTGTTATTATTCCGATTTACGTGTATCTTGACTTAGGTATAGCAATAATTGTGGTTAGCATTGGGTTTAATAGTTTTGGTTATATACTTTTTCACTTTATGTTAATGAACTTTGTCATCATATTAATTTACTCTGAGCCCAATTGTGTTCTGGTTTGGTGTTAAAATTTAATCCCAGGTAAACAAATATTTGAGTTTTTTTTTGTAACTGTTACAATTTTTCTAGCCAAGTTCGTGGTACAAAATAAAATATAAATAAATGAAAATAAATGTTCGTCTTACATTTGTATTCATTCAAAATTTAAGTTACCAGTAACAGCTATTATTAAAAAAACATCGATGATCTTAAGACTTTGAGACATTTAACCAAATAAAATTGATCATAATTTGGTACAAAAATGAATGTGTATAACTCATCAATTATATAATTTTATTTGTTAAAAAACTAGTTCAATTTCTTATTAATTTAAATTGTGTTCATTGAGCAGTTGATATTCAGAAAAACAAACTGGAACAAAAACATTCATATATTTACACTGAAAGAAATTTGGAATCGAGTTGACAAGAAAAATTCCAATTTTCCACTGGTTTATGTTTTGAATGATGGTTTCCTTTTAAGTGCAAAAACTTATTTACTTTATTCAAAAAATAAACTGATAACTTAATCTTTGAGTTATTGGTCAATTTATGCTATATTATAGTTTTGAAATCAGGATGTTGTATTTTAGCGCAAACCTTTGGTACCTACCCAAAGAACATGAACAAAAAAATTTAATCGGAACTCACAGTGCACAATTGAGTATTAAATAGTTCCAGTATTATTAACTTCCTTCTTTGTATTTTTGTGAAGTCTTTCTATCAATTGGATCCCTTCATTTACAGACAAAATCAAAATAATTGTGGGCAAAATAGTTTCCAATATATTCATTATTTATATTGTAAAAACTATGCTTTATGACTTTTAAAATTTGATGATTAAAAACAGACTTATTTGTTAAAACTACTATTAAAGTAGAGAAACTAAGGAATTTTCTTAGATTTTCATTTGATTTTTTAGATTCATTAAATCAAGGAAGTAGTTTTTGAACTTCAAGAAATTATTAATTATTCGTAATAGAATCGAGAAAAAAATTAAATACAAAAATCCCTCAAAACAAATAAAAACAAGTATTTCTATTTTTTTTTAAACAAATTATTCTGGACAAATTATGAAATATTCAAACTATAAATGGACCAAGACAAATATTTTCTTAAAAAATTTAGTTTTCTTAAATTAAACAACAATTCTCTTATTTTGTTTAGATAGAGACAGATAGACAATTCAAAACTGATCAACAAAGTTTAGATTGAACAATTTTTACTTCAAGACCATGATCCACATTCGTTGACCATATTATATACATAGGTTATTCAGATAATATATTAAACTAAAAAAAGTATAGTCTTTGTCCTCAGCCGGGTGGCTTTTTTCCTCATCAAAGCCTATTTAATAATTACTCCCTGAATTTAAAGTCCTTCCGCAAAATTTATGTTTGAGTGTTACATTTTTGGTCAAATATCTCAATAGCATTTCTGGGCCAAAACACTGTGTCATAAGAAAGTAAAGTAAAGAGAAGTAAATTAAACACTATAAATCACGAAGAATTCAAGATCTTGTCTTTTAAAAGCTCAAGAATTATCAGATATCTTTTGTTCAATTTCAATAAAAACTTTTTTTAGAAATTCCTTTTTAAAAGCATCTACATGAATGCCTTTTTATATTATTTCATTAAGTTGCTTCAATATAATTGAAATATTTAAAAATAGAATTTCTCACTTTTTATAAAATTTTCTCAAAATCACTAAATGGTTTAACTCTTTTAATTTAAATTTGAACCTATAATTAAAGTACCATATAAAAAAGGTTAAATGTTTTTGCTAAAATTTTGATTTAAAAACAAAACATCAACTTATTTCAGATACAAACCATCAAATACAAACATAAAAAACATACATATACAATTTATCCAAACGCATATTTTTTGAATTCATAGACGAGCATTCCATATTTCAATTGGTTTTGTATTAATAAAGTTTGAACCTCAGCTCTTCTGTTTATTACACACTCGATGTTCGTTTCATTTTCAATCATTATATGAAAAAGAAATTTATGATTTTGATTGCTTGTTTTTAAAGAGTTCGTACATCAGCTCGTTTGTTTCGATCTCTTTTAAATGAAAAATAAACACAAAATTACTAAGTATAGCAAAATATTCAGATTTTTTATTTAAGTCAACAAATAGAATTCAATTAATAAGATTAAGTTGAGGTCACTTGAACTTATTAATTGAATTATATTCAATCAATTCACCTAAACAGAAGTAGTTTTCTAATTTTCTTCACCTTCGTTACTGTCAACAAATTGATATCTAATTGAAAAAACTAATAAGTAAATGTTGTGTAATTCAAACAATTTATTAATCTCTCTTAGTAGTATGATGCTCATGAAATACTGTTCCAAATATAGTTAATGATTGCTAGTAAAATTTCATTTCAGCTTTATCCCAACATGATTTAAATTTCAACCCACATTTAACCCCATATACAACATGTTTGTGTAACGACACTCATTTATCTGCCCTAAAGGTACATTTAGTCATAAAATTTCGACAAAAAATGTAATATCATATACAACCTAATTAAAAAGCAACAAACCTGAAATTTTCACATCTAATATTGTAAACCAATTTTTTTTTCATACAAACCACTTAAAAGTGTTCTTTCTTCCTTCTTTACACTAAAGTCTTAAAAATGACAGCGAGTAATAAATCAGTGTCTTTGTTTGAATATAGGAAATCTTGATGTTTATTTTAGTTTTTTTTTTGTCAGTCGGTTACCTATGATTTGAGATTGCGGTTAGTCACAAATAATGTCATTTAAACTTTCACTTTGAAGATGAGCTGGTATTATAAAATCAGCAGATAATGAAAGAAATTTGACTTTTAAAAATGATTTATTAACTCTCGTCAAATGTTTGTTTGAATTAGGATACAAAAAGTAAATCACAAAAAGAACTAGAAACATAATCTCTTAAGACGTAAATGCATTTGATTGTATTTTAAGATGACAAATCAAAGAGAAAATGAGATATTGAAAGTTATTTTGAAAACTGTGCCTTTACATTAATCTTGAAATAAAAAAATGCCACTGATCACATTTAACCAATAAAAAATCGATTACAAATTAAAAAATTTTCAACATTATTTCAAAACATACAAAATAAATGTTACTACACTTTATACACCGTAATACATATTACGAAATAAAAAAAATCAAGGACTGATCGAAATTATAATAATTTATGTAAATACCTAAGTTCTAAGTATATGTACAGTAGAAATTTAAAATAAATATGAAAATAATGTAAAAAATGTCTTGTACGGAGCCAAAAATAATTAAAAATATATACTTATTTTAAAATTAAAATATTGAACAAAAAAAATATAAATTAAAATTGTAAATAAAGTCATTAATTTAAAAATAGAAATAAAAAGCATTAAGTGACACCTAAGTATTAAAGCCTAGTAACTATGAAAAAAAATAAAGAATACACAAAAAAAAAATAAAACAAAAAAAATGTAATTAAATATTATTCTTAAATGTAATAATATTGTTAATTAAAAAATATTAAGTGTAAAACTTATTGTATATATGTAAATCGTTGTGATATACTATTAAAACAAAATATATTTTAATATATTTTAGATGATGTTTAGTTATTTTATATAAAATTTCTATGTATAAGAAGAAAGATTGGGAGAAAAAAAAAAGAAAATCAATTAAAAACTAAATTTAAAAAAAAAATAATCATTTACTGTTTTTTTATATTCAAGACAAAGGAGACAATTTCTTTAATTCAGGCATCGTTTGCTAGATTTCAAGTTGATGATGTCTTTGATATATTTTCATAATGTCGCCCAAAAGATCTCTCAATTAGATCTCGTTTATGGGTCATTTAAATTTCATGGTACCCGAAATGGAAATGATTATGAAGCGTATAACAAATTCTAGGATGGACAAATAATTTGGTAAGAAAAACATTTATCCGCCACATTATTTTCATATTAAAAACTTTTCCCTTAGTTTAGAATAGAATTTATTGCTATCAGTTGGATGTAAGGTCATGGAACAAAATACATTATACATATCTACAAATAACAGACTGCACTTCCCCCCATTTGGAATATAAAAATAATTTTAAAAAAAGAAATGAAACACAAAATACTGACATTCAGATTTTTTGATTCTTGTTTTGTTTAACACATGCAGCCATGCAGATAAAAAAATTTCAGTATTAGAAGTTGTGTAATTTTAAAATTTATTTGGTAATAAATTATTATGTTGTTGACGGCACTGTACAGCGCGGCGGTGAGATGACAGAAAGAGAAAGAATTATCTGTATTTTGGTGGCTTTGAAAACACACATAAAAACCGATTTATGAGTGTCTTTTTTTATTAGTTAAAAATAAACGGAAAAGATATTCGATTGTAAAATATTACAAGCAAATATTTATTAGAAGAAACATTATTTTGTTAGTAGGTACTGTTGATTGTTTCTTTAAATCAATTTAAAGGTCTCCTTTTTATTTTATACTAAAGCCAAACAGTAGATCCGACTTCCATTTTAATTTCAAAATAATGCATTAACATTTTTTCGCTTTTTTAGGCATCTTCGCGATAATACAAATAAACAATAAAACTCCGACAAAATTACTATTTTTATATTTGTTGGCCTTTCTGGGTTTTCAGTGTAAGTAAAGAGTTTTTTTAGTCAGAAAAGAATTTCTGAATAGATTTTCTCACTTCGGTTCTAATATAGTTTATTTAATATTAATTATTAATATTTTCTTTGGCTTATTCTGTTTTTTTACTTAAAGCATTTAAATATTTGTTTATAAACTTATACTTTGTATATACCTACTTGTTTTATAGATCAAGTATTGTTTCCATGTGGTTTTAAACAAAATTAACACAACGATGATTGGAATTTGATCGTAGCATATTATGTGGGTTTGTGCGTCTATAAATTCACTGTTATTTGAGCTAGAACCTAAACTGGTCGTCCAAATTTCTTCAAATTTAGTACAGAGCATTCTTATATGATTACAAGGGTTCGGATTTTGATGTGCTAGTAAAATAAAAATATATGCGGATAAAATATGCACATAAAATATTTGCTTAAAAACTGAAAATATGCTCTTAAAAAATTAATTATTAAGAAGCAATGAAAAGTGAAACAAAAAAAAGCTGTCTTTTATTAAACAGTGCAGGAAACTATTGAAATAAATCGACATAAACTAATCTTCAATGAATTAGAAATGAAATAAAAACTATATTCAAACCTGATTTGAATTTAGTACTTATTGCTCCAATAAACATTTTTTTTACTTTTGAAAAATAAATAGATAGTAATAGTTCATCGCCAATATTTTTCATTATTTAAAATATTTACAGTTTTCAGCCTGATAATAAAAGTAATTAACTTACTATTGAAAAAAATTCTTAGGACAAACAAAATTTTATGCATTGCATATCATTTATCATCCAATTTGCAAATTTTGTTTAAGATTATATATAAAGGAGGTAAAGAGCGTGGGAATGACATTGGAACAGCATGAAATTGGTTTTAGTGCTGCATGGAATTTGGTATTTAAATTTTTAAGGAACTCATCGACTTTCATTAAAATAAAAATTTTAATATTTTAGATTTTTTTTAAATTTCAAAACTATGCTCAAAAAACATGAATTTATTTTTTAAATATTCCCAAAAAGACAAAAAAAAGCATTTATATTTATAAAAGAAAATTCAAAAAAATGCTCTAAGAATTAAATATCATTTTAAAGGAAATTACTTGATTCGATAATAATTTTTTTTTATTTTCTTCTATACGTTTATGAAAAAAGAAATATGTATTTGCATAGAAATCTTAGCCTGGTGGTTATCAAAAGAAAAATTAGAACTTTTTGTGGTAACTGCCATATTTTTTTTTAAATTTTTAGATTCTGATTAAATTTCCTATCTGCTTCTTAATAGTTCAGCAATTAAATTTTATAAATAATTTTAAATCATTTGTTTAATACTTTTGACATTATTACTATTTGAACCTTTAAAATACATCTTTAGGCTATTGCTACATTATAGTTTTCAACCATAAGACTAAGAGAATGATGGCCCCCATCTTTTTTCTTTATGATCACGAGTCAGGTAATACCGAAACATGGATAAAGTCAATACCAGATTTCATTCAACACTACACCGAAAAAAAATAAATGATATATACAACGAAAAATGTTGTAGATACTGCGAAAACATTGGATCATTTGCTCCACGAACGTTTCTCGTATATCTTGTAAAGCTTTTGTATCCCCAAAAATAAGAAAACAAATATATGTATACTACCAATTTGAACGATCTAGCTATATATAAGTTTGTACGACTTACGAAACATTTGTGATTTAAGATCCTTTATGTTTGTAGAATACGCACGATTACGTTCCTATATTCTACGAATTTATTTGTATTCCAATTAAATTGAATTGCGTGTATTCTACAAAAATAAAGAATCTTAAATCACTAATGATTCGTAAATCGTACAAATGCCTTTATTAAAATTTTACAATCGGTTAGTTTATTCTACGATTTTCAGGATTGTAAATTACGAATGTTTCGTACATTACATAAGAAATACCATCGTGTATACTATACAAAAGTTTTGGTGCGGTGTAGAACTGTATTCGTGCTGCATTAAAATTTAAATCTTTTGTTCTAATAAGTTCTTCATTTTATTGATTGAATATATGTAGCAAATCTTTGTAGTATTCACAAGTTTTTAACATTGGCACAGAATGCATAAATGTGTTTATCTTTCCACAAAATTAAAATAAAAAACTTTGGTTGATTTTTACACCTTTTTATTTTAAAATGTATTAAAAACAAAAATTTTAAACCTTAATCACTCCACCAAAATGCAATTATAAAACTTTTTTTCTTTCGTTTTTTTGTTTTTTCTTATTATTTACTTCCTTAGTTTTTATTTTGTTTTTATAAAATTTTTAATTTTTCTTCACTTCACGTTCAAAAAGCTACTAGCACGTTTCGACTAAATGACTAGGTGCAGCTCTTCAAAATATTTAGTCATTTGCTTGAAATAAAATTAACCCCTGCTTGAAAACACAAAACGTTAGTATAATATACGAAAACACATTCATGGCATTATGATTGTTTTCGTGAATTTGCAAAATATTTGTACTTTTACGAAATCCTTAGTCAGAACAGAAAAGCTGCAGCTGTGGGTAATAAGAAATGTTTTGATGTACTATTCAAGACTTTCGTATATTTTCCAAATGGTAAAAACCAAATTTTGTTACAAAATATTTTGTGAAAAATACAACTGTTTATGGATACGAACCACACAAAATATACTTTGTATAGTTTAAGAAATGCTTTAAATTTTTAACGATTGTATTAGTAAACTTACAAAATGTTTGTAGTTTTTCAAAATCATTCGTAAAAATATTGGCAAATTGAATATGTGTATTCCTGCTTCCCCTGAAAATTTTTTTTGGTACAGATCACAAAACATTTGTTTGAAAAAAGAGTTACAAAATGTAATTTAGTAAATTTTATAAATTTTATAAATTTATTGTATTTCTGAATTTTTTGATCTCCATGTTGGCTACGGAAAATTTGTTTATTTAACAAAATTTCGTATATTTAAACGAAAAATCAATCTACGTAGTGAATTTACGAAATATTTTTTGAGTGTGTAACTCATATTTATATTCGAAGCTTATAAATAAAAATGTGTATCTAATTTTTGATTGTAAAATTTCAAATCCTTAAGCTATTTTTTTACTATTGAATTGCATTGGAAAATTGAATTTTTAATTTTTAATTTAATTTTAAATTTAGTGTCATCATATCCCCGAGGAAGCAACGAGATGGTCTATTAACGACACATAACTTTATTACTGTATATAACATGGCCGATTGCTCTCAGTTGGCTAGTTATGTGGCGCAAAACCAAGAATTCATAGGAACAAACTCTATGAAATACAATTATTACGCAACAATTAATGACGAAAATAATAATTATGATGATAAATACTAACAATCTATGGCATAGATAACAAAATTACCAAATGTGTATTTATTCTTAATTTTTATGGTACTCGTAGCCAACCCAAAACTAAAGACCAGGAATCGCCACTGGTGTATAGGCGTGTTTTATTGGAAAATCTATCCGTGTTATAGCACGATTTTACATGCATTATCGCCAGTAGAATTACGGCCAGTAAAAGCTAAAGTGGAATCCTACTGTGGATAGATTTTTTTTTATTTCAAATTATTCTGACAGGTGTTCAATTGCACCAAATGTGGAATATAATGGTATTACCGATGCGTTTTTTTTTTGAAAGTTCTTACTGTATTATGAATAGATTACCAATAAAATACGCCTAATATGTATGAATTTGTATTTATACCCATTTACCTACCCATTTCTCGTTGGTTTCGCTAGATATCTTCAACTCTTTGGGCTGATAAATATAATCGCTTTCTATGGCAAATTTGATTAGAATCTCTACCAACCGTTCGAGAATAATTGAAAAATAGACTTCAAAGCAATTATATACTTTGAAAATTATATTTAAATTAAAGTGAGATAAGATAAAACAAAATGTATTGTAAAATTCGCATCTCTCTTTTTAATACCATGAGTTGGGTTTTATTTCACCATTTTATAAAAATTATAAAACTGAAGCACGCGAAAATTGGACAGTAATTTTATCCAAGTCCAATAGGCGTAATATTGATTTCATTATAGAGGGATTCATTAGTAGACCACTTCAATATAAGCTCTTGGCTGGAAGTCTAAGCCATCTGCACTTGTTATTTTGGCTGATATACTTGTAAGCAAAGAATTGTAAATTCATTTGCTATTGAGAATGAAAATCAACATGCAACAATTTTATGGATGATAAGGTAAAGTTGAAATGATTCCAAGTTAAGACGTTTCCTTGGTGTAGTATAACCAAGGCAACGTCTTAACAAAGAAAGATTTGACTCCTTAGTCTATACACTTTCTTCTTATGATATTGACATGCGTTACCAAAAGGCGAAAATTGTTCAAATTATATTTTCAAGAGTTTTCATTTCGTTGTTGAAATTATCCGAAAATGTTCATACCTACGCTACCGGGTGTAACTTCGGTAGATTTCGTACTTTGCTACTGGGTTTTTTCTTAAAGGGACAGAATAAGAAATCAACGCATAAATATTCTTCGGGAGGGTTTATAACTCGATAATTCTGTTCTAATGATTATTACAAAATATGGTTTATCCGAAATAAGCTCCGATTAAAAGTTAAAGAAAAAAAATATTTATAATGTGTATTTACCATTTCATTGTAACTTAATTGGATCTTACAAAGAAATTTAAAAACTAAATAATTTAGCTTAAATTCGTGCTCATCAAAAATATTGTTAAACTGGGTTTCATGATTTTTAATCTTTTCAGATTATTCTATGGATTTTCATCAAAAAAAAACCTCAAGAACTAGATAAAGATTTTGTTAAGCTTTAAAGTAAACATCAAGAACGAAAACCCATTCATTATGACTTCATAATTATGAATTGAATAAAGCAGACATTTTTTTTTCTTGGTGTGGTACCTATACCTGTTACTATTCCTAATCGATGTTCACATATGGCAAGTGAGTGACCCGCATATATATGAAAGTGTGCGGGAATATAGAAACTTTAACTAAAACATCAAGAATTTCTCAATCTCAGATACATATATTATATAGTTTCCTGCCGCCACAACAACCTATAAGCAACCATCGCCATGTTTCTTTACTGACTGACTATGATGATATTAATTTATTGAAGAATATCGTTTTTTTTTTTCATCTGTTAAGCCGACGTACTTATTAGTGTGGCTTAATAAATTATGAAGTTTATTTGGTTTGAGGGAATTTCTATCCATTTGACACCATGTTTGTTATGTTTATTTTTTGGAATTGAGAATTATTTACATGGGACTCGAGAGAGCGATTTTCTATGTCAGACGGGAAAAAAAGCGTTTAAATGCGGATTTATTTGACAGTAAATGCGATTGGAATGGGTGAATGGTGAATACTTGGTTTAATGACTGGCTTAAACGGCATAAGTTTTGACAAGCAATAAGTTGATGGATAGTAATGATTTTAATTTTTAATTCTTTGTTTATTATAGGAATAAACGGAGATATAAAATTATTTTCTTATTCGCTTGGAAATATAACAAAATGGTTGCTTTTAACAGTAAGAATTTTTACTATTTTAAGCAAGTTATAAAAAAATTTAAATTACTTATTCACGATAATTTAATCATTAAATTTTAATATTGAAATAAAAAATTGCACTATAATGTAACATTCAAAAGAAAAACAAACAGAAACCACAATTTGTGTTGGCGTTAGCGATAAATTCCACGACATCATAATAATATGGACTGGCGCCAAATCACTACATTTTTTTGTCCACCTCCATGTTCCAGTCACAGCTTCGGACAACAGATATCAGATTGTTAATTACAAACCGAACTGCATAAACAATTAAAATTCAGTGTAGTAGATACAAATGTATCAGCACTATGACAGCGACACTATATCAGCAAAGCAGCGCAAGCTGTTTCGATTAATTCATTCATAATTCAAATTTACATAATTTTATCGAAGTTCTATATGTTCAGAAGTAATATTGTTTACGGGATCTGAACTTATTTGATTCTATCAGGTTAGAAGCTTGAGAACACTGAGTGTGGTTGGAGAGTTGGAGCCGTGTAGCCCCATTTTGTGAACGTTATATACCTATATGCAAAAACAAACAACGCCACTGACATGGCTGAGTTGAGATTGAATAACGCTTGCAAGGTATCGTGTGGCATGCTGTGTGGTGGGCGTGAGATTTGTTCTCTTTGGCATTAAGAATAAAATAATATTCTTATATACATACACATGTTTTATTATAATTCAGCGATTGTATAAGAAAGTTTATAAGAGAATGCTCAAGGTGAAGGCATTCGTTTTTAATTAATGCTCGATTAATTAAGGTTTGTTAGAGGCACTTTGTCCACGGAGGTATTTAAATCAAATTTATATCCCAAGCACAGGTTTAATATTTATAAGGAATATTGTTGTCTTGAAAATGATATCTTAAATTATTATTGGTAGTTTAATAAGGTTAATAAAATTGAAGAAAATTATTATAGACTGGCAGATCAGTTAGGAATAGTCGTAGGCACTAAAGACGGCTAAGGTTGTATAGTATCGTATAGATATCAATAAAACTGCAATTAATTTCTATCATTATTTTTAGCGTGAAATATGAGCATAGAATTCCAATGTCTTAAAAATAAAGTTCTTTTTTCTTAAAGCTATAAGCCTTGCTTTGCTGTTATTGGGACTTGTTTAAACATACGGATAGAATAACAAACGGAAGACAGAACACAATTTTAAAAGAAATAAGATCTTAATTGAATTAATTATTGAAATAATAAGATAGGTTTGCTAACAAATATTAAAAACGAATAAATAAATTACGTGGCGCGGCAGCTCATGTAGATCCAGGGCCTAGTTACTCACAACTCTCAGCCATTCCTGCGTGCCTGTTATTGGCAGGAATGGAGAAGACCTACAATTTTCTACCGAATCCGAACGGCTAAGATGAGAAGTACAGTTTCATGAAAGAGATACTCTTGGGGGATTTGTCAATTCCTCGCAAGAGGCAGTAACCCGTGAAAAATATTTCTGTTTTTAGGTGGTAAAGGATTCCAAGAGCTTTATTGGTGTAACATTCCTACGCACTAACCATTACGCCACGGGCTACTAATAAATATTTAAAACAACATAAGTAACTAGTTTTTTCTTTGGTGTTAAAATGACTGGTTTTATTTGAAAAAGGAGACAAAGTGCTTATATGGATAGCTCAGAATATAAAACAGAAACTACAACAATGTAGAAATCTAATTTGAAATTTTATACATTTCCCTTTTTAATGGCGTATTTAAATTGAATGGAAAATTGATAAATATGACCTAACTGTAAAAATATTTTAGTGCCTTGTACATATAGTTCATTTACGATGATTTTTAAAACTAAATATCGTTGCCAAGAATTACTTTTTTCTAAGGAAAAACAGGAAAGTAACCCGGAAATTCATGAAATTTTATCCAAAATTTCAGATTTGTACTCAATATAATTGCAATAAACAAAATTTAGTTAAACATGAAATATATTGTTTATTAGTTTATTATTTTTGGTGTTACTGCAGTTAAACTTTCGAATTAATGTTAAAAAAGAAATCCACATTCAGATTAAATTTTCATAGTTAAACCAAATGAATTCTTTGTTATTTCACTGATCATTGGACCGGTTTACTGATGATTGATGGTACTTAAAATATCCATCAACCATCGCACCTTTATACTGAACCACATTGTACATATGTGTTAAATTAATCGCCTTCTAATGATTATCTCCAATTTAAAGAAAATTAAATCGATCTTCTACGCTGCAACGATTGAAAATCCCATATTTAGTTTCTAATTCTTCTATAAATTAGAAAATAAAAATCCCAAAACTTATATATATATCAAAGCATAACAACTCAACCGAAGATAAATTAATCTGATGTTGGACCCGAAGAAAGATGAAAACAAAACAAAAATAAAAAAAAATATACCTTTCTACATAAGTTTAAAAACCAGATTCAATGTCATGAAGCTCTCCAAAACCACTGATTGCAGTTGTACATATATTTACAATATATAATTCTAAAGTGGCACCAAGAAAGAAGTGTCCCATGGTTGTACAGATACATTGCACCCTCTCACAACATCATTTATACAGCTACATGTCAGATAAGCCCGAACAAGTCTAAATAGATAACCCCGAACGGTATACATACACTATATGTATATGATTTTTGTGTAAACCTAAGAAGTAGATGCATATATACAGAAATACCAATACCCCGTTGTGCAACCAAAAAGAAAAGAAAATAATTCGGTTCTTCGAGGTTCTTAAATATGTGATAACTTTTCACTTTGCGTCTTTTCATTCAGAGCTAAAGATACACCAAGTAGGTATACTCTTCTCCCGCCTGAGTCATTAAAGGAACGCAGTATACACATATCCATTGCATCGCACTTCCAAAGGTGAAGAAGATGAAGATGGACCAAAAACACAAATGAAAGAAACCAAACAAAAATAAAAAATATATCTATTTTGTCCACCTAGCTAGACTAGACAAATGTACAGACGATTTCAAGACTCAGACCCATAAACCCAGACCCAACAGACATCGAGATATACACACAGATGAATGACCACGTAAATGGATGACGGGACCGCAACAAGTGAGGCCAGTTTAATCTATTTACAGGTACCATTATGTGTGTAGAAAAAATATAAAAGAGTCAAACTGCACTTAAGATACATCACCAAAATAGATGAAGAAACCCAAAAGGACAATGACAAAAGTCAGGGCCGGAGCGTTGTAGAAACGGTATAAAAAGACAACTATAAACGGTTGTAATGGTATATGATGGGGTACGAAGATATATATTTTATACAAATTTCGAAAAATGTCTGCCCACAGGAATGGTGTATAGTTTTAAGTCACTTAATCCAGTTCCTGCACGAGCTGTCACTATTCTTATTTATTTTTTTGTATTCTATAAAATATCTTAATCTTTTCTGTCATGTCCAGAATTTCAAAAAACAGTAAAACAGATGCAATTTTTTTAAGTTTTTTAATAAAGCTCGCAACAACATTATGATAATTATTGAAAGCATCGTAGAGAATTTGAAATTTGAATATCTTCTGCAATAAAAAATGATATGAGCCTGTTTTCTAAAAAAATGGTCTTTATTACAGTAATCCGCTTTAAAAAAATGTCTAATCCAGCCCTGAATTAAATCACCGACCTCATGATGTTACCAAAACCTAGCATCATACAAATTTCCCATTTTCGCCCCACTGAATTAAGTATGTGAGCGTGTGCGCTTGCGCATACAATTCACTTTGTGATGGAGCATATCTCACATTATTAGGTGTATATTGCGCATACAGAAATATTTGCTCAGCACACATTTACACGCTCTTTCACTTGTCCAAAAGTCTATATCACTGATTCTTAGGTATTTTTCAAAACACGCGTATTATTGTTCGACTATGATTTATGTGGCAAATGTATCCACAGCTTTGTCACCTGTTGTAACTCTGAGACATTTCAAATAAGTCAGAGACAAAAAATTTATACCGAAACTCGAAACCGTAAAAAGAATATTTGTATCTTTTAGTTACACACGTGCGTTTGTATTTATATTTGTACCTATAGGCTATTATATAGCTATAGATATAGAAAATTAACGACAAACTTTTATCTCGAGAACAATGACTGCTGAGGTGAACTTGATTGATTGTTAATAATACATTTATTTTCGAAGAACAAAAAAAATGAAAATCAACAATAGAGCTCCATGTGTGTAGACTAAGTGAGTGAGTGGAAGACTTCATGCCGGATAATACATATCTCTTGAGTTTCTTTGAGAAGTATCTCCTTCTCACGCACCGCGCATTGGCCACCGACAGCCACTCTACCACCGCTGCCGCTGCCGTCATCATTATGATGGTTCGGTGATGTTATTTAGCCAAGACCCAAAGATATTTGTGTATGTTTTCTTGTTCATGGGGGCAAATGAAAGATTGACTACAATTTGTAACTCACCGGTCAGGTCCACAATGGGAGCCGTTTAAACTGAAATCTTTTTTTGATAGAAGGCCACGGAAGAACAAGAAAGTGATCATGTTGGGTCATTTCTCTTGGCCTTTTAAATCTTCTGCTAAAAAACCGATGCACAGTGGGATTTGTTTTGCCTCCATCGAACACCACCAGAAGAAGTGAATTCGAAAGTTTTTTTTTTTTATGTATTTTTAGAATTCAATTAGTTTGGACATACAAAAAAATAAGCTGCATAAAATTGTGATAATTTGGGATTATGTATTGAGTTCATAATAAGTTTCACCAATATTTTTAACTTAGTAAAGTTCTGAAAAGCATTGGAAAAACCATCAAAACATGCCTCTTGTATGGAAAAACGTAGCTTTTTAGGCCTCACTTTTTTTACTAAAATAGAAGTGCTAGTTTCCCTACTCATTTAATTATTAGAAATCATGCAAAAAACAATACTACATTTAGTCAGAAGTGGGATCCATGTAAATTCGATTTTTATAACTTTTCTGAACAATAATCATAGGACTTAATCAAATTCTCAAGCTCAATTTCAAATACATCAACATACTCCTTCTCCTTGTAGTTTTAGACTAACTAAAAATGTTCCTTTTTTAATTCACTACTATCTGGTACAAAAACCAAGTGATCGGCATTCGGCTCTTTCACAACGCAATTATTACGCCCATATTATTCACTCGATACATCCAGATTAGAACTTAAATCCAGATGTAAAGTATATACAAATTCAATGTAAATACATCCGGATTTAAGTTTCAACTGGATGTATAGAGTGCATAATATAGGCGTTATTGTTTAGCGTTTACATTCAACCGAACAGCATTTTTACTAGCTCAAATTAGTTTGTTGCTGTTACACAACTACAAAATGTATCTAATGTATAAATGTGTTTTAGCTCAACAGACCATTATTAGCTAGACAAAATGGACTATTTCATATTTTAGGCTTGAGTACACGCATATCTTTGTCAAAGGCTTTTCATAGGCGATTTTGAGTAATATCACCCAACCGATTCAATCGAAATATATTTGACAAAAAAAATATAAATTTACAACAATAAACATTAAAAAAAAACCGACATAATAAGACTTCCCAAAAATAATCATAATTTAATCCCTCAATTTTAATAAAATATTGTCAAAACAAAATAGTTTAATTATTAAAACCTCTTTCAATATTTATTTGCTTAAATAATTTAAAAAATGTTGTTGCTTAGATGAGATTTCTTTTGTGTAAAATTATTCTTAAAATACAATTCAAGAAAAGCCTCTTTCAAATCAATAACAAACTCTCTCTCATTACTAAAGAAAACACTGGTCAACGTTTAAAATACTGTACAAACTTCCTAAGTGGAAGATTATCATAACTTAAAAAAAAAAATCAATGTCCAAAGGTGTTTGCATCCAGCCCCAATATTACGTTACTTTACTAAACACAAACAATCAAAAACGAATCATATTTGAGTCTCCCCTCCCCCCTACCCCGTCAAAATTCTTCTGATACTTTATTTTTTTTAATAATCATCTACAACACTGCCAATGATGATGATCCTCTATTGAAAGACGACATCATAGTATATCTATGACTAAATCTAATATCTCGACTCATAACTTGTAATCAAAGTGAATTATAAATTATGTATATGACAATGATACGTTTTTTTTTGGTGTGTGTACGTGTGAGGATAATAGACTTTCCATATGTCATAATATCAACAATATCACAATTTATTGTTATAATATATAAAGTTTTTTTTTATCAAAACAAAAGAGCTGAGCAACAAAACTTGATTTTCATTATCATCATTTCCTTCTTGTGTGTAAGGTTCTGATGTTTATTTTTGTTAGTTCTCTTCGAAAGAGTTTATAACTTCACATGTCTTGTCTGGTTTTCATCTTCATCACCTTTCTTGTGAAGGCACATGATTTTTCTGAAAATAAAAAAAAAAAACAAAATTTGAAAGAAGGTATAAGTTTCAAACAAAAACCAGCAAAGGTGTGTATATGACAAAGGAAAAAACGAAAACAAATAATATTAAAGCTGAAAAGCACATGCAATGTCACTGTCTGTCAAATGAAAATCAAGGCGTAAACTGTTATCTTCATCATCATCTCATCATTACACCAGGGAATTGGTATAATTTGGAAAGTTGGAATAAAATCTTCTTATATGGTTTCATATTATCAAACAAAATATTATTATGTGAAGGAGTTCTTTTTTAGACACCTTAATGGTTAAAGAACTATTGGTTTATTTTTCAGATCAATTAAATAGAATTTTTAAGCGTACACAACGAAGAAGGGAATTTCAAAGATCTTGATAAAAGTGTAATTCATAATTTAATCTGCAATATTTGTTGGTTAAGAGTAGAATTTATGACCTGAAAAACGTAAGGCGACTTAATATTTTCAGATAAAATTAAAAAATACAAATTTTTTCCGTATTTAATGCTAGTTTCGTTTAGATAAAGAAATAGAACCTACCTACACTCCAAGCCATCAAACTAAATCCTCTTCAATTCATCAAATTTTGAAGGAAAACATTCACATTCTTTCTCACAGCCAACCAACTATGTACGATCATCATCGCGGTATCCTCATCGATTTAGTTTTCTCAAAATGATTGCTTTTATTTATTTCAACTTTTTGCATCATGGACTCACATGATCCATGGTCATTTCTTCTCATCGTGGGTGAATGAAATCAAAATAAAAAAGAGTTCTTTTTTTGACACCATTCGCAATTGTCGTAAATCATGGATTTTTGTTTCTTTAATTCCCAAACCGAAACGAATCCGTATGTGATTCTAAAACATTAAATTTGATTCTTGAGTCCAGGGCCCCATAGCACATAAAGACGTGATTTAAGAGCTTTTCCCAGACAAAAGATACATCCCAAGTCCAGGGCGCATTTTCTAGCTGTGATTGAGATATATATTTTCACCACCACCGCCACCACAAAAAAAATGCATCCTTTTCCTGGATTTCCTCCAAAGGGGACCACATCACACGCTGATCGCGCGAAGAAAAAAACTCACATAAACCGAGCGAGCGTGGGGAACTGCACCATCTTGGTGGTGATGCCTTCTCAAGCGCGTTAGATCCAATATTTTTTCTCATTTCAACTCTGGTTTTGGTCGAGGGTCTCTGGAAACCATTGTGACGGATTGATTTGTAGGAATTTTACAATTCTACAACAATTGAGTTCTGGATTCGTGCGGACACACATAACCCAAGTGTTACGAGTGTAGGCTGTCCCACACTCCATATATGCATATAGGGGTTCCGTAGTGGTCAGAATATTTTATTGGCAACAGATTTTGAGATATGACGTAGGTTAGAAAAACATGATGCAGACGCAAAAACAAACAAACAAAAAAATAAAGTTCTAAATTTATGTTTACACAAATCTTGTTTCGCGCTATAGTGATAGGCTTTACATACCTATACTTCCTTATTCAAAAGAACCAACACGTCGAGGGATTTAGTAGCTAATAAAACAAAAACAGCCCAACAATATTTATAGCATTAGCGTTAGACTCTGTGGTTGGTAAGAGAGTAGTTTACAATCACCATAGTCAGTCGACAGTGTGTCATGAGAAATTATACTACCCGTAAAAGGATGTAACAACTAACACTCTGTAAAATAGCTGCGGTTTGTTTAAAAATTGTTATTTTACGATCTAACATTCAAATTAGCTTAACAGAAGATGTTGAATCTTTTACAGACATAAAATTGTTTTTACCTATAAATCATAGTGTGATGAGTTCTAATGAGTTTGCCCCAAGGCTTAAGGTCTATTTAATTGGGATTTAGTAAACACAAAAGTCATGGGGCTATAAACTGATGTTTGGAAATTTAATTGATGGGTTTTTTTTGGTTGTTTTAACAAATTGACTGAGGGTTCAAATTGAATATATAGTTGATATAGGTACTATATGTGTGATTTAAGAACCTAGAATTCAGTGAGACAATAAAAACTTTAAATATTTTGGCAGTTTTGAAATTTAAGGCTAGGTTTACATAAATTCAGAAAACCGCATAATTGAAACAAATCTGATCAAATCTGATAGAACTTTGAATTCCAGCCACACAATCCGTAAACAACTTTTACATGCTTGAAAGTATGTAATAATTAATTTTTCTTGAAAACAACAAGTGCGATTTTGACAAAATACTGTAGGTAAATGCATGCCATAGCATAATACTCTGATCATTTAAAAATAATCTTAGGTTGGGTAAGAATAGATTCTGCATGAGATTTAACTTCCTAGTGGAAGCTAAAGTTTCTCAATACGATGACGAGAGGAATGATTTGCTTAGTGCCTGTTTACACAAACCTTTTACTTAAAGGCGCAACTAGTGAGACAGGTAGATTTATGTGTGCTTAGAAACGAGAAGTGTAGATTCCTTCCCAAAATCTTTCTCGTTTCCACGCACATAAAATCTACCTGTTTCACTGGATGTGCCTTTCAGTAAAAGGCCTATGTAAACAGGCACTTAAAGTTGATTATTTGATTGGAACTTTCGAGTATTAAATTATTAGTTTCCGAACAAATTAGCCAGTTCACGTTTCTGAAATCTCACTGAGCGAACTTCTGTCAGCTTCACTGAGCAGAAGGAGAAACCTAATTTTTTTTTCTCAGAATTTTGACAATTTTGAAAGCCGAGAAATTTAGCTAAGGAATCCTGTTCATGTATAACTGAGATTGCTGAGATCTCCGAGATCTTATTTGGCGTGTTCAGAAAAATGAGATCTCAGAGATTTTTCTCACTCAAAAAGTGAGCAAGCGAATCTAAGATTTTTTTTCCTCAGAGTTTTGACAGCATAGCTGGAAATTTAGCTGAGAAATCCTGTTCATGAAACTGCGATTGCTGAGATCTCCGAGATCTTATTTTCCTGAACATGCCTATTTTCCTGAACATGACTATTCCTTAATTTCATAACGTAAAATATTAGTTCTAAAGAATCTAAAATGAATACACATCATCATTCAAAATTCTCCAATGAGCGAATTACCACAGAAGCATTGAGCACTTTTTAATCCCAACTATTCGTTTTGAAAGAAATAATAATCCTTAAGGTGAACCATTACCAACAGGACACAACAGAAAAGATCTTCAGTCCCAACAAGCGAAATAACCTTCTGACAACAACGAAGGAAACGACCGATGTGACGGTTATGGATAGTGCAGGACCAATTATCGTTGCGTCATTTCGCCATATTGAACACAAAAAGGTATAAAATCTTAACTAGACTCTCCAAAAAAAAAAAATAGATGTGTTAAACCACATCATCTCGTGGATGGTGGATCGGTGAAGATGATGGCGACAAAAGTCGCCACTTGGTTACCTTGAATAGTGGTATGGTAGAAGGTACTTTTGAGAAAAAAATATTTTCAGAAAAAGAAGAAGATTCTATCGCGTGCGTTATCAGCGTTGAAGTTGAAGCGCATACAGATTATTCCCCTTTGGTGAGAAGTTTTCTCTGTTTTATTATTATTTTTTTTTTATTTAATTTTTCGTTGTCATACCTTTGGGTCGTTAAAGAAGCGTGAAAAGTCCCTGAGAAATGAAAAAGGGATAAACATCAAAACAAGAAACCAAGAGGAATGTCCTTTACCTATACACTATCGTCTATACATGAATGAGTCATGCGCAGCTCTAACCATCAAGCAAAAGCGAGAAGGTGAAAAACAAGAAAACAAATGTTTTGGAGTCCTCTCTAGTCGACCGTGCGTCGCGTCGCGTTGACTCGTCGCTGTGGTCGTATATCGTTGTCCGTCGCCTTCTTCGTTGATTCAGGGATACTGATGCTCTTCTGAGATGACGAAGATGATGGTGTCTGCAACTCTGGGCATGGTCGAAAAGCGAAACTGGTTTGCCCTCCATACTTTCATTTTTTTTTTTTTTTGATTCATTTGAAGATTTTAACTTGCTACTTTGTGCAGCGCGTGTTTTTTTTTCTTTAAAGGTGAACCTGCACGTGCAGTGAAGTTACATTATAGATTGATGAATTGATAGATTTATAGTCTTTCATATGAGTAAAATATTAATTGGAAGGGATTAAGACTGCAATACATAGAAGGATTCTTTGTCCGTCTTAAAATTATTGAAATGCACTGGTAAATTTTGTATAAACTTTCTTTTTTTTCGAGGATAGGTGCGGGAAATCTTTTTATATAAAATTTTACACAAATTCATTTCAAGATACTTTATTGGGTATTTTAAAGAAGAAGTATAGTAATATTTGGAAGGTTGAGAGTGACCGCAGGAGCAAAGTTTAGGATGATACCCCCTAATGCGCTAAGCACAGATATCTTGGAGAGAAAATGGTATTTCTGTGCAGATATTCCCGTACTAAAGACTACTTCTACGATTGTATACACTATATAGAAGTCTTAAAGAGGCATTCTTAAGGTTTTGATTTTAAACCATTATTTTCCTCTATAAATCTCCTTTATAACTTACTGAATTAATTTTATCAAATGTATTTTTCTTTGAGGTAAAATATAAAAAAAGCTATAAAATTCGACTCACCATCATCCAAATATACTCTATATGATGTTATATTCCTGAAAACATATCATATACTGACATAAAATGTTGGCATAATGACCATCATTCAGCTTTATGACTTTTCTTCAAAAAAAGTTAATTCATCTTTTTTTTAAACCATATCTTATTAATTCATATCGAAACCATTAATCAATTATTTTGTTTCCAATCATTAGAAAAACAACAACAACAACAACAAACTATATAATAAAAAAATTCCACCCTGCTGTGCTCATTCTAATGATGTTAGTGTACTTCAACAATTTAATGACTCCACTTTGACCTCTTATCGATAGAATAAAATCATAGCCCCGTACCATCAGGCAGGCATGATTCACTTAATAGCTTACCAGCCTTGTTAACGGTTGTCCCGCACATCAACTTACATTATTCGTGGGTAATAACAACTACCTGTCTTGTTAAATACATAGTTTGAATGAGAGTTCCGAAAAAAAACAGACAGTCACAGATTGGCATGCGGAGAACAGGTCTTCGTGGGTCGTGATGATAGTTTATTTTAAACCCAAAAAATTGATATTGAACCAATAAATGACAGCGTACATGACAGCGAGGTAGAAATAATTCTGGGAATACCTATACTCTTAGTTTTGGATTGAAATTGAATCTGTGTAGATAAACCTGTCTATAGCAATGATTTATTGGTATTTCGTGTGATACGTCATTTTATATTTTGACTTTCACTTGAGGCGTGAACTGTGTTTAACAAGTTTGCTATTGTTAAAATTTATTTTATTGACATGTATGGAAAGAAATTAAAAAGCTTTGAAGAGGTTAAAAAAATCTAGTATAAAAGATTTCTTTATGGTGAAAGAAAACAGTGATTTTAATTGAGACAAAATAACGAAGGCAGTATCTTCTTCCGCAACTGGATGATATATGTAACTTATGACCGGAGAGACTAGACCCCAGTAGAAGAAGAGAAGAGCCGATTAAGATGATGAGTATATCGCAAACGACATCGTAATTTACAATATATTATAGCATTTCAAAAATTGAAAAGAAGTTTTATTACAAGTCGTAAAAAATATGGACTTATGACGTCATGAAACCCATATTAAAAGGTTTAAAAAAAATCGAAACTTGTCTTTCCTTCGTACAAAAAGACTTTCTGGTATGTTAGGTTAGGTTAGGTTAACGTGGCTGTCTGCAGTGATGCTTGACACACTTAAACCACTGGTTGGTCCATTGTGATACCACAAGAATCTATAGGAAACTTTCTTCCTACTCTTTGAACCACATAGAGCTCCGAAGAACCCGAGACTACTAATATCATAATTTGCTAGATCACTGGGATCCATAGAGCTTCTGCAGAAAACCTTACGCCAATCCTTTTTGTGTGCTTACCTATTAGACAGTGTCCGGTAAAGACATATCACGGAGCCAATGAGAAATCTACTTAGAGATGAAACTGGTATACATACTGTTATTAAAATAAACCAAGTTCCTATGACCATTTCTCACCTATAAGTATAAATGCCCAAACTAAATCGTATGAAAACAAATCGATGCTTGACTTACCAACATCTTCAATGATGTGACTTTTGAAAAGGTTACTGTAAGTACAGTGTACCCAGTGTACTTTACACAACGGAAACCAATTCGAATGCCACCTGAAACTTATATTTCTCGAAATCATTAAATTCTTTCGAAATCGTCCCTAGTAACTGTTTCCTTGTTTATAAATTCAGAATAACTTCTCATTTTTATTGTTTTTCAAACTTTAATTTTAATAAAGCACTTAGAGAATATTATTTCTGCAAAAAAAAAAAAAACATTCCTTTTAAATAAAAAAATTTTTTTTTTTTGAAACCCATTTAATTTGCGAATACATATATCGAAAGATTTTGTATTTTACATAATGCTTATTTAATTTAGCAAGTCTTTTGATTTCAACTTGTTGATAAATTAAAATATTCCAAATGAAAATTTGCAAAAATTTAAAAAACAATAAGAAGGCAGAATATCAATCTTGTCTCTCATACAAAAAACTTACCCATATATATACCTGCATAGTTTTAGTTATTTTAACCACAATTCATCACTGCACACACTGGACACTGACATAATCATTGCTTCCGCAATCATTGTCAGATCAGGTCAAACTCGCGCAATTCTATAACTTTGTGATCGTCATTGTTGTCATAAGTCTTAAAACTCCAGCCTCCACAACAAAGAAATGATTTCCATATAACGAGTGCCATTTCGCTGAATAATTAAGGACTAATTTCTCCTGCGCATAAATTATACTATACACCCATCAAGACTCTGTTTCATATTCAAATGACTTCCCAACACAATATCAATTAACTTAAAAAAATAAAAATATCAAAAGGAGGAAAAAATAACAAAACCCAAACATGAATGTATCTCTTAACTCAAGGATCCCACCAACATTAACCGCACCCAGCACGATGCCCTGCAAAAAAAAAATTAAATACCCCCGCATAGCAAAAAACCCATTTCAATTTCGCATATGTTACCTGCGCGCTCTGCGCAAAAGACCTCAAGTGGCTCACCAGACACCGCGCCAACTTGGGGCGCGACACCATCGCGACACAGCGTACAGGAGCTGCGACATCTCAATCTACACATTGTATCTGCAAACATCCATGGAGATGAACACCTTTTCCTCAGTTCCAGCCTCCCTTGAATCTTGGGTCCATCGCTTTGCATTTCTTTTTTTTAAGTGTGGTGTATATCTTTACCATCTTTACCCCTCGAATCCACTCAGCTAGGCTAATGTCAAAACTCTTCCAACGACAACAACAACTGCTCCTTCTACATTGGGAGTTGGAGTTGGTTGGTAAGCAAATCAATAGCACGATGCTCAGTTCTTGATAAAAAGAAAATAACTTCAATGTCCCGTCGCAGTGGAGTTGGCTTATAGTATAAGTATAGTATCGTGCGATACAAATCAAGATATTTGCTTGCTCCAGCTCCACCTTTTCTCTGGAAAACCACGCTCAGTGCAAACTACTTAATTGCTTAATTAATTGGTGTATCCAGATCGAGAGGGAGGCCAAATTGGACATTATTTCAATATCCCAATGATCGTTGTCATTGAATTGCCTCGAACTGCAAACTCTGAACATTAACGATCGAAGATGTGTTTTACGAATAAGCAATTCCGATGTTCTTAGGTCATGCACAGGGGCATTCATTTATACCGTTCAAGTTGAATAACCATAGGATTGGTCAACAAATGAGATTTTTCGAGAACAAAACACATTGACTGTATACGCACGGACATATAGTTGTATACAAGGTCGATCGGTCGCTAGTTAATGTGATAATTAAATGTGACGTGCTTCACAAAAATGTAAGCTTTTATGGTGGCAAACGGCTCTTAACTTGATCGCCATATAGCTGTAAATGGAGCATAAAGTTGCTGAATTTAGCGCTTTATTAAGATGTTTCGAATGCATTGAATTTATAAAGAGCGAAGTTAAATAGTTTTTCCAAACCAATGGGTTTGACTATAGCGAACTTTACTTATTATTTTCAAAGGAATGAAAAGTTTATTTGAAACGAAGGCGGATATTATTAGGAATTGGAGCATAATTTTAATGTAGGGAAATTTGAGTGGGATAGCTGAAGTCTATAGGAGTTTGAGCACACAATTTTGAATTGTATTTAGATACAAATGGTTAAAAATCATTAAAAGAAAAACAAAGTTTATGTTGAATTAAGAATTTCAAAACCATTTTTTTCTTCAGCACAGCACTAAATCGTCACCTTGATTTAAAGAGTTTACTTCGGGATATCCAAGAGTTGAGATCTGAAAAGTCGAAAACGGGAAAGAAGACGTTTAGGAAATATTTTGCCATGAATCAGGATAAAAATAAAATACACGACTGGGTCGCACGAACTATTAACAATATAGCACCGTGTGGCACATATATGCATGAAACTTACAGTTTAGACGGAAAAATTGTAAAAAAAACACTCAAGTGGAGACAAAAATTAATTTTGAAAAAAAAAATTATATAGGTACCAATTTTCAAAATACATATCTAATTTTCAAAAAATTATTTTAAGATTTCTTTAAAAATCCAAAATTTGTCTTTTGAAAATTTTGATATGCAATATTATTCAAACTTATTAGAAGCTCTTGTGTAAAAAAAAAATTAAAATCGGTTCAACAGATAATGAGATAGGCGAAAGTAAAAAAAAATGGTAGAATGAGAGATACCGCTTTTAATCGATAAATCCCCTTTTTTCCAATAATATATGATCGTATCTACTGATATTAGCTCACATAAAAATTTTAATCAAAACAGTTTTTGAGAAAAATGATATTTTACGATAAATGACATTTTTCAAATCTGCTAGATATCTAATGTTAAAAAAACTACTGATTGCCAAGTTTAATAAAATCGATCAAGCTGTTTTCGAATTATAAAGTTCTTAAACAAATTTTGAAACTTTTTTTAAAAATCAAAACAAACACTAAATTTTTTAAATTGTGGTGGTACAAAACCTTTTCAAACAGTCTTCATAAAAAAATTTAACACAATCAGTTCAACTGATTTTGAGAAAATCGAAAATCAAAAAAAATCGTTCTATGGGCTGTAAAATTTATAACCATTTTTCGGAATTTTTTTTTATGAAATGGTAGCCTTTTTATAAAAAAAAATTACTGAATTTTTTTAAGGGTTGGGCACGGTTTTAAGAAAAATAAGAATTTCATCATTTTCTAAAAAAAAAATTGGATGGCAGGTACCGTTATTTTTGGTCCTAAACAAAAAATAAAAATAACCTATCGATGGAATGCCCAAAGAAAGATTAAAGAAAATCGACCCTCCCGTTTAGGGTTTAGCCAAGAAGACAGACAGACAGAATTGCGAGCCCCACTTTTTCGACTTCACTATCATCGTAATGTTAAGTTTGATCATAATCTCGAGTTCGAGATTACATAAGCATTCTATAAATAAATAAATAAATTATAGTACGTACCTATGAGTAGCAAGTAAAAATGGCCTTCGATTTTAAAAATTTAGAGGATGAACTGTAAAAAGCCTAGTACTCAGTTCGAATGAAAATAAAATTTCCATTCCTAGTACCAAAATATGAAATGAAATATGAACCGGTTCTTCAATGAATTTCACGCAACAATTTCATTTCCCAACGTACGACGACTAGGAAAAATTCTAAGGTGGTTTTGAAATTTTTGACATATTTTGTCAATCAATTTGTTAAAATACAAATTCTGAAATAAAGAATTTTTTTGGGATCTCGGATTGTCTTTTCTAGAGTTTTTATTATTATCAAGGAGCACAGTCTTTTTAGGAATTGCCATTCAAATTAATATTTAATATTAATATTTTTTCATTCAAAGTGAGTATTAGAAATTTCAAATTGTGTATCAAAAATTCACGTGAAGAATTCATTATGGATTCATATTGAATTTCAACGTGTATTTTAAAATGTTTTTATTTTTTCATTTCACGGGAGGTGAATACTTATAGGCTTTATAGGGTGAAATAGTGAAAAACAGCAATAGATTTTAAATTTTCTTTCACAGCAATCTCAGTAATAAACATGATTCCTCAGCAATATTGTTTTTTTTTTTAATCTAAGGAAAAACATTTTTTTTATTTAGCTATTTATAGGGTGAAATGGGGTGAAAAAAAACATAGTATCCGACTTGACAGTAAAAACCTTTTTGTTCTCGAAATAATTTTTTTTGAGAATGTACTTCGGGGATGAGTGAATGGGGTGAAAATGACAAAATATATTTTTAAGAATTTTGAAAAAGCCTTTAAAGTTTAATATTTTTTAAAAGTTAGCTTTGCCACCATAATAGTCATCGGAAAAATAACTAAATAATAAACAAAACCAACAAAAATTAGATTACAACATATTTTTTTGAATTTTTAATTTTGGCTTTTATGTAAACATAGAGTAGATTTTTTGCCAAAACTTAAAAGAAATTTAGTAATTAAAATATTAATTTATTTATTCCCCTATTAATTTCAGAATTAATTTTCCAGTCTAATGTTTTGAACGATGTTCTTCCAGATTTCTTTTAAATCGTTCAAATCGTAAAAGTGGTTTCCTAATACTGAAACCATTTTTTTATTAGTTTTTTAAAGATCAGTTTTTCGTTGGTGAGTTAAACCAGAGTTGTTTAACTCTGGCCATTAATTTATTTACAGTTAACTCAAGAGGTAGTTTTTCAAACGATAATTTAAGCGGGGCCTTCAAACTCGGGGATAAAACCTCAAAAGCATCTATTCAGTAAATCCAGAGTTATAACTGGTCAAATATGGTGAGATTACTCAATGTCGCACTACAAAAGTAGTTGTGAAGATTTTGAAAATATTTGTTTTTATCAACTCACAGTCGTAAATCTCTAGAAAAGTTATAACAAAACTTAGTTTATAAATTTCTCTATTATAAAAATGATGTTTTCTGATTAAATTCGCGATATTCTTTTTCACATTTAACCTCTTTCCTTGCAGAAAAAATAAAACGGATCCACAAACGCCCCATCGCATCATACATGATTTTTTTTCTTTGAACTAATTTTTTTTTCTAGCACAGAATTAAATCTATTTTTATTAAAATTCCACAATAATATGCCCATCAGCTTGACGAGTAATCTATCTTTTCAAATTGGCTTATGGAGTGTTGTGTTGTGTTTATTTTTGTGCCATAGAGAGTCGAAATGTCTTGACCCAGATTCCTTATCGATAGCTGAGATTTTATTTCTCATTTTCTATGAGTGGGTTGATCTATTGTCGATGACGTTCTGCTTCAGCATCTCGTCTCGTGTTTCTCCTTATTTTTATTTCTTAATAAGTCACCATGCTGATTTTTATTTTTATATTCAAATTCGTGACTTGGTACTTTAAGATTTCGTAGCTGGCCTAGCAGGAGGTAACAGTGAGCTCCTGTCTGACGCTGCCGCCGCCGCACTGTCTTAAAATAAAGAAAAAAAAGCGACAGCACCATGATGAAGAACGGTCGGGGGTAAGTGCGAATGAGTGATTTCTTTGGTTCTGTTAACTCTTGTCGATTTGGGTGTTTGTGTGGTGGTGTATAGTGCAGTTTGCCGATGCTGCTGTTGCCCCAAGTCTGCTCCACTCAATCCGGAGGTGAATTGTTTTGCAACCAAAAAAAACTTTTGTTTATTGTTTTTTAAGTTACCAATTAATTTACCCGCCAATATTATATTTATATTCATTTTCTTCATTGGCATAATGTTAAATTAACTGTAGTTAGAGTGAAAAAGCTGATATATACCTACATCAAATGAAAACTAGCTATACAGTACATATATGTACACACATATTATGTACAGTGTTTGATGGGGGAAAGTTTCAATGAACAAATATGGAAACTCTGAGGAGTTTACAAATTTGGTTCTATATGCTGCCACCGGAATAACCAACGACTATGAAGTCTACTATATAAAGCGATCGAAGTTGCCAGCACTTTCAGCTGATGCTCATAAATATTTGCAGGGATCATAGGTCAAAAATGGTTTTAACTAAAGGCTATGCATGTTGCTAGCGAAGAAATATAGATAAACTGCTGCCAAAACAAAAGATTTTTATCGCATGGCGTTATTTTATTGGGGTTTAGTTTTTATTTAAGGGCAAGACGTTCAACGTTATATTGATGATATTTTATGGGAAGAAGTTGCAAAGCCTGCAGGTTGTTGGACTACATATATTGCATTTTAAATCGTTGGCGGCAGCAACTCTGCGAAGTCCTCTGATAAAACATTGCCTTATTCAGAGTTTAAATTGTGATAATTTTGTAAGGAGATATGCTACAGTGAATAGCTTCCTGCAATTTGACTTGAAATTTTAATTCTTAAAAGATCAAAAAAGTGTGTTTATCAAAAGAAAGCTTTAATAATTCAAAAAACAAAGATTGCTCTATACTAAAGAATCATGTAAAACCCATTAAGAAAAAAAAACTATAAGAAATATTAATACGTTTTTGCTGAACAACTTTTGTAATCAAAATGGATGCAAATTTCTGAATTAAGTTGGAATCGTTATATTTCAAACAAACATACTAAGTTTACAAAATAGGAAGAGAATATGTTAAAATATACTTAAAGATTTTTTATCGACCAAAACTTGAAAAGATATAGAAGGTAAATAAAAAAAGAATCTTCTTTTCTATATTCCTGATATTATAAAACTAATATTTGATGTATAAGATATAAGAAGAAGTAATTCGGATATTAAACGGATCTAATTGGACCTCACTCTGCAACTATATACCGGATGCATTATCATATAGAAACCAGTACACTGAACACTAAATTTATTCTATTTTTATGTTACAAATCATTAAAATTGTCAAACTAATTTTTTTGTATTGTAAATCATTCCAAAATTGCCAAAAATAATAAATAAATTAAGTATAAAAATCTTATTTTATGTTTGCAAATCATTAAAATTGTTCAAAGTTTAAATTCCTATTTATTCAAAAATTGTTAAATTAAGCTTATAGTTTATAACTGCTAAAATCATTAAAACTGTCAATCTGGCTGACGGCTTTTGCCATTGCTTTATAGAATTTGTTAAAATTGCAATTCGAAGAAAATTTAATGATTCAAATAAAATTCATTTCAACAACTATAAGATATAAGAATACCTCGCTAACTGTGTCTTTAGGTACTCGAATAAGTTAAAAGTAGAATAGAAAGGCAAGTTTTATGCAACAAATTTTTTTTTTACCAATTTAAAAAAAAAGGCTTCCATCTTCCATTCGGGATCATCATCAATTCTTCCTTACCAAGCCTCTTCAAGGTGGGCTTTGGACACGAATACCATATTATAAACAATTTTTAGTGAGCTCTTCTTTATTTTATTTTATAAATTACCTTCTAGAAAACTCTAAAGAATGGAGTTAAATTTAAAAAAAGGTATCTTAAGTAATTTTGTTTAATTATCAAAAGTGTCCTCCTTCAAACGTGTTTTTCATTAAATTTTAGTATTTAGTAATAGAAAGTGCCTTTAACTCTTCATATTCTATAATGTTTAATTCGATATTTTATTTATTCTTTTGCGTTTATTTAATTTAAAAGATTTAAATACGATACAAATTTAATACGCCATAACACAAGCTTCCAGTCATCACTCAACCAAGACTAAAACCCTTCTAAATAAATGATAAACACCTTTTAAGTATTGACGTTAATAGTTATTTACTTATTTAAAAAGACTATAGTCAGTTTTAAAGCACTTACCGAAAATGAGTTAACAAGAAAACTTATTGATACTTTGCAGTAAATATGTACATACTTCATAATTAAATTCTGTCTTCTTTAAACTTTTGCAAATATCTAAAATATACCTTTCAAGAATATTAAAAGAAAATTCATAAAATAATTACAAGCTATGAAAGTCAATATAAAAAATTGATTGATGCAAGACCGTAACCCTTTCACTAAAACTAATTACAGTATGTTACCATGTAGAACTTATTATAAAATTACTAAAGTTACACTGTTCGAAGCAAAACCTTACAAAAATTCAAGCAAGTACATGGATTTTTGTCTACCTTCTTTGTAGTACATTATACACATATCAATTTCTTACACTGGCCTACTTAGGAGTTTCATTTTTCAAATAAACAATAAATACTGAACTATCCCCATACCAAGCCCCACATTGACAACAGAATTTCTACCTCCAGACACACTCAGTCACAAAGTCAATTTCAAATCGATTGACACATTGAGTTACGCCGATGAACTACATCCAATGGACCAATGGAGAGAACTCCATCGGTGGTAGTAAGTAAGTGGATGGATGGCGGTGGCGGCAA
The DNA here is from genome assembly GCA_929447395.1 of Epistrophe grossulariae. NCBI lineage: Eukaryota > Metazoa > Arthropoda > Insecta > Diptera > Syrphidae > Epistrophe > Epistrophe grossulariae. The sequence continues at coordinate 163,462,645 of OV839566.1, read as the reverse complement.
CGTATGCAATGCGCATGCAACCGTCCCATGTTCGACAAACGTGATGTGCACTAGAGCTAGTCGGATTCAGAATCAGAGTATCTATACCCAGTATATAGTAGAGTATCTGAGGCCGTCATGCTCTTTGGCCATGGTAGAGTTTCTTGTTGTTAACAAATGTTTTCCGGCCAAAACACACGCAACATAATCACATGCGTGAAACAAATCGCCAATATGTTGGCCCACTTTTTGATCTGCTGTAATATGAAATACAATCTGTTCCATTCATCACTCAAAAACCATAAACACACCAAGCTCCATTACCAACCAGCATCAAGCGACATTGTTGGTATACATAAAACAAGGCGCGCAACTCAACGAGAATTCGATCTCCACTTACATTCGGCCATGCGCGCAGATTTAATTACTTTTTAAACAGGCTATCCAATATCGGCTATTAAATCAACTACTATGTAGTAGGTACTTCCACTAGAGTACTAGAGCAATGTGAAATAATTGTAAACAGCAGCGTTTGACCCTGTGTGGTGCAGTTTGGTTGCATTCGGATGCCATACCCTTGTGCGATTATTTCATTGAAATGCGCGTAGTGAAACCAGATCGACTTTGGAACATGACTCTCTACATAATATTCGCCCACATATCGTTTGGCCGATATGTGTGAATACGGAATTATTTTCAATGATCATCAATCAAGGTTTCGGGGATAGAAGAGGCTTTGAAAAGGTGAGTTTTTGTACCAGCTGCCAAAAGTCTGTATAGCTTTGATTTTAAATTGAATTTTTCTCTTATTAATTTCTTTGAAAAACAATCATCTGTGAATTGGCTAGTGATGCCACTTTGACGAAATGAAGAAGAACTTGAATCTTAAATGAAAAGTGCACTCTACCTTAAAGTTCTTTAAAATGCTTTTCTAATGTCTACACACCTCTCGGAGTACCTACATAAAAGGCTTTTTTCTTATAAATCAAAGTCTAGATTTAGATCAAAAATTTGGCGAAATTCGTCTTTATAATCCTGTGTAAAATGAATATTATGCTAGGTTTCCAATTGTCTTTTACCAACTGACTAAAGACATATTTGACAAATTTTTTCTACGATTTTATTTTGGAATCAATCCTGTCAAATCTGTCTTTCGTCAATTGGTAGAAGACAAGTCGAAATCTAGCATTGAACTGATTGCATCAATGGGCCGAATTTCGAATTTCTACAATTCCTTGCGAAAGTACAGCTCGGTAACTGATTGGGTATATTTTTTGGCTATTCCATGGTCCGTATAAACTTAAGTCTTTTGCTAAATAAAATTTTAGAAGTACTTACGTATACAGCTTTATATCGTATTCGTGTGGTAGGTGCTGGTATGGAGTTTTGCAAATCTTTTAAATTTTAATTTGGTGATGTTCTTGCAATTTGTGTGAAAACCTTGGTCATTTTCAAAACTTCTGTTTTTATCTACGTATAAATTTTTGTTCAGGGAACTGCCTCTTACGTGGAAATGACAAATACCCCTTTGTATAGACAAATTTAGTTAAAATCGTTATAGTAGAATGTGAGAACAAAAATTTTACAAATTGCAGGATCGCTAGATTTTGTCAAAAGGATTTTCAACAACTGTTTCAATATCTTACCTTCTACCTACCATTATTTAGGGTTCCAAGAAAATCTTTTTTTAACCCTGTTAAAATGGTCAAACATTACAAATAAAATAATTGAGGTTCTTAAAAAAAAAGTACTTAAATTGGCAACATTGGTTACTATAAGCTCAAGGTGCTATTCAATCAAAGACATAGCAACGTCTGCAATAACAACTTGAGTTGGATGAAAGTGCAACAAACACAGCACTTTCCCATCCTTGGGCGAGGTGTGGTACACAAAAGTGGATTAAGTCAATAGCAGCAATACAAACATACATACATATTTATAGCAAAACAAAAAGAGAAACAAACCCAAAGAAGCTAGTTTATAAGTTGGAGCACTCCGGTTATTTCAATCAGAGTTAGAAAATAGAGTTGGTATACTCAAATACACGTTCCATGATGAACAAATAAATGGGACAATTCTCTGGTGACTTAATTTATTGGATTGGAAATCGTGTTAAGTGTAAGCAGGTGTGAGACGGAAGTATGCATACGCGATCGAGAACATAATTCTATGATTAATTTGAGTGGAGATCATAAAATTGTGACGGTAGTATTAGTAGGTATATATAGTGATGGTGATGGTGGAATAGTCTTGTTTCCTTTCTTATATGATTAATATTTGTATTTGCAAAACTACTGCAAGGAATGTGGGAAACCGTAAATTGCAAAATATGGCCTTAAAGATAAGAGATCTCTGTCCTGATTGGGATTTTGCTGCAAAACTTTTATTCTAACATAGCGTTACGTGTCAGAATTAAGAGCTATTTGTCATAATTCATATATGCAGACGATGTCTTTAAACTTCTTATACAATGTAAATGAAAATGTTGAATGGGACTGCTTTTAAAATCCACGATAGAGTGCCAGTGTTTAGAAAATTGGCATTTTTTTTTATTTTGCCAAATAAAATATTACAGACTTAACCACTTAATAGATTGTTTTGACAGCAATTTTAAGTAACCGAAAAAACCCATTTTGACAATTTTTTCTCTCAAATAATGGCTCAGGCTTTATCGAATTGTGTTCAAAAATCAAGAGTTCGGTATGCGTTGATGTTGTATTATCCCTTTAGTTTTACCTCTAATGATCACAAAAATCTGTGGAACAAGTCTGCTTCTATTTTCCAGCTCCTCACTTCATAAAATTACTGAATTTAAGAACCTTCCACAGGAATCAACCAATTGAAATAGAAATGTCATATTCGAAAGAATTTCGATAAAACTCCGGAACAAAATGGAAGCATTTGTTTGCGAAAATTGTCAAACTTTGGGATAACTCCAATATAGGTTTATAGCTAATGGCCTGACCGATTTCGTCTCTGTTTGGAGAACAGGGAGTTACTTCTAAAAAAACATTTTTTCGTTTCTATAAACTAAATAAATATATTTTATCTGTTTGAATAAATTCTTTATACCTACTAAACAACATTAATCTAGATTGCAACTTTTTAACTCAACAATATGATATTTAGATTGTAGGTATCCTACCTAACCTACAAGTTTTAAATAATAAAAAAAAAATTATAAATGCAAATTCAACAGAGACACAAACAATGCGTAACACCGCAAAGATATAATTTTCCTGCATCATAAATCAGATTTAAGCTCATAAAATGCAATAAAGCTGCGACAGGAAACTGATCAACGGCAAAAAGCTGCTTTCAAAAGACCCCGATATCTTGACTATATATGTATCTATGTATAAATATTCAGTCTACAAACACTTCAAATCCAATAATAAAAAACAAAAACCAAAAAACTACGCCAGACATATTGGCCATAAGTGCATTGTCTGAAGTGTATATCTGCATCGACATATACTATAAAGCATGGTGCGATGGCGCGATGGTGGCACAAAGTACCGAGGTAAGTACCTACATATACCTATACCTATATACTCACTCATTTTGTATTCCGAATCTGAGAATTAGAGTTCCAAAATTTATTTCTGTTGTTCAGTTTTGATTTGATTTCTGCGTGGAGCTAAGTTTAGTTTATTTTTATTGGCATCGCGGTTGTTGTCAGGGTGCGTATGTCATTCATTAAGTACTAAACCAAGCGGAACTGGCGGTGTCATTTCAGTGCAGGCAACAGACTGCAGACACACGTGGCGTGGAATATGACATAAGTGTCTGCGCACCGTCATGAGTTGCATGTGGTCCAAAAGATATTGTATTTTTGTGTGTGGTATAAGTTGTTTTATAGTGTAGCCATTTGGAGTTGAACAATTGACCGCCCACAACAACTTTATACATTGCTATAAAAATGAATCTTTAGATTTGGGTATTTGAAAATTCTAAAGGATATGAAAAATTAATGAATTACATAATCTTTCAAAAACAAAAAAAAAAACTAACTATCCCAGAAATAGTACAAGTAGGTACTGGTATTATTTATCAATATCACCAAAAATTATACCAGGCCAAGTTGACTGCATTTTATTGTTCCCTGAAGTAAAAATTTGGCCCAAGTGGCAGTATTTCACATCTTTCCACAAATTTACAAAAAAAAAATTTGTTTCAATAATCATTGCTTGGAGCTTAAAATTTTTTAAATATTTTTTTTGTCAAATTCAGTCCTTTGATCTCATAAAAATTATCTAATTTTCAAAATATGAATAATTTAGCCCCCCTTTCACACCAGGAAACTAGAAGGGCACCAAACCAAGTAAGAGTTGTGAACGGTCTACGATTGGTGGAGATTGGAAATTAAAAGGAAACGTCAAAAAATCTCCAGCAACTTGTTTTATCGTGTGAAAGGGGACATTTATCTTTAAAAAAGTTATTATCAATTTTAAATTTTATTTAATGTTGACAACACTATTAATTAGACAGCGACCAACAAAACTGCGTCCTTAAAACGCCAAATGTCAGTTTATATACAACACGTTTGTTAAATAAAGGTATACCTACTATTTGCAAGCATCCAATACTCCTCTTTTAATAAAATAAATTTATTAAAGTTTATTTTCTCGAAATCTAGAATTTTCAACTTGTTCACCACAAACTCTTTATACTTTCTAGAAAATAATCTTACTATAAGAATTTCAAACATTGAATTAAATTGTTTGATGGAACTTATAAGTGAAGCTTTAAAGTTTTTTTTTTTTATTTTCATTTTGCAACTGATCACGTTTTCTTATAAATGTCCCAAAATGATTCCTTTTTATCACTGTCCATTTCATTTTCACTTTGGAAATCCTATCTGAGACGCGAATCCACCGCATCAGTTTGATCATTGTATTGTAAGTCCAGGTGGCTACTTTCGTTACACGATATCAGCACCAGACAACAAAAGCTCTTCCCCACAACACTTTCACTCTTTTACACTCGTTTTATGGTGCTGCATTGTTCATTCTTCTGCCAAATTGCCGCCAACCGTTTGCCTCCTTGGACAGACCTGGCCAGGCCAGTCACTCACTCTCTTGCAAGCAATCTTCCAGTTTGCCAACAGCATGCTCACACACAAAAAACCAGCGCCCCAACAAATGCCTGTCTTCGTCATCAGTTGTATAGTTGTTGCGGGGTCTCCTATGGAAACCAACAGCTCCTCAGCAAAACCAACAACGGCTGAAAAGTTCTCATTTCAGGTTCAATTTTTGTTGTTGTTGTTGTTGTTGGCTGACACTGCCACTTCAATCTGACGCAAAATACAAAATTGTTAACAAAAAACTCCAAATCTCAAGAAGAAGGTGCGGAGCTAAAGGAAATCTTGCACAAATACTTGAATATTTTTTTCTTCCTCGCACCGCGCTGGCACTGCCATTTATGCCTTTGAATTTCCCGCTGAGACGACAAGACCCATGGCAGAGGAAAGCTTAAAGAGGCGGGAAACTGCAGAGCCACATATTAAGCCAAAATCAACTAAGCTATATAAGAGTGTGCAGTATCTGTTTAATCTGAGAGAATTATTTTTGGCATGAGTCTGGGTCTATGGAAAACTTCACAGACTGGAAATAATTTCAATCTTTTGTGACAATTTTTGTGACCATAAACTAAGCGTTCTTCCGAAATCTGAATCAAACTGACCGATACTTCCACGACTTGTTGCACCGTCGCGCCGCACATAACAAATTGTTGTAATTGTTGACCGCAGATTGCGGTCGTAATGGAATAGGGGGTCTCTTTTTAAGTTTTCCCACTGCCCAGTCCAATGGCTCGCGCAAGTCAAAAAAAAGGCCAAGTGAGGCTAATAGCCATTGATGCATTGTTTTCTGGGGCAATAAACAATTTTCCATTTCAGCCACTTTTAAGCGTTCGCGGGTTAACCATAATGTTAAATGAATTAACCAGAGCCTATAGAATAGGATAATTTGTTTTGTAGGTTAGGTACATATACATATATCTAGGTAGGTAAGGTAGATACATACATTTACAGTTAGATTTGATTGTGTAAAATATTTAAGAATATGGTATACCTATACTCGCATTGGAACTCAATATTTTCTTGTCCTTCGTAAATATAGGCAGGTAGGTTATATGGATAGATACCAGCTGTTGTTAGTATTTTCAATATTATTAATTGTGCGTCGAGTAATAAAAATTCTGGAACTCAGCGGTGGTAAAACGATATGGTGTGTATATGGTGTAGTCATCATAAGTACAAAGTTATAGACTCATTAGGCTCAAAGTTTTAAGACGATTTAGTACATATCAAAGCATTTTTAGTATGATGCTTGGTAAAAAATAGGTTTTTCCAAATTTTAAAGGAGTAAGCTAGAATACAATCTTTTCAGAATTTAATTTAATTCACCAATTGCCTATTTTATCTCCAAATTGACAATTATTAATGTGAAAATGGTATGTTTCTTTCAGTGGAGGATCCACGGGGGGGGGGGGGGGGGGGTTCGGGTGCGGACCTCCCCCATGAGCCTTTAAACCAAATATTTTTATATTAATTTATTTATTTATTAAATATTTATTTCTCTTCGACCTAAATTTGGTCAACGTTTAACCTACTTAATTCCAGAAAGCCCATCTTTTTATAAAATTTCTATTAAAAATTTCTTTAAGTTCGTAATGATTACGTATACCTCCAAAACTTCAAATGAATCTTATTGGAAATAGGGATATACATGCTTACATTAGATTGTGACTGCATAACAGTTTTATGAAGGAAACTTAGTTCAAGGGCTTAAGGTATGCTGCGATGGCCCGTAAATATTTTTAAAAACTTCACAAATTTGAAAATTTTTAAGATTAAATTTTTCCAAAGTTAAGTTTTTCTAAAATGGTACAACCGACGAGATAAAAAAAATCGCTTTCTATTTGTAACTTTGCGAAGGAACTTAGCGTGAAATTAGCACCATCATTTTCGATTTTCAAACAAAAAAGTTGTGCTGTAGGTATTGTAATCAACTTGTGTTATCATGTGCCGCATATATTTTTTTTAAATTCGCAAATTTTAGGGATCAGTTTTTTTTTTGCAAAATAATGATTTTCAAAAAATCAAAGTTGTGCTGTATTTTGCTCAAAAAATGATTCGCATATTTATAGCTTTTATGGCCAAAAATAAATATTGCGAAGCGTGAGGTTAGCACCGCCATTTTCGATTTTCAAAAATAAAGTTGCGCTGTATTGTGCTCAACTTGTGCTGCCATTGTGCCGTAAATACTTTTTTAAATTCGAAAATTTGCAATTTTTTTTTTCAAATATACGATTTTTTAAAAAGTTATACATCATGCGCTGTTTTAAGCTTAGTTTGTGCTTGCTTGTGTTTTTTTTCTGAAAATAAAAATTGGCGGTGCTAACTTCACGCACATAAATAATGTAGCACAAATCGCACACAAGTTTTACTTCCCTTTAAGTTTTCTATTTCCCCATGACCAAATCCTGGATCCGCCACTGGTTTCCTTACTTTTTTTTCATGAACTGTCACTGTTTTGCTGGAAGAAAGGGCTTCTGAAAATTGCCTGAGCTCAAAAGCTTTACAAAACTGTATTGCTTATTGATTGTTTCATAGAACAAGGGTGTATATTTAATATGAAAGTCAGTTTTAAGGTGTTACCATTTTTATTAATAAGACATTTAAATTAGGTACACTTAAAAACTGTTTTTCAGTATTGAGTTAAATCAGAAATGGCTTACTGTACTGTGTGGATTTAATATAAGCTTTTAATTTTAAGAAATTGCTATTAAAGCACGTCGCTACAATGTACATAGAACAAGTCTAAGTCACATTTACAAAATTTTTCAAGAAGAACCTAAGTCCGTAAAATACTGCCTTTCGACATTATGATTATACCCGTATTCCATTTTTGAAATTCTGAATGAACTACTCCACGTAGGAAAGGAATATGTGGAATATGTAGGAAATGTGTGGAACACAACCAATTTCATTATGGCATAAAAAAAAACTTATTTTTAAACTTTGAACTTAGACTAGTTCTGCATTTTATCGACTATGTCTTCAGCTATTCCAGACGGAATTCAATATATTTCCTAAGTTAACTCCAAGTTAATTCGAAATTTAAATTGTATAAACTTTCAGGGTAATTTCAGGATAAATTTGGTTAATATCGCACAGAAAAACTGAGCCTTATGCTTTTTATATCTTCCCATGTTTAGTTGAATATTAATAAGGACTTACTTACTTAATTATGAAAATCCCAATTGAGTGGTTCTTTTTTTTTTATTAAAATTTTCAAATTTTTAAAGTTTTGAGAAAAAATAAAAAAAAAATAACGTACTGAAATTGATTCAAAATGCTTAAATAAGTTCTTTTTTTGTCAAATAAATGTAAGCGACTCGATTTATTCAAATACATTACAATGTCTATTATATCTGTAATCTTGTATTTTTTTAAGCACTTCTATTTACCAAGTTACTTCTCTCCACATTGAATTCGTGTGGCAAACTATTAAACCGAAAAACTAATAACAATAATTGATTGTACCTGCCAAATTATATTCAACAAATACTATTCCCAAATTGGTTTTATCGCAATTTAAGATGCACGAACTCATGGAATCGTCTCTTTGCTGCAAATCGGTCAGCAGTTCTTCGTCTGAGTAGTATCAGATCAACACTAGGCCATGGAATCTGTTCAGTTGAGTAATGCTCCTACTTTTCGTAGTTTTGTTTTGTTTTTTTTAAGTAAATAATGTTGCATCTATTACAAATTTACAAGTTTTTTTTTATTTAACGAATAAAAGATTTAACGAATTCTTGGAATGGTGATATTTGAAAATGTTTTGAAAGTTTAATATACTATCTAAATATTGTATTTATTTATTTATCGCCAATATCACGCACACAGAAATTACGGTTGAGAGTTTTTAGTCACTAGTTTAGTTTTCCATGAGCTGTCCCGCAATCAAATTCATTTTTTTAAATTTCAGATTTTATGAACTCAAATTAATCAACAAAAAAATGTATATTTTTAAAATCAGAACTTTTTGGAAAACAATAAAACAACTGAAACACCGTAAAATCTAAAAATATTCTATAAATAAAATGTACGACTGGCTCTTGGTCTATTGGTCCAAGGTTATGAAATCATTTTATTTATTATAGTAGATGTAAAAGGTACCTATAGTCGAAATTCATATTCTTTAAATAAAGGCTATTTTTACAATGGCAACACTTTTTCCAGTGACAGTATATTTGACAGCTGACAGATGTTTTGTGTTCAGTATACAAATTTTGCCATTTTATCACTATAAATATAGACTTAGGTCAGAACAATGCTTACAAATTGTGTAAGTTTATTTCAAAAATTGTGCCAAACATAATATATAAGGTCTGTTAGCTAAATGAAAAAGCTAAATGTCGTATCTCCTAATTTTTATTTGAGAAGTGTAGTTTATTCAGGAGTATTGGCAGCAAGTGTGATTGCTTTGAGCGATCTCTAAGGTACATACCTACTTTGTTCAGAATGACTATGACTAATAACACCTCTCGTCCAAGCTGTGACTATTTGCAATTTCCAACTGCCCCAACCAACCGTTTACATAAGTCCCCCTAGAAACTCAATATACAATTGCTCATCGACACATAGATATATACATGGCGTGGAAAAATTTACTTGGCGCCAATGTGGTCAGAGCATTTTGCACAAAGGTTGCTATCTGTGCCTGGCTGACGACCATGCACTGAGACAAAAGGAATGTGTAGATACAGGTGATGGATTCTTGAACTTCTGATGCTGGTTGTGAGCTGTTGACTCAGCGCAGCACATCAGTTAACAGTACCACTCATGCGCTTCCTGCACCGCATTGGAAGGTGGAACGACATGAGAGGTGACATTATGAGCGAGTTTTCAGTGCCGCTGCCCTGATTACGCTGATGGCTCGAACGAACAAAGTTGATTCATTGTAATTATCAGGTGGACTTAATGGCCAACAATCAATATGTTTATCACCCCTGAATTTGGTCGGGCGGGTTGTTTCCTGCTTTCGCGTTTCGCGGGTGTTCGTTTCGTAGTTGTTTGTGTATTGTCAATTAGTGAAGACTTATACCGCTCTTCGAAGCACCACTTAATGTGACTTTTTGTTTTTTGACCATTTTTTTTTTTTTTTTTTTTTCATTTTGCTTCCTTTTGTGCAGCCTTATGGGAGACGAGCACATCTTTATCAGTAATTTATCAAGGGTAGTATTTCTTGGGAAATATTTTTTTTTTATTTTATTTAGATCGAGTTCTTCCTTTTTGGTTTGGTTTTGTTTTATTATTTTATTTTGTTTTAGTTGTCGAAACAAAATCGACTGTTAAGTGGTCGTTATTGAAAAGAAGTCTTCGGTGACCGCGATTTCGGCAAAGGTTTTACCTCGGATATTGTGTGTTGCACAAATCAATTCGTTTTTAATGGAGCGCAGGCATGGTTATCTCTTAGAAGAAGAACGAAGGGCAAGAGGTGCTAATGTGATGAAACCGTAACGCAGATATCGAATGCAAGCGGGGCTAATTGATTTTTGATGTCCCTTGTACCGAATTAAGAAAAAAAAATGTATGAAAGAAATAAACTTCGATTGTATCGGGAATAAAATGTGCCCAAATTTGGTTCCTTTTTTGTGAGAAATTTTTAAGCTCGGAAGCATGAAATAAATTGCAAAAGAATTCTAACGAAAATGTGGATTTGAATTACACTCATACTAAGAAAGTTCAAAATATGCATTTGTATCTAGTTCAATTTTTCCAGAAACAATCGAAAAAATTAGTAGTAATAACAATATATTGTGTATTTCAATTACCTACATTTATAAAAATTCGGGTAGATACTGTTTATAAAATACAATTTTTAATGAAAACACGATTGATGTTTCTTTAAACTATGAGGGTTAATTTTAGCAATTTTGAATCAATGGGCTTTTAATGGATCCCAATTTGGTATTTTTTTCGAAGATTTTGACTCTCTTCACTGGATTCGTTCAGCAAACGATTAAGCAAAGAATAATTTTGATTGGGTCTGGTTTTTTGATTACATTATGCAATGCAATTTTACGTACAGTAACGGATTAAAAAATGTTTTTCAATATAAATGTTGTCTAAAAAGACTCCTTTTATTATGATAAAGTGCTGATTTTGGTGGTAACACAGTGCATGATCTAGGGAACCAAGCTGTTTTTCATACTATCATGACAAGGTCCCGATAGCAAGACCGGGATGATTGTTTTTTTAGAGCTATTTATTAATTATAGGTACATTTCTTGTCAATTTTGATTTAGAAAACTCAAAGCCTCAAAACAAAATTTCTACAAATTTCAAGATTTCTGGGAAAAAAGTACTTACCTTTCTCCATTTCACTTGATTTGGACACAAAAGAGAAATTAAACACAAAGCCTTTTTTGTATAAACTTGCTACAAGATATCTGTTAACATCTCTATTCATAAAAAAAAACACAATTTTTCACCAACCAGCTTCTCCGCATCCATTTAGCAAGGAGAAAAAAAACCCCATCATCACACCATCATCATCAATTCCCACATTACCTTCAACTTCGTCCGCCACTGCCGACAGAACACTCTGAGTCCGTTCCCTCGGAAAAAAATTCACCGTTATACGATCTGCAAGCTTGTAACTCCATCGGGACTACGCTATAACGCAAACGCACCATCGCAGCTCAACATTGGACCAACCGCACATCCCATATATAAATATACACGATCAACGACCACGACAACATAAATAATTTGATCTACAAAATAGTACAAGTTCAAAGACATAAATTACATAATATTAGGTTAACTCACATCACACTAAAAGCTTCCCAGTTCCTAAGCCGCTTCAGCTATAAAGCAATAGAATAAGCAGCAGCCAACACAGCACCAGCCTCTGACATCTAAGTCCAAGATCAGATGCTGGTTTGTTGGTTTCGGATATATATATAGCTATATGAGTGCCTATAGAGCGGCAATGAAGACACCGCCAGCCGCGAATGCGGCACCACACCACCAGGAAGACGAACAGTCAGACGACGCTGAAGATATCGGTGGTATAGGTCTTTTTTGTGCGTATCTGCTGGTGGCGGATGCATCCCCATCATCTCAGTATAGTTACACAGCGCGCACGGCAGTAGCTGCCGAGATCATAGATCAGAATTTCCAGCCGTATAGCCGAAGATAGACGGCTGGAAGTCAACTTGGTCAAAACCATCCGCCACACAATTGAATTCCATTACAAATATTTATATGGTGATGGTGCGGGACAAGCTAAGAGAGGAGAACCAGTACCAAGCACGAACACACGAATAGAACGGACGGACTGACGGACGCAAATGGTAGGTATGAGGTACGCAAGTACCAGCTAACCAGGACAGACAGAAGACGAACGATTAAATTTCCCAATTAAGAAGCACTTAAAGACATCATGCGAGGATAACCTGTCAAAAGAGATTTTCGTTTTTCTCGAAGCGCTTGGCGCTGTCAAATTGTGGTCTACCTCTGACGAATACTGAATGAAATGTGCGCACGGCCATGTCCATCTCAGGGATATCAACAGCATTGCCACATTTAAAAACCGAATGGAAATTGTAAAGCCTACAGTTTAACTATTTATCAATTTATTCACTCCTGATTAATTTGAAATTCACCATCAAAATGGAAAATTTATGTATTTTAAAGAATTTCATTTTCTTTCCCAAATTTATCACGAAAGAAAATCTCGTTTTACAAAACTAAATCAAAAAAAAAATTTTAACAAAAATAAAAGTTATAATTATTTTGGGTTATGATTTTTTTTAATTTTTCGTGGTCTTAAAAACTTTAACCTCAAATTAAATCTTGAAGAAATTTTTTTGTCGATAGCAGTTGCTCCGGAAACTTGAAACGAAAAGTCAACTGAAAAGACTTAATCTATTACAATATCTTTGGTTCAGTGGCCCCAAAAAAATCATTTGAAAAATTGAGCTCCCAAAAACGCTTCCTCTATATGGATGACTTAAACGACATTTCTACTTAGTCCATAACCAAAACTACTTTATTTTTTAAAAATAGAAACTTTTAAACCTGGCATCACTGGCCATGCACATGGCAAAAAATAAATAATTTTCTCAACCGGCCTCGGTCAGTCACTCAGTAGTCAGTCATGTGGTCTAACAGAACGTCTGCACCAAGCAATCCTACAATTGGAAGCTTGTGTGACTCTTGTGACAAAAGAGTTGAGTTCCTGTTGTTCTATAATAATTCTCTAAGACATATCAGTGAGATTCCAGCACCAGATGGAAACTTGTGTGTGCAGTGTAATCTATGATATCATCACTGTCTTCAGGTAAGTATACCTACGTTTCTTATCTTCCCTATTATTCGACTGCAATCTTCATCTTTTTTTCTCCAAGAATTTTTTTTTATTTATTAAGTTTGTTAATTTCACTCTCGAATGAACAACTTATATATGATTATTTTGTTTGTATTTGGACTTGGATATTCCAATCAGGCTTGCCAGATTGGGCTATTTATCGAAAATTGGCTATTTCTTTCAGAATTTGCCAACATCAATTACAATATGACAGCCCAATCATGATTGGGCTAAAAATAACCAAAATGAAATCTTGGGCGATATTTTTTTTTCGTACAAATTAATCATAATTATAAATAAAATACTTTTCTCCCCCTAAACATATCCTTAACGCTTGCAATAGTGGCGCTATTCATTGGTTTTGACAATTTAAATCAACCGCAACAATCTTCACTTTAATTTCATTCGGTTTCTCTGTTGTTCCCAGAATTTCCATTTTTATAAGAAAAACAAAATATCTTATTTACTTTTAAATTGGCCTATCGAACTAGTTCAAGACATGGCAACCCTGATTACAATGCCTTACCAACTTGTTGATATATGGAGTTTACTTTCAAAGCATTTTCACGGGGTTAGTTTTTATTGTTTTATATTTTTATTGAGTCGGCAGCTCCAGAGTTTGATCATCATCTACATCAATATTGCAAGGCCCGGCATTCTTTTCAGATCCAGACAATGAGGTGTGAAATGAATTAACGGATGGATTGAGGAACCCTTTTTTAGAGGGTTTATTATCCCTGTGTTTGTATTATTATGAATGCTTTTTTCATCAACACCATATGACTGCATGATGTTGTTTAAACGCAGGGAATGAGTTTAATTTTGTTTGTGGTTGAGAATTCTATTTTCTACAGGTAACAAACAGGGTGATTCATGTTAAATGTGTGAAAAACAATACAGGCGTGAGAAAAAAATAAATAAAAATTCTATAAATCGAAAATTGCATTTGATTTGCAGCTAAATATTTTATTGAAAGTTTTTGTTGATTTTGTATATTAAAATTTTACGCATAGTTGAGGACTTAAGGGCTGCTGCTATAGGTAATCGAGGAAAATTCAAAATTCTGTTTTTTTTTTTGCAAAAAATTCAACTAAAACGACTTCGATTTTAACCGTGATCCTTTTATACGTTAACGTTGACGAATTTTAAAGCTTTGTTAGTTGGTCAATCGTGAGGACCTTTAACATGAGGTAATCTTCTATTAAACTTCGCGAATTGAGGACTAAAACAAAAATTATTGTGATGAATACATTTTGCTTTTGCGCTGTAAAACTGTAAGTAGGTATAGTAAATTAAAATGACAAGGAACTGTTAAAAATGGCAGCAAGTCTTTTAGTTTTTAAAAAATTGAAAATTGCAAAAACTACTTATAAAATGGCACAATATCTTAAAAAAATGTTCATATTTTATACCAACAATGAACAAAATTCTATGCTTTTATCACAAATTGCACAATTTTTTAACTAATCCGCTCTACCATATACATAAAAGTAAAACTCTTAACTCTAACGATTGGTTTATTTCGAAAATGGTAATTTGTATGAAGAAAAGAATGACCATGTTTTTGTAGGAAATTTTCTAAGCTACAAATTATTCAATGAAATTTTTTCTGTACAACTAACTATTTGGGAGAAATTCCTGAAAAAACGTTTTGGAGAAGCTTTAACCCCCGTAAAATTGTTAGCGGCGCTTTTATCGATGAGGACTTTTGATAATTTGTTAAGAACACCACGAGGAGGCTTTATAGCAAAATTCAGTTTTATGACGATTATTTCATAATTTATGTCTAATATGACTGGACTAAAATTACATATTTAAAATTTGTCCTGATTGCACTTTATTTTCTTGTTTTTGCAGCTTTCTAACTATACCTACACATCTTCGCTATAGCAAAACAAACTAATGGTATTACTAACACATTTCAAAATATTGTCTTCTCTTGCTTAAATTATGTAAGTGACCTCTTAAAAGAAACCAGAACTCTTAACCCCAATCATCAAAAAATAAACAAATGTATAAGTAAAAACACTTCCATTATACACAAAGCATTTGACGCACGTAAAAGCTAGATTTTATTATATACCTACTCCTCTTATAATAGAACCTAACGCACTTTTGCCAATAGCTCGAAACCATTACTGACATTACATTAATGACATCATAAAAATCCCTCGAAATGGTACCTACTCGCATCTCGATTATAACCAGCGGAATGCAGTGGTCTCCCACCAGCACCAATGCCATCATCTCGTACGTCGCCGACAGCAAATTTTGGCCAAAGAGAATAACCAATAATAACACACCTCTATCTCAAGAAAAGTGTCGGTCGCTGTCCCGGTCAGTTGCTGGTTCTGCATATCCTTGCACTCAATTATAAGCGCTTATTTCCTTGTTCCCCCAGTGTCACATTAGTGTGAAAAAATGCCAAGACCAAAGTCAGTTCGCCTGTCTGACCACCAAGCTATCAAAAACAGCTTCAGCATCAGAATCCACATTCAGCCAACACAAATCGAAGGTCCATAAAGCCGAGATTTATGTAATTGGACAGTTTCTATTCTGTACAAACTTTCCGATTTTATTGGACGTCCATAGGTGCGATTCCGATATAGGTTACGCTGACAATAATCTGCTCTACGATGCGCTGCGGACACTTTTGCGATCGCATCGTTCGTTTACACTTCGGAAATGTCACCGCAATGCCAGCAAGCAGTGCGGGACGTGTAATACGCATCTGCCATCCCAATCATGCATCGTGGGGAAACAACCGTTCAAAAATCGAAACTAAATGAGAAGAACACGAAGATGTGTTGCAGTTGGTGACCGGACGTCTGGAGGACGCTGCCGAAGTGAATCGAACACCGGAACATAAAATCGTTAACCAAGTGAGTGACGCTTTTGGTTTTTTTTTTTTTTTGTGAACGCGCGCCTCTTCCAACTTCCACCTTCTATATTCGGCGCAGATGAGACGCGAGGATAATATTTAGTTGTCGAGGTTGTGTGGTGTCGCGCTGGCTATATTGTCTGACAGTCAGCGTTTGCTTGTTTTACGACAATCTTAACCGGAAAGTGCACAATAATTTTCCAATTTTATTCTTGTCAATGAAGAAGACATTTTATGCGTTATCTCTTAGATTTTTATGTCCTATACATACTTTGATTGTGCTGGCAGTCGCAGTAGAGTATGTTATGTGGTATCGCTAGTGGATTTACAAAAATTTAATGAAAGTTTTTAAATTTTAATTTGATTTTTTTAAGTTTTTCCGTAAAGAAGTGTTCCTATTTTGGAAACACATAATTTAATAGGTTCAGCCAAACAAAGTGAATAGATTTAAGAAATGCCAATAAAATAAAATACATACGTACATCATTGAGTCACACACATAACTTCATAGTTCTCAAGTGGTATTTTAGGCGGAGGCCGGAGCGGGCGGAAATAAATTTATTGTTATACGTGCCGATTACTGCCCGAAAATAAGAAAATACAAAAACCACTATGTACTTCGATCTTAAAAAACTGACGATTGCCTTAATTAATGAAAATAATTTTTCAAAAGCTTTATTTAATTTAAAAACAAAATTAAAAAATGAGCTCCTGGCTGTAGAAAAAGCTTTAATATAATATTCTAAGTGTTGCCATTGTGTTATAGGGGTGGATATATAACGTGGCCCAATATCTTTAAATTATGTTCATGTAATGTTCCAGCAATGCACAATTTTTTAACTAAGTATATAGAAAAGTAAAACCCTTAATTCTACCGATTGGTTTATTTTGAAAACAGGAAGTTTTACTAAGAAAATTATTGTTATTTTTTTGTAGGAAATTTTCTTGGGTACAAATTAGTCCTTAAAATTTTTTTTGTACAACTAACCATTTGGGAGATATTTCTGAAACACCATTTTGGGGTGATTTAATAAGTCAATCAACTTAAATTCATTTTAACATTTTTCAAAAGAGCAAAAAAAAATCTGAAAAATAGTTAGAGTTCCCATGCATTTTCGTATATAAGTTGATTTCTATTCCTTATTACTTAATATAAAGGAAAAAGATTGAGATAGAAGAAAGCGGATAAAACATAACTGTGCGCCTCTGAATTGTTAACAAGGTCCATTAAAAAAAGAAAAATCATCTGAAGTCGACTTATATTTCAATTTTTTTTATTAATTTGTTCAAAATTAAATTTTAAAAATGATCAACTCATTTTTGAAACAATTTTTTTTTTAAACTAAAATATGTATTTTGAAAATGTGGTATGCAATATTTTAAGACTTTTTAGGTGCATCTGTAAAAAAAAACAAAAATTTTAATCATGCACAAGAAATTCAATATTTTTGCACAAAAATATTAAATCAAAAGCATTTGAAAATTCACCGTAACAAAAACTTCAATTTTTTTTTTAATTATTTTTGTCAATCATTAAATTACCTACAAAAAAAAATTAAGAAATTTATAAAATTTTCTGAAAATATTGAATTCAACATTAGACCGTGTCTCATATGCGTCGCCATGATAAGAATTTTGATGGATTATGGCATTTTTATATTCTGTCATCAGTCGTTTGTTTTCCTCTTTGAAGACAATGCACGCTATCGATTTCTCAGAGAAATCGTAAATGCTTGGCATATCAATGACTTGGACAGCTTGTATATATGGGAAACTGCTTGCATGCCTAAGTTACGTCTATAAAATAGCTATACTACCTCTCGCTTACCAGTAACCGCGCACAATCCTACGTTCCATTCACATATATGCATGCAACTTATTATAACCATCATCACTAATACTTAATAATCAGCAATCGTGTATCCACCACCCAAGTTATCAGTTAGTCGATCAATGGCTGCGGCATTCCAAAACACTCGGCATTTTACAATAATTCTCCTAATTAAGTCAGCTAACAGGTTGCTTAAGAGGTGTAAGATAGGCACATCGGTGACAAGTGAGTTAATTAATTAATTAATCGTTATTTCCCCTGAGTCTGAATGCAAAAGTTGCGTAACATGCAGCAGCAGCACCTTCTAATATGTATAATAAACCGCATAAAATCCTTGTTGGGTATTGCATTGGTATTTTATTTATTTTATTTTTTTGTTTGTATAAAATATCCAACGTTTTACCTTTTCAGTGGGAACCTGCAGTAGCTTTATCGAGCGTAACACCACCGCGCGATTTATAAACTTTCGATAAAATTATGAAAAATGTCTTTGAACTATCAACAGAAGTCGTCTGCGCTAGATAACACAAACAAAACAGATTAAAAAAAACTTGAAATTTACCATTTTTCATGTCTCTTTGTAGGCAATTCAGTTAAAAGGCCGACCAAAGTGTGGCTTATAGAACCGTTTTGTGGCTTGAAATGCGCGTCACCACTCATAATTCGAATCGCCGTCATATGAAGTTTTGCCTTCTTGGCAAAAGTTTCTCCAGACTAGAGCGCTCTGCCAATGCCCGGTGCGGCGTAATAATAATTAAGACGATAATTAGTGGTAAGTTATTGGATTCAATAGAAGTCACGTTCGATAAGATTGTTGCTTTTACACGGCACTCTTGTCGTCATTATATAGACTTTGTTTGGGTTTTATTTATCTTGGTCCAACCTTGTTCACTGGCTAACATTCATTTCTTTTTTTTTAGTTTTTTTATGCTGCCAGACCAATTTGACTGGTGAATGATGAGTGTTACTGCTGGCCTGCTTATATAGCTACAAGTTGACAGTGGGTACAAAAAATTGAAAGGAGTTTCCATCAGTTGGCAACAAAAATAATTTTGATTTGAAATGATTGAGATAACGTCGACAAGGATATTGCATCATAGAGATAACTAGAACAGTAGGCGCGACAGCCAATGACACTTTGGGACTTTCCTCAATGAAACTGGTATTAATTGATATAAAATAAATTCTCTGTTTCTAAGTAAAAAATAATATACACATGTAGGTATTAGCAGAAAATTTAATCATTTTATTTTTAAGCTCTATAGATAAACACTTGCACCAAATTGTTTTACAACTGCAAATATTAACAATCAATTATGAACATTGATTTTCCGTTTTTAAAAGTGCTTATTGGTACCTACGTAAATTAACATTTCACTTCCTTATCAATTATTCATCTTCTATTGACAATAAATCAATGAAAAACACCCCAACAACATGCAAATAAATAATTACTTACACCTTTCTAAAAATAAAACAAAAGAGCTGAGCAGCGATCTCTGACAAAAATATAATTATGTTTGTTGGTTGAAATTTTCGTTCACTTCATACCAGAGCCCTTAAAGAGTTAAAGTAGCAAAATAGTTTTCTTTCAAAGAAACTGTAATAAATTGCGTCAAAGCTCTTTTGGTCAAAAGAACGAAGCAGGACAGAAAAGAACACAACAAACGACTATACATATACAAATTCCAGTACCTAATCTTCTTCCTAAAAGAAGAGAACTGTGGCTCTTGGCAGTGGCTTCGCGAATTTCGCGCCTGATTGTATAACATCTTGAGGCCAGAGTGTAGCTCATTTTGCTATGGAATAAAACAAACAAACACTCATCGCATAAAACCGACAGAGATAATTCCTCACCACCACTGCACACTTGTGAGACATTTTGTACCCGAAGTCATGCAAATTAAATTGGTCAGGGAAAAGCAAGCCATAGAGAGAGATGAAGGCTTAACGAACAACAATTGTAAATAACCCAAGTGTTCTTCTCGAGTAATTAGGCAAAAAAGTTCACACCGAGCAACAACAAAGCAGAAGCGCGAGAGCGGCAACAATAATACAAGAAACGAAAACAGAAACTTTTCTAGGAGCAATCCCCTGTGTGTGTATGTGTTGTTGCACGTTGCAAAAACACCATCCGTAATGTGCAACATTTCTATATATCACTCTCTCTTTCTCTCTCTCCCTCTCACTTGATGATGTCTTGTATAGCCTGTTGGGATACATTGAATTTCACACTTGCCTCCTGGCTTATGATAATAAATTGCAAAATTACATCCTCCGCGCGAGTGGCAGGGCGCAAGAGCACCATCAGGACCCCAGCAAAACTCCATTTAAGAAACTGATGAGAAACCAAAGGCAAGGGTTCAAACAAAGTAATAATTTTGTAATTTTTATGACATTTGTCGTCTTTAATAAATAGCCAACAATTTTCGAGGTGTGTTTACACAAGTATTGGATATGCTTAATGTGACAGCTATTACGGTCGTAGTTGTGCCAGTGGTGATGGCTGCAAAGGTTGGGGCAGTAATGTAATGGTTAAAGTTAAATAATCTTGTTCGAGAGAATGTGGAAAAAAAAAAAATAGATTAGTGTGCAAACTGTCCATCAATTGGGCAATATTACGAGCATTCCTTCCTTCAGGCAAACAAATTAAGCTAAGATCTACGGTCGATAATAAAATTAACTTAATTGAACGGAACCAAGAGGAAGTGTTAAACTGATGGTCTTATCTATTTTGAACTATGGTGAGACAAGACAAAATTTTAATAAAATTCATGGTCGGTAAGTTAATACTCTGTAAGGTCGTTTGAACTTAAATATCAAAATTTATAGCCTTAGTCATACGTTACAGTAATAAATAAGAGTTTCAATTGAATTAGCTATAAAAATGGAAGTATGTTGTATGGATATGTTTTATAATTTTTAATTGACTTTATTACCTCATCAACTCGACAAATCAACACTTGAATTTTTTTTTTCTTGTGGTTGAATTTTGAAAACAAAATTTGATGATTGGAAATGAATTTTTGGGAATAGAACCTTTCGAATTACTTCCTGAGTTAGGCATTATAATAAGTTTCCTAGATTCCTGTGGTATCACAATAGGCCAACCAATGGTCTTAGTGTGTCCAGCCTAACCTAGGCATTATATTCTCTCACCAAAAACTGACCGTATGACAAAAGTTCACATACAGTTCGCAATATCCATCGTCCATTCCGGAATAAAAAAAAATAGTTCTCTAATTTTTTTAAATTATTATTTAAACTCCCCTTAGTCGCTGTCAGCAGTATATTTATTTCATTTTAAATAAGAAAGAATGATTTTCTTTTGTCATTCAAACTTACATACATTTTGTCTTAAATTCTGAAATCAAAAATTTCACTTATGTTTCTTTATGATAGTAATATACCCGGCCCCTATGTCCATCTTGAAGAAAGAAAAGAAAAACCAGAATTAACTGAACAATATCTATCCGACCGACCCTGAGACATCATGAACAACTTACTGGAAAAGGAATTTTCGTTAGGTGTCATCGCAGTGAGTTTTAGGCATAATGTTGTCGACACAAAATGTGTGTCCAACCACAAACAAACCAATAAACTATATAGTGCTAAAGAAGTTGTTATAGGAAGAATAATCACCATGGTAGTTGTTGAACTCTAAGCCTAAAGTCCCCGCACACAACTCTTCACTTCACTTGAAATATCCACCAAACCACTCTAACTCGGCCAATAATACCACAACCGGACTGACCAGCTTGCGAATTTCTATATATGCTCGTGTATATGCGAAACACCCAAAAACCCAGTGCAGCTTTATAGTGGCACCATATTGGATTAGATACAAACTTCCTCCGCACAAAAAATATATTATATGTTGGTGACATTGTTTTTGTAGACATTGGGATGTGTGTCAGACAAGAATATACATTAGACTGGTGACAAATTGGACAATGCTTTTATAAGGACACATTTGTATTCCTTAGTTGGAATCGAACAAGGCGTTAGAATTCAAATTACATACATATAAAGACTGCCTTTGGATCAAGATATACCCAACAAAATCACAAGAAGTAGGACAGGATTGATTAGAGTCACATCTTGTTAAGCTATGTGCGGTTGGATAAAACGGGTTACTTCTATAAAAATACTAATCTTTCAACAACAACAAAAAATAATGTTTCTTACAAGAGTGTTCTAGTACAAAGCAATAGCATACCATCATCGTGGGGTTCCTTGTAGGACATAAATAAATTGTGTTACCTTGAAATAGTGCAACAATGTTGCGCAAAAACCTGTGGCGATGAAGCTATAAGGAGTGAACACATTATGTGTGAGCATTGTATGGTTTTGCTTTCGAGTCGAATATTCCAATAATATACATATCTACATTTTTAAATTTTATATTTTTTGCTGAACCATGCCACATATTATGCAAAGGGATTTATGTGGGTATTTATTATGATGATGTTGCGTGGGGGGAAGATCTGCATGACATACAATGAAGTTGTTAAAGAAAAATCATTCAATCAATTGATTTAGGATCAAGAATCATGATGCTAATAAAAAATGTGGTGAGGCTTTGAAGTTTGAACAGAAAAACAAAAAAATTGTTCTCGGTTATTGAAACTTGAAATAAATCTATTTTAGACATTTTCCCAATAATCGTCCAATTTATTAAACTTGATTTTACTTTTTGGTTTTAATGAATCCTTTTTTTTCGAAAACAATTTCACCATTTCATAATTTTTTTCATTTCTTACCGTCATATATTATTCACTCGATTAATCCAATTAAAAATTAAATCCGGATGTATTTACATTGAATTTATATTAATCGACTGAATAATATGGCGGTTAAGCTTGCAAAGTAAACAAAAACATTGAAAATAAACAAAAAAAAGTTGTTTATATTCGTGAATTACATGCTATTTGTTAATTTTTGGTTCTCTTAGAGAGTCTTTTTTTTCAGAATTTTGGATTGAATTTTTTCAGAAATTTGGATTGAAGCATTTTACAGCTTGGTTTAATCAATTTAAATCTATTGAATTTAATGGAAAGTTTTGGAGTGAATAATATGGATATGAATTTTAATTGTTGGATTTAATAAATCCGGTTTAAATGGTTAAATTTAAATTCAAAGTGAATAATAAGGCCCTAAGAGTCTACAAATTTTTAAATGGATAAAAAAAACAGATGTTTAGTAGATATTCTTAGACAAACGCTTTTGCATTCAGAATTGTAATATAGGTTGGAGCGCAGCACTTTCCTTTTTTGGGATAAGATGGTTTCCCCATTTGACGTAATTGAGCATTAATATTTACTGTTTGAAATTTACAGAAATTTATTTGGATAGGAAATAAAATAAAATAAAATAAAATAAAATAAAATAAAATAAAATAAAATAAAACAAAATAAAGATATAATTTAAATACATAAAATATAATAAAAATAAATACTTTTTTAACCATTCATATAAAATCCCCTAGAGTTAAAAAAACCATTAGCTCTAGGGGATGAAAGATTTTTTATCTGGACATTAAAGTGCTAAAGCAAGTGCAAAATTCCAATTCAATATTCCTCCAGCTTCAATAATTTTCTGAAAAAGGGTTTAAAAAGTAGGTACCTTACAGAAAAAAAAGAGTTTATTTAAAAAAATACTTTCACATCTTTCCTTAATAATATGTAATGGAAATAATAAACTAATTCTTAAATATTAAGTTTTTAAATAAAATTAAAATAAAATACATATAATTTGTTTAGTTTTAATTTTTATTATTATTTTAATTTAAATATGACACACAACTTGGAGACAAAAAACCAAACAATGAATTTACACTTTGGTTGCACATGACCATAAAAGCAAGTTCATGTAAATTCAGTCGTTCGTTTTATTTAAATATCCCAAATTTCTTTTTCAATTTTATTTTATAAGCCATTAAAGGAAATAAGTGAAACCTCATATCCTAATAAACTGTATTCATTATGCAATTCGAAGACGCTAACAAAATATGAAAACCAGAAATGCCACTTAAAATCCACATTTGTAAAAAAATATTGATTTTTAAAAATACTTGTGTGGTTGATTAGTATTGGAGACCTCTATATTCAGAGGTATGGTCGGATTCATATCGGAAAAAATAAGCCTTATACTTTTAAGAGCTAAAATATAATTCTTAAATAACACTACACATGCGAAAAAACGGCAAAATCTTGCAGTTTAGCTATCTGTATAAGACCTTTTAAAAGAAAAAAATGAGGATAAGAAGAATTATGTGTATCCCCGATGTATCTACATAGATAAACTCTATAATTTGTATCTTCCCATGGGATAAAAAATTACAACAATATTGAGCTGATTTAAATTAATGGCGGCACCTCTACCTTGATCTAGAATACAATGCCTTCTTCGAAACATGGATCATAAACAACAATCCACCATAATTATTCTTCTTATCACACTTCCTCCTAGATTCAGTTGGATTGTGGTTGAAGGTCTATGAACATTTTATATAGTCGGTAGCCATTTTCTTTCTTCAAAAGTAGTCACAGTGCAGCATCCTTTTAACAAAGAAGTCGTTTCGTCTTCGTCGTCGTGCGTCGTCATCGTTGTCGTTCAACATCGAACGAATACATCAATCGCTTAAATTGCAACAACGATGTAAATTGTCTTCGTGGTAATTTTAACCTGAGGGCGTCTTAAAAACAGATATGCGCCCCATTCCGAGGTCGAGCGCCTTTTACATCGTCATCGTCATCGCCATCCACTTCCACAACGAAGTTGCTGCAGAAGCTTATAAGCAGTCACCAGAAGCAGGAGCGCAACCAACATCTTTGTCGTTTCATTCTTGGGATGGTGCAAGTAGGTACCAATCTTGCCGCTCTCAATATACGAGTATATACGCGAACACAACAACCTGATTATTGTTATTAGCGATTATTGATATTCATCCGGTCGAAAGTTCTTCAGGATAAACCATCCTTCAAGGAGCATTACTATATACCCAGACCCAGGTGCCCATTCCCCACCACCGTTCCCCCCTCCCTCCCTTTTTTGCATAAAGTGCGTTACAGTGCGCGTAATTTGTGGTAACGATTTTTATCGGAGCCTTTTGATTAGGACACCAAAGGTCTAGCAATGTCTTTTTTTTTTTGTTTCATGAAGTTGGTTTTTGTATATGCAGATACCCTAGGGGTACACTTGATCCATGGTACCCTCAGTTGGCTACTTCATCTTGTTCCTGTTGCTGTTGGTGTTGTTGTTGTTGCTGAGCAATTCGATAAAGCATCATTATGAACATTTAAGTTTATGTGTGCGTTGAAGCTCGAAAGAACGTAAATTTTATCTATGGAACATCAGTCTCTCTGGTGGTTGGTTGACTTCAACTTCAACTTCGGCTTCAGCAACAGCTCCAGCTTTGGCCTGGCACACAGTGGTTACATCGCGCGAACAACCTCCCAAACGCAAGATAATCATAATGAAGATCGACTTGAAAGGGGTTGGACTGCAGGCGAACAAGTTGTTTGGTCGTCCAGTTTGTCCGATAAGCATCAGTACTTGGATTCTTGGTGCAATTCGAAAGGTAATGAGTGGTAACCGCATTTGGCTTTAAATTTTGTTTTTTTTTTAATTATTCCAGAATTTTTTTTTCGAGAATATTGCACAGTTAATTTTATATAATATTTTTGAGTAATGAACATTTGACATTTAAAACGTTGATTTAAATAGGACGGCGGAGCCGTTTTTTACTATGACCCATGATCCATATGGATCATCTTGCAAAAATAAAACAGCGTCACAGTGAGGAGAGGCAGAAGTCTGTTTTCGGATCATGAAACGTGAACCCGATAAAGAGCAGGTTCATGAGTTGTTATTGTTATGTATGTTGTTTGATGATCCATATGGATCAATTCTGATAATAAAAAACGGCTAGTATATACATCACTTCAATTTCATTCGAAATTTAACAAATTTTCGGTTTAAACATTTCAAACTCCTAAAAGCTACTTTAACTTTTTAAATATTTAGCCACTTTGCGTTTCTAAAATCTGTAGGGCTTATTTTCTTGTAGACTTTTTATTTACGGGCAAAGTATCCGTTCATAGATTTGTTTAAATCTATACAAGTTATCTGAAAAAATTATATACCTCACTCTTGCAGAATCGAAAAATACACGGATTTTTCTAAATATAGAGAAAACTCACGCTTGTGGAGGAAAAACGTAAATAAAATTTCTCCGCAAGAGCACTCTCCATCTCTTATTTATAAAATTTTTAAATTTTCATTTCCTACCATTTTTGTTGGTCCAGAACGTATAGCCTATATTCCTACATACTACATCAGATATATACAAAAAATTCTATTCGTTAAATAGTAGACGCATATAAGGTGGAAATAACATTGTTAATGTTTGATCTTCACACCTTTAATTAGCTCAAATGAAAAGGTCAATGAAAGAACCGAAAATCATTAAAACAAAAAAAGTGAGAAAAGATTAAAACTTCACACCTTTAAACTGAAAAAAAAAAAATGGTGATACAGAAAATCAGAACAAAAAGTGAGCTAGTACCTAAACACATTTTTGGGTCAGTGTAAATACTATAAACCACGGAGGTGTTATGATATTTTCCGCTACTTGAACCTGCAGCCGAAGAATTTAATTAACAGGTGTTCAATAATTTACCTAGATAAATTGGAGCAATATCGAAGGTGTGATTTTACATTTTTAATTTTATTATTTCAAATTATAACCTAAAACACGTTCTTGTTTCAATGGGGAAAAATAACATTGAAAATGGAGATATTCATGATACGATATTTGCTTAAAAAACGATCAGTGAATTTCTATACATTTTTGAAGGTATAGGTAAACTTTTAAAAGAGCCTATTTTAAAAATTGTATATTACATAAAAAATTACGTGGTCGAATTACTGCGGTGGAATTACTACTACTACAATACAACTATAGTCTGATGATGAGATAGTCAAATCTGGAAAACATTTACTATTAAATAAATAATTTTTCATGTGAGAATAAGAAGCTTTTTAATTTATTCATAATTTAAACCTAATTTATATCACATTAGCACACACCACCTATTGAACATTTATCGAACTACAAAATTTCAACTTTCCGCACACAAATAATGGTCCGGGCAATTGAAAAAAAAATTTAAGTGAATCTGCTATATACAGTTATCAATTTCGCTCTTCGAACTGCGTACCGCAAACCGAAAACCAGAATAAGTTCATGTGATCTATAGAAATGCATTTTTATTTACTTTACACAATGCAATCATACTTTATAACGGATATTTTTTTTTAGACGTGTGGTTTTCAATCTGGCAATACTTTTTTCGGAGTTGGTCTTTTTGACAGCTGTCACCTGATTTATGCTCAGTTTGGTTTGCCATTTCATAATGAATAGACTTACTTCTGAACAACGTTTGCAAATTGTGCAAATTTATTACCAAAATAATGGTTCGGTTCCGCTGCGTTCAATATTTGGTTGACATAATCGCCCAGCAGAGTCGGTAATTCGCCCAGCAGAGTCAGCAATTCGAGTAACCATGGATCGGTTTCGCACCACGTTTACTCTAGTGGATAATGCATTTTCTCAGAGATGCCGTACAGTTCGCACCGAAGACGCTATTGCTGCTGTGCAGCAGAGTATCGAAGAAGACCCGAATGAGTCGATCCTCGATTGTGCACAACAATTGGAGCTGTGCCCATCCTCTCTATGGAAAAATTTTGCCAGCCGCGGCGTGGCGGCCACTTGCCCGAAATCATTTTTAAAACATAATGGCAAACTCTTATCGTTATAATAAAGCTAAATTCTTGGTCATAACATTAAATTATATGCGTTTTATTTCTTCTTGAAAACCACTAAAAAAAACACCCTTTATATGTAATATTGCAAAAATAAAAAATTTAAATTAAGTTTTTAAGAAGTTTAAAAATGAATGCTGAATTTACACTACAGACAACTTGTCTTCTACTTTCTTTCCATTTGTGAATTCATTGTATATATGGTCACAAATCTACTAATATACTTATCATACAAAAAAACTGACAAGTTTAACTGGCGTTTAATCTCTCCCTTAAACTGGCATTGTGTTTATAATTTATATTATGAAATTGTAAATTATTAAAAAAAAATACAAGAAAAAACAAACTTGATCATTCTTTTCTATCACAATTCCAATCTCTACAAAGGACCATTATATTTGGCTTTCAGAATGGATTTAAACCATTATTTTTCCAGTTTGCAAATGTTTCATTAATTCCAAATATTTGGATGACACAACCTTTTTCTGTTATCTTTATTAAAACAATTTTGCAGCAAAAGAAACCTTAATGGCAATAATCTCATTGGAAGTGCTGTAGCATCGTAGAGACGCGTTCCTATTCGATTGGTAATTTTTAAAGTTTTTTTTTTCTAAAATATTAGATAAAATTTTTGATATGCCTTGAATTAAAAATAAAACATCGATTGGACCACGGTATACATAAAACCACCTCTGCTTCACTTTTTTTTAATTTTATACGAGTGCATCTTTATGTGAATTTCTCAATTATTTAAACAATAAACTCCTCCCTTAAAAATATTTCGTACGAATAACATACAAAATTTAACTCACAGAACTCAGGGATTTTTCCCTACTCTAATAAATTTCTCAAACACTACATCGCGTCAGAATGTTTTAATTAACAAGTCATGTTTTTTTTCCACCAATGCCACAAAGGGTCCATGTTTAAACTGTTTTCTTCATTTTGCTTCCTCAGCCATAGACAGTCAGACATAGAAACAAAGGTAAGAATTTTCTGCGTGCGAGCTCATTTTTTTTTATAAAAATGGCGACCTAGCAACTAAATCAAAAGCTTTGTCTTTTCTTTCAAAAATAAAATATATGTTAGTTATTTGTGTTAGTTCTTTTAGTTCCTTCAAACCCAATTTAACAAATTTTTCTTTAATTCATCTAGCAGCTTGGGGTTTAAGAAAACATGATGTCTTAGTTATAAGGCTTGTATGCTTAAAGCATCTACTGACCTCTGAGTAGGTTACATTTAATATCGCCCTATGCTCTCTCTGCTTCCTGTGTCAACACATTCCCTGCGAGATTATCCTACAACGGTGAACGAAGCCCCGGGAATAATATAGCTTCGGATAAAATTCACCATGGGTGATGGGAGTGCTGTCCCAAAGACTCAGTCAGGCTGACATCCATCCATCTTCATTTGACACCGAGTCGCAAATCAATGTGTCAAAATTGACTCTCCAATAATTCGTACCCCTCTGGACGCTGGGTGGCTGACTGTTTGGCTGTGTGTGTGGCACATTTAACACTTCATTGACATGACAGTTCCACTATGCATGGCACGAAAATCTAAAATCACTTCGAGACTTTGAATGCGAATCGATATCTATAAGATAAATCCAAAAACCAAAAACACCATTAGTTTAAAAGCATCCACAAATAATGCCTCTAGGAACTTAAAATAAAGTATAAGACACCATCAAACACTTCGCGTGCCATCGCTCAGTCCAGAAAGAGAGGGAGAGTTGAGTCGGGAATTTTGGTTTTTTTTATTTCACTCGATGAGATGTTGTCTACATACGTTTGCACTTTCACGCAAACATTTTTAACCCAAAAACAACACCGAAACAAAAAGATTGGTTATTTTTTCCCAGCAGACTAACAGACCCCAAACATGACAGATCCAGCAATTTCCATCAATCACTTGGAGCTTGAAATAACCAACGTTCACAATATAACGCTGACGCGACGGTATAAACATTCAAAGATCTACGGGTCCTTGTTTTTTTGTTTTGATTTTAGTTGTTGGCTTCCTTGTGTCGTTTTTGTTGATCAAGCTGAAAGCTATTAAATTAATTATAGCGAGACCCGTTGACCGAATCATCCGCACGCATAGGCAAACATCAAACTCTCTGGACATGCATCCGCCGGGGGTATGTATATAGATTTCGGTATCTTTTTAAATGATTCGTTTTGCAACATTTAACCAAGCACAAAATGTTAAAAGCATCGACTCTGGATGATTCTACACGTCTAGATTAAGGTCGAAGAATGGAAGAGTGAGGCATAACGTTTGATTTAGACGTTAGTTTTTTTTATAAGATTTTAAGTTCGTATAAGTTTTATCTTTCTTCAAAGAATATATCCGCATATAAAATTATTTTTGCAGAAGCTAGAATCATTTTGGTGTTATGTCTTATTCAAAATCTGTGACCTGGTTTAAATCCATATTCCAATAAATTGTTATAGAAAAGTTTTTTATTTTTATTCAATAAACCAGTGTTGCCAGGCACTTTCGCCTTATTTAGAAAAGATTTATAATATATTTATTTGATTTGAGCTTAAACAATAATTTTAATCTTAACCCTTTTTCCAATGAATTTAAATCGTATTTTCAACGAAAAAGAATAAAATCAAACGAGACAGGGTTTACCAGATAATTCCTAGATAACAAATGTCAACTTTGTGTTTTTCTGAAATGTTACCTGTTTTAGTTGAGCTTATAGAAACAGTCGATATTTTTGTTAAAAAGAAAACTGATTTAAAAAACAGAGGTTATCATGTACATTTTTTTTGCGATTTAAATACATCTTTACATAGATATCAAATTATTTTATCCATTATTTGGGATAGATAGCTACTTCATGAACATAGCTAGCAAACAGATATAAGGAATAAACATCTTTTTCTAAAATAGTTTGATCGTAAGCTTAAATGCGGACTTTCGACCATCACTCTCTTGCGGGGTTTCCACCTTTGTTATTTAAAGAGTTGTCTCGGTTTCGCTATTTTCTAAACGGGGGGATGGATGTTTTAATGAGAAATATTTATACAAAGAAAAATCTAAGAATTGTTATGATTATGTATAGACGTGTTTAAAAGTCTGAAACGGGAATAAAGACGTTTAAGAAATGTGTTATAAAATCGTTCAGAATGGTTACGTATTTAATATTTTTATATTTTTGGAAAAAATTATAGAAAAATATTTTACTAATTTTTAAAATATGTGTTTATTATTTGCTATTTTGTTTTTTTTTTCATGGTAAAATTAATCAAGGGTAACATAGACTCCTTGCACCTTCTGTCTCGTATTAACTTTAATATTCCACAAAGAAACTTGAGGAACAAACCGGATAGTATACTTATTCAAAACTATCGTACCAATTACGAAACATTTTCTCCTTTAAATAATTATGTTTAAACTATTTAATTCTTACAATAAAAATTATAACAATTTGTTTGATAAAACAACAATTAATTCATGTAAATTTAAATCAATATTTTTCTTGCAATTAATTAAAATCTCAATATACACTTTTGTAAGAATTTTGTAATTTTTTTTGTAAAATAGCAATTTAGTTATGTTAAATAAATAAATAAATAAAGGATTTTTTGAAAAAAAACACAATTTTTTTCAATTTTGGGCAGGTTTTTAGTTTTCTCTTTTAGAGGAAATCTTAGGGGTGGATGGATGTACGGATAAATTGGGATTTTTTTTGTAAAATTTGAATTCACCGCATACAGGTTAGCGCAGAAAATCAATGTTTAAATGATTTTGGGTAGCTTATATCCACTCAAACTATTGGTATCCTTGTTTTGATGCAGTAAATAAACAATTACTCCCACGGAAAATTGGATTAACTAAAACTGTAATTGCAGGTTTTGTTTTTAAGGTGTTTTCAATATATTTTTTGAAAGAACTATGAAAGCAAAAAAATTATTTCAGTAGAAAAATTTCAATTGTATTTTTTGAAAATACAGTGGTGGTCCAGTATAACGAATGATATAATGTTCGGAGTCAATTCGTTATATCGAATACATTTTTTTCTTGTATGTATGTATAGAAAGTACCATTGTATTTTTCACTATATTATTTTATACTTCACTTAAAAAAACAAAACAAAACATATTTAACTTCATTTACATATACCTGTACATATTAGGAATAGACTTGTTCAAATTATCAACATACTTAAATAGTGCATACGAATTATTCAATGCCATTTTGTTCTGCCCATTGGATGCAATTGTCAAAATTTGCGACAACTTCGTAATGACTCACTCTTTGAACTTCAGTTTCTGAGCAAGCATTTTCATCACTATCATTATCCACAATTTCGATTTCTTCCACATTGTTGCTATCAATATTTTCGGGTTGAAGAATTACTCCATCTGCATTATTCGGTTTGACAAGGTCTGCTCTCGATGAAAGCTTTTCACCAGACTCTTTAAGAAGTCGAATTCCAAAGCGCTTTTGAAATTTTGTTAGCCAGCCGCTGCTAGCTGGGATTTCACCGAGGTAATATTATGTTTTTGGAAACTGCGATGCCTTGTTCTTTAAAATGTTACCGTTAATAGAAACGTGAGTCTCACGTTGAGCACCTGTTTACATACACGAAGACGAATACGTAGGACATAACAAAGCAAGCGACAAAAAAAATATTTGAGTAATGGAAAATTGTGTATGTACATTGTACATATCTTCCAATGTTATCATAAACATACATATAAGTAGAAATTATCACATTTATACAGTCAAGAGTTTCTTTCAAATTTTTTGCTTGTAATTTTTTTTTTTTCATTTTCTGAAATTCGTTATTTGTTCGTTATATAGAATACCTAATGGACTTGAAAAAAGTGTTCGTAATATCGATCATTCGTTATATCGGCATTCGTTATACTGGACCTCCACTGTAATTGGTAAGTAGGTGCTCGTTAAATATTCAAAATCTGAACAAATATTTTGTGAACTCATTATTCTTTTTAAAACTGGTAAGGATTCGATGAAATTAAAAAGACGTCTGTTATTTGCGAAAAACGAATTCAATCTTTAATTCATAATGGCGGAAACCCTACAATTTGATGGTCGAAAATTCTGATTTAGTCTTCCTATATTCTTATTCAAGATGGCGCTATAAAATGTTGTGGACTATACAGCCTCAAAAAAGTTCAAACGAATTTTTTTTTAATTTGTCTATCCTAATATATTTCTAGAACAAAGGAACTTAATACTCGGGTACCTATATTAACACAACTATTAGTGTGAGTTATTAGGTGTGTTCCTTTACTTTGAAACTCTGTGCATTTGTGCGAATTTCTACACAAAAGTCTGTCAAAGTTCAGAAAAAAAAAATAAAATGTATATACATATATAAATTCACACCAATGCACAGAGTTTCAAAGTAAAGGAACACACCTATTATATAAACAAATTTCTACGTTTTCTTTTAAATGCTTCGAATTTAGATATAAAAAAATAAAAAATGAAAAAATAAAAAATAAAAAAATAAAATTCAAAATCAAGAGAATGCCATAACTTGTACGACTGTTTAATTGGTACAAGATACCATCAGCTTCTTTTCCAAAAACAAAAACTTTCCCAATCATCTTCGTTCATCATTTCCAACGGTCGTTTGACACTGCAAGAATTCTCGCGGTGGATTGGTCCATCCGTCCGCCATTGAAGCCCAACTTAACATAGGCTTTCTTCACATTTTCACTGATGCTAATGCAGATGGTTGTATATAGTAGTTGTAGTTACTTCTGCGTTTCTGTTTGCATAAAATCTGAATGTCGCGGATCTCGACAAGAGAAGTTGCGTATATAATGCTTGCAGCCGATTGCCGCGCCGCGCCGGTATACATCTCATTCGCTGCAATCTCCATCGCGTCGCGTCGCTAAGGTAAAGCTGACTTTTCCTTCGGGCGTATCTCGGTTGGATTCATCAATGTTCGAAATGTTTAGCACATGATTATGAGGATTGCTGTAGTTTTTCTGGTTTTGTGGGCTTCTTCCAGGGTATGTTTTTTTTTATATACATATGTACATATTTTGCTGTGCCTCTCTCCATTTGCGATTACCACGATTCTGCTTTCTACTTTTTTTTGTTTCGTCTGCCTTGTCCCAGATGATTTGATTGTGCCAGCTATACTGCTACTGCCACTGTCTCAAATAATGAGAATCACAATCGTGATGCATTTTCACAGGTAGGTACGGTGTCTACCTACTTCTTATACTCCTCTCGTATGCTCCGCCTTGTTTCCAGTGAGCAAATTCACTGCAATTTACACAGCACACGAAGACGAAGACGAGGTAAAACTCATGATTCAACCCCAAATTGCTTAAACCTGCAATGGGGAAGCCCACAAATTCAAAATGGACGATGAATTGAAGTTATTATTTAAGGCCCCAAAAGGATATCACATGGCCGCCTAGAATGGTGTCAGACACTTAACGTGTCAGCAATATGGGGTTATATATTTCAAAACGTGTTTTCTGTTGTTAAAACTCTTTTTCTCAAAATTTATTTTTTGGTGGCAAAATATTTTTGTTTCATCCCTCCATTCGATCCATATGCGATGCGGGTATATGGATACGGAAAAAGTTTTAACACATGCTTCAAAGGACATCAACATCATGTCATCCACACCTGTAGAGAGAGAGATCAAAATAACCTCCGACAAAACGATCACAATGGCAAAATGTATGTAAATATGGCTGCTTTTTTAAATAAACTCAAAATGGCGGCAACATGCACAAATAACACTAAAACATCTTCCTGTTGCCGTTCGGGTTGAAAGAATGTTGCTTCACTCAACACGAACAAAGATTTTCGATTTTTAGTTAATGTTTTCTTTCTTTTGAAATTTTTGGTGAAACATGAGATGAATATATATATGTATAGTATATTATACAAGGGGGACAAGAAATCAATTTGGTGTATACCTATTTTAATGAAGAAGGTGTTAAGAATCAAATTACGCGCATTGCAGGCGGTGCTGGAAAAATATCTTCATGATAGTTCTGTACTTTTTTAAAAAATACAAATTTCTTTTAATTTCAGTTTTAAAGATTCCTTTTTATTGAAGTTATTTAAAAATATGAAGTACACGTCATTGAAATGGTTTCTTTGAGTAAACTTTTAGTTACTTTGAGAATAAACCTCACATCACAGATTTTTGGGAATAAATTGCAATGTATTTTTATATATTTCATACAAAATTATAACGACATAAATAATTGTAATGCCAGTTATAGCTATCATTATAAAAAGCACATTATCTTCTAATTTTAGGTTTAATATTCGATGAAATTCTCCAAACTATCACAACAATTGTTTTGAAGCCGAACTAAAATTATGCACATTATAGCTCAATTATGGTTCCCCAATAAGGAAGCATTTTCAATTTTCGTAACTACAAATTTATTTTCTCAAATTTCTCTTATTTTAGTTATTAAAACGCAAATCTTAGTATTTATTATATACATTAATTTAAATAGGTTTTCTACCATGTTGTCTATAAGTTTTTGTGAAGAATTATTGCTTATTAAATGTTTTAAATGCCATTTGTTCTTTAATTCGCCGGTCGTTGGTCGCTTTAGTGAGAAACAGTCCTTTAGAAAGAAAACAAATTAAGAAATTTGTTTGTTTAAGGTTTCAAGTCTTTAGTTAATCTAGAACTTAGTGTAAAAACCGATAGCAAAATTTTGCAAACATAAGACCAGCAAATTGAACATTTGACATTTGGAGTTAGTATGATGCTAAAAAGTTAAAATAGGCATTTGGTGATTTTTACTTTAATAAAATTTTAAAAAGATAGCACGATGTTATCTCGTTTAAAAAATCGTGTATTTAACTTAGTATCATATCAAAATTGCCTTAACACCTTATTTAATCGTCTATTTTTCTTACCAAATGTATGTACGAAAGAAGCGTTTCAGGTATTTTGCAAAAACCTCTCTAAATTAAAATTCATTGGGTTTATATTATTTGTCCAAAATTTACAAAAATCATTTATTTAAAAAAGTGTGGTTTATAATGTTACATAGTATTGCTAGTTATGACCAGATCAGTTTTGTTCAAATTCTATAAACATGCAATTTTAACAAGAAGCTAAAGTCATTTTCCATTCCAATATTTTTCGATCATGATTTGAATCGAATCGTGAACCGAAAGTATCGAACGAATCCTTAAATTATTTTTTAAAATCTTCTGATTTTGAGTGACAATCTTTACCAATATTTATTTTTGAAATTCTCAATTGTTTTCCTCCGACGGACAGCAGAATAGAATCTTTCACGCGAACTTAGCAGAATAGGGTTGCATCTTTTTTTTTTTCTTTTTCACACTTTTTTTTAACTTTCATTATGGAATTCTCCATATTTTATCCCCGAACAACCGGAGACTTTTCATATTTCTTCTTAGAGACCTGAGTAACAAACTGATGTATTTTTTTTAGTCATCAAGGCTCTTTGTGTGGAAATGAAGGGGCAATTGTTCTACATATAATTATGAAAATTCAAAATTATATACACTTCGGTTCATTTGAATATTGGCAACACTTTTATTTAACTAAAACGAGAATTATGTCGTTGCATGACTATAATCAGTGAGTGAAATAATAGTTTCAGAATCTCTCTACAAGTTTGTAAACAGAGTCAGAAATTCAAGCAATAAAATCGTTTTATTTGAATAAAGTAATTTGTGAATTTAACTGCATTCCTGAATATTTGGTCAGGAAACCCATGCTATGTCATAGTTAAGTAATACTCGAAGTAAAGTTAATTAATTATGTGCGGTTTTATCATAATGGGCAAAGAAAATGCTTTACATACTACCCGAGAAAACTAAAATAAATGCTTATCGGAAAGCTATTCCAAAAAAACATGACTATATTATTGGAACAAATTGAAATTGAATGGTTGTCTTTATAGATAAAAAGAAGTTTAATATGGATGGATGGGGAAATAACAACGGTTTCTTATACGCCATGACAGCGGTGCGATCAGCTATCATACAAAGCACTTGCGCAAAGCACTACCTACAAAGGAATATTAGAGTTAGAAATTTTTAAGTTTAACAAGCTATTTCTCTGTCTTGGATTCTTCAACAAGATAACGGACCAAAATGTTTGTATACTTGTACTAGTTTGTATATTAAATCATCGAAAAAATAGAGATTTATGAAATTTTCACGGACATTATTCAAAGAACATTTTTAAAGTTATTTGGAAACCTACTACTATACTTATACTTACTACCTTAAGCTAAGAATTCACAAATCCTCCCAGAATTTCTGTTGTCTTTAACAATTATAGCCAATAATTGAATCCTGAATCCCATGATCCACCTAAGTGGTTCGAATATGGCACAAAATTGTAGGTCCCCTCCAATGCTGCTTATAATACAAAAACTTGGTTGCATTTTTTAGAAAGGTTTATAAAACTTTATCCTTATTTGCCTAAAATTCTTCCAATCCCAACGGGTATTAATTTTCCATGATTTTCTACTGAAATAATTTTTTATTTATCTTCCCGGCTCTTTGTTTTGAATTATAACCATTCTTATTTTATGTCATGAAAACATCATGTTCCCCTTGAATGTGTTTTGTGTTTTTTAACTTATAAAATCAAACAAAGAAATTAATTTAATGTATACCAAAGTCTGACAAGTAAATGTGTCTAAAAATAATTTTTAAAAATTGCTTACTAAAACCTAAAACAGAACAATAAACTAAGAATAAAAAATCCCATAATACACCGCTTTTTTATATTTTTAAGGTGATATTGAAGTTTGATTACTTAGTTTCGGCATATTTCGTGTTGTAGACAACAACAATACACATATATCCTTTTCTTCTTCAACCACCGAAACATAATAGTGTGAAATAATGTTCGCAGCAAACTGAACATGCATAAAAAAAAAAATAGCTTAAAACAAAATTACAAAAAAAGAAGACAAAATCCACGAACAACAACTGGAAATCTAAACGAAAATACAAGAAGACTGATTGTCACATCCCATCATGAGCTCAAATTATATGCAAAAATAAACTAATCCTGACAGAAAAGCAAAGCAGGGAAGGAAAATAAGTGGAAGAATATAAGAATAAGAAGAAGTTTCAAAGTTCCCCCATAACTGAGAAGTGAGAACTGCACGAAATACAGCTAGTAGTGTATATTTGGGGACAAATGGGAATGGGAATTTGCGAAACTAACTGAAGACTCGTCAAAACAATGAAAGGTTTAAAAGAAACCAAACTACCAGAAGCCAAAAGCACATATCACATCCGATGTATCTACAAGAACATGGCCAGGCTTTGGCGCGAGGAGCTGGTACGTATAAGGAATCTTCAACAGCAAAGCCAGCAACAACAACAAACGTTTTTTTTTTTCTTGTTTCTTTTCATTCCACCACGTTGACGTAGAAAACTACGAAGATGATTATGATGATACACGTCCAGCGACAATCTGCACTACTGCTGCTTGGTGGTGTCCATCTATCAGCTGCTGTTTCCTTCGGCCCGCATCCCGGAGTCCATTCTCGGTTAGACCTCAGCGTGTTCTTGCAAAATGGTTGTCACAACAGTGGTCTGACACCAATTTCTCGAAACCCACAAGCCAAAGCGAAAAAGAGGGCAACAAGCGAACAAAAACAGCAACAACAACAATAACATCAGGAGGAAGATGAAGACCGATCAAAATTATATATGAATGATTTAGGTGGATTGCCAGCACTTAGCCATTTGGCTTCTCTCACTCTCATGTTGGGACACATGTACACATTCCAGCTTACACAGGTCCCTGCCGACTCTGGTGATGGGATAGGGACCAGGCAGAAGGCAGCAGGCAGCAGGGACACTCGACCATGACGATGATGGCAACAGCGACGAAGACGAAAACGACGACGATGATGACGACGACGACGACGCACGGCGGCTGGCAATCATTGACGAACGACCACGATGACAATGGAGGAGAAATGTGAAATTGAAAGAGTGAGAAGGACTGCGTCTCGCTTGTCTCGATGTAAATGGTATGGTCGGGCTCCAGCACTTCTTCTGCAGTCATCATCGTTTGGGCCATCTAGAGAGACTGTCACTGGTTGGCTACCGACGAGCTGCGGGATTGATGATGATGGTTTAGGATGGAAGACTGCAGTTCTGCTGTGCAGGAATTGTTTCCAGTAGTTGATTACAAGCGTTTGATTGCACGTCGTACACATGTAAGAACAACCTGATAGTTGGCTGGATAGTCCGTATACGGCTGCCGTATAGCAGTGGCCTCCACCAATTGTCGTTCTGCAAGTGGGGTATGCAATTACATGGCGAGGCTAAACAAAAAGATAATTATCACTATTTGGCCACCGCCCATATTTTTTTGTTCGCTCTATCTTGGGGAGTAATTTGCGTCGTTTTACCACCTCCTGTGGCAAAGATTCTTTTTTTCTGCTTTACTGCCACAGTCTTCACATCAGTGTGGCTTAGGTTTCAATGATGCCAGTTGGCAGTGAAATGTAACGGGTTATTGGTTACATGTTTCAGCAACAAATTCTCGTAGCAGTTCGAATCAACAACCAAGTATAGAGTCCATTGGATAAAGATTCCAGGTCGTAAAAATAATAAAATATATGAAGATATGTGACGTGTTTTTTTTTCAGTGGTTAAATGTGTTTGCTTGGTGAACATGGCACCACTAGCAGCAGCAGCAGCAGCAGCAAAAGAAGAAGAACATATTGAACGATGGACAGACGACAGGCCAAGGCAGATGTTGTTATTCCACCTGAGTGAATTCTGGCTTCTTGTGACACAGTGTACTGCAATGAACGAGCCAAACAACAAAAACAACAAAAATGGTAAAAAGAGGACTGACTGTTCGCAATGGATATGCAAAAATGTGTTTGTGGCACATATTTTTTAGATTGGTCGAAGAGAGTTCTCTGGGATGTGGTTAGATTTTTTCCATAATGGAAGCTAGGGGATTGGCTATTAACAACTTATAATTTATTTATGAACGACATTTTGTTTTACTCAATTCAGAAAATTTATTATAAAAATATACAACAAGATTTGTAGGATAATGAAAAGAGAAGAATTTTATAAGTATTCCAGAAAGACCTTTGAATATTGTATAAAACAAAAAATCGCAAAATTTTGATATGAAACAAAAGAGCTGAGCTCCGAACCATAAACTAGGTTGGGTAGGATTATTATTCAATTATTGGGTACAATTGACCGCATTTAAAAATTTCGTTTTGAAAATCTGTAATATCAAGAACTTTCACGATTGAAATTTGGCAATTGCAAAATCTAGCTTTATTAAAAACACGCCAACTGAAATCTCTGTAATTTCCAAATACAAATAGAAAAAAAACATTTCATACGAACATTTGATAGTGAAAGAGTTTCAA
Source organism: Epistrophe grossulariae (assembly GCA_929447395.1). Taxonomy (NCBI): domain Eukaryota; kingdom Metazoa; phylum Arthropoda; class Insecta; order Diptera; family Syrphidae; genus Epistrophe; species Epistrophe grossulariae. The sequence continues at coordinate 163,422,340 of OV839566.1, read as the reverse complement.
GCATTTCCGATATTTATTTCTTTGGTTGCGAGATTTTTAAATACAAGATTTTAAATATGCGAGATTTTAGGTACAATGCAAAATTTTTAAAATACAAAATTTACAACGTTAAGGGATTTAATTAAAAAAATGTGAAATTTTGTGACTAGAGATTTTGATTCGGAATTTTGTTACAGATACAATTAGATTTGTAATAATTAATATCATAATTAATATCAATATAAATTTTAATTCTTTAATTCTTTTACTACAGTTTTAAATATATTTTATTATTTAATTTAATTGTATAACCAAAATATTTGTTGGCATAATATTTCAAGTCCTTCTTTCCAAAAACTAATTTAATTGAATTTGATTTTTATTTAAGCTTTCTGGAAAGAAATACATATATTCCTGTTGGTAATAATTTTGCACAAGAACAATATTTTAAATCAAAAATTTTTGCGTCGAATGGGAAACTATAAGTCAAAAAAAAATAGACTAACCACGAATTCTTATCGCAGAAAAAAAAACTAAAGTACTGTTAGCTGTGTCATAGAACTGCCTCTTTTATAAATCACAAAAAAATAACTGTAACGAATTTTTAACTATGCTTAGTTCCCCCCAGCTAAATTATGCAGCGTTATTTCTCTAGAACTTCAAGATTATCCAAACAAAGAAGATTATTTTAAAATTAAAATCTGATGTAAGCTCAGATCAACCCTGGAAAAAACATAGGGTCTTGTGAATAAAAAAAAAGTTAAAGCTTTTTTTGGAAGAAGCTAAAGCCAACTAGTCATAGCTTTTACTAGCAACTAAAGCTAGACAGTTCTAGCTTACGCTTTGTTTTATGTGAATAAAAAAATGATAACGCTAAATAGCTTGTGCTAGAAAATTCTAGTTTAAGCTTCGCAATTTAAGCAGTTTGTTTTTTATTCACATGTTTCGACTAGGTAGCTTTAGCTAGAAATGTTCATATATGGACCGAAAGGAAGGTTTTTATGGATTTTGTTTTGCCACCATCTGTTCTATAGGGTAGGTTTTGATTTTGGGTAAAAAATGTTTTTATCATATCGTCAGCCTCTGCGTCTATACGTCCACTGTGTACCAATTGGTTTCAAATTGTAGATAAGTCGGATAGCTTCAATAAAACAGTTTTGATATTTAAAAAAGTATAAAGAAAATTGTCTTATTTTTGAGTTATTCTCTAATATTTTACTAACAGTTCGCACAATTTTTTAGTACTTGCTTCATAATTTTCCATTAACTTTGTAATTGTACCTTTTAGTGCCTTATATACCTCCAACGTCTGGATTGAATCGTATATTTAGTTCATGCTACAACTGTCAACAGCTACTAACTGCTTAACACGCTTACATACAGAAGAGCGTTCAACTCCAAGATCTTGTCCTATATCGCATACTGAAATCAAGTTTCACTTAGATATCTCAAATATATCTGCATACTCTGCTCAGGTACTCCTCCTCTACACTCCGTTGAGTCTTCTAAAAAGAAATCAGAAAGCCACTGCACATTTTCTTGTGAAAATCTAAATAAACTATGAAAATCCTCATCATTTACTTCAAACCGTTTCTTCTAAAATTTTAGTTTTTACGCGTATAAACTCGCCCATATTCGCACTATAACTAAAGAGACTACTGAAAATAAGAGCTAGTCAAAGCTTTCTAGACAGGGAGAAAAAATCTTGAAATTTTTGTAGCTTTAACTTTTATATTCTAGTTAAAGCTATTTTTATTCACACAAATTGAAGCTTAGGCTGGGAAAACAAGCTAAAACTAAATGAATTTAGCTTTGGCTATTTAAAAATAGCTATGACTAGAAAACATCTTTAACTAGCTAGCTTAAGCTTATTTTTATTCATCAAAAATCTAGCTTTTACTTAAAAATCCAAGTTTTAGCTTTAGCTTTTTTTTATTCACAAGGCCAATAATATCTGGCAAAAATGCTTAAAATTTTAATATTTAAAACGATATATAATATTTCTGAAAATCAAAAATATTGGTAGGGTTTACCTAAATGAAATGTTATTAAATTATTTAAAAATGTAATAATCTATTCACCCTTGGTTTATTTTTGAGGCAATGATAAAGAAGATGTACTGAGCTTGACTTTTAACTTAGCTACACCTTAAAATTAGTTCTATATATATCCATTAAACAAATTGAAATATCAGTGCATTAAAATATGCTACTAAAAATATTGTGAGTTTTGTCAAACACAAATCAGTTGGTATGACGAAACTGAAAAAAAACTCAAAACAAAACAAATTTTAGCGAAATTTTAAATTTATATTTTTAGAAATTGTAATCTGGCTGCTAATAAATAAAAACGGTAATGTTAGTCTGTTAAAAATCTTAAATCTCTGGAAGTTCTTTACCTTTTGCTTTTCGACCTAAAATTAACACAGCAATTTCAGGGCATGATTTTTTGTTGGTCAAATAAGTACTGAGGAAAAAAAAATGGATTCACTTTTTGGAAATGGATGTTTAATAGGGTAAATGGGGAAAACAAAAACTGAACTTAAAGGATCAATTCTATGGATTCTGGTCAAAACAGTATAAGTCTATTTTTTTTAAATTGAGTTATAGATGCAGAACTATACAAAAAAATCTCATTTTATTTGGTCAAGTCAGTAAAAGTCAGTCAGTAAAAGTCTATAAAGTAAACCGAATCATAAGATATTCCATGGTCCTTACAATAAACTTCAGTTTTTTAACTGCAGGATTTAGAGTACATTTTTGAACTTTAAAATGCATTTATCTCAAAACAAAAATTTTGAACTTAAGTTATTTTGATTAGACTCCATAGAATTAAGTGAAAACTGTAGGGTGAACTAGAGAAAAATAAAAAAATATCGTCCAATTTTTAAATTTATGTTTGTATTTTAAAAGTCATTTTTGGATTTCAAGGATCACTTAAGAGGTAGATATTTTTTTAAAAATTTAAATACGTATGGGGAAAAACAAATATATATCATTACATTACAATTATTTAAAGACAAAATTAATTATTTAATTTGTCACGCGTAATCTCAGCAAGTATTTAACTGATTTACGGAAAACAAATTTTCTAATATGTAAGAATTATAATAAGGGCAAATTAATTAACGTGAGACGGAAAACCCGAAAAGGTGGGTGCAGTTTTGTGTGTATCTCTGAATCGACTTCAGATAATGTAAAAATAGTTATCATAAAATTTTGAGTGCAAGCAAGTCACTGGAATAAAAATGAGCCTGAGTGATTTTTTTCTTCTTCTGCATACCTACATACCTAACGTACTGAAAAACTATGAGAGAAATTCATGATTTGTAAGAAAATCAACGGGAGATAAAGATTCTGTTTATATGTCAAACATAAACCTACTTAATTAACATACAAATTAAATACAAATAGGTAAACCATTTTTTAAGAACTCGAGCATTTATCAAAACGTAAGTGTATAATGATAATAATATGAAACAGATTTTACGGGTAGCGGTAGCTCTATTTAGTACTATCGGTATATATGTATGTTAATATTAATTCTTAAATTATTGCGAGGCAACGCGAGCATGGGTCATGGTTAAAAATATTTTTAATTTAAAAAAATTGCATAATTTTTATAATACAAGCAGTTGCAGGCAAGTTCAATGAATATAGAAAAAAATTAAGATAATTATTTAATATTTTAGTATAATTTTTAAGTGCAATTACGTAGCTTATTTTGATTTTGTTTGTTCAATTTTAAAAGTATGTGACCAGTAAGAACTTATTATTTATATTAGTAAAAAAGTACAAAATAAATAGATATTTTAAATTAAGTAATTCAAAATTTAACAAGAGCTCAAAAATATATATCCGATACACAAATTCCATTATCCAAATATTTAAATGATATTTTAAGTCTTTATTATTTATGCTGGATAAAGTTAACCTCATTTCTTTTTTACTAAATAAATCTAAAAAGAATATGGAACAAAAAAAATATTTAAAAAAAAAACAATGTTTATCTTCATCATTTCTTACAAAAACCCACATAATTTTCTTAAATTATATCTCGCGACCATCTATCAAACAAATTAATCATCACGCATAAGAAGACAACTTGCCACAGAGCCAGCGGAAGCCACACGACAGATCCTCCCAATCTCCAGCTGGGACAATAAATCCAAATGTCTATATAAATTAAATTTAACTTCGATAGGCTGAATTGTTTGATCCTATTTTATTTTATTTTATTTTATTTTTTTTTTATTTATTTATATGCTTAGTGGTGGTCCTGGGAAAACACTATATTATCTTGAAGTAAAAATAAAATTATTTAAATGCACTCGTAACTTATCTATATTTATTGTTCGTGTAGGCAGATATTTTGTTCTGATTGTATGGGGAAATCATTTCAAAATCATTGATATAAATTCCAAATTGAATCAATAACTATAGGAACGTATATAATTTAGACGTTTTTTTAAAAATCAAGTGTTATATGTCCAGAGCTTCATAAGAATTTTTAAATATACTTAAAAACTTTAAACAGAAATATGAACTTTTATAATGTTTGTATATTAATTCCAAAGACCAACAAATATTGGACATCTCTCATGTCTACTGATAATGAAATATGAACCTTTAAGCATATTTACCTAACTGCATTGACTTAAAAATTCTCCAAGGCATTCAAACTATTTTGGAAATTCTCTGTGCTTTCTTCTAATAGTCCAAGAGTTGTTGTTTTTTTGCTCGATTTATAGAATCGATCAAAACAAATTGTTTTAAAATATATTTTTCACATTTTTAAAAAATGTTTTCTTCTGAAAAAATTTCAAGAGAGTCCTGTTACCAATTTTTTCTTGAATTGTTTAATAAAAGTAAATATAGAAAAATGTTTTTCCATAACATTCAGACAACAATGTCATAAAGAAAAAACACGTATTAATAAATGAATATACAACATAATTTTAGTGTCTTCAAAAATCATTTCCATGTAAAACACACCAAGAATTCCACTCAGTTAGCGGCGATTAAAAATAAGGGGACATCAAAATTGTATTATATTTATTATAACATTAATGAAATAAAAAAAAATTGTTGATGCGCCATCTCGTAAAGAAGCAGGGCCTATAGTGACTTAAAACTCTCAAATTTCTTGTATATGCATACAATCGGCAGGAATGGTGGGAACCTACAATTTTGTCCCAAATACGAACGAACTTAGTTGTACAATCATGATTGTGCACTTTGCCAAAATGCAACACTACTTTCTAAACTATATCGTTTTGCGTTTAAATTCACGCATGGCTATAAAATGAGAATAGTTATGCATAGCGCGGGATCTCCCATACTCCCGGATTTAGAAGATATATAAAAATGCAACAGCTGCAGTTATTCCCACATATAGACTTTCCAGCATACTATTCTCTGGATGTGCAACTTGAGAATCTACGCACTCTTCTGCAAATATAATGGCATCATACTATATGTGGTGGGGTGTGATTCAATTCTTTATTGAACCACTGAAACGACTTTATAAAACGCTCGAGTGCAGCGCTGCAGCAGCGCACCTATATATAGTATACTCCTTTCCCTTTTCCACGGCCATGGTCTGAGGTCACTGGAGCGTCCCGCTGCGAATTAATCGTTTCCAATCGAATGTTGGGGCCGCGGACCATATTTTACTGTCTGATTAATATTTCGAATCGATTTGGTTTGGCTATATTATATGCTGCATAGTGCATATACGAAGAACGTGCCCCGCTAAGGAGCCCCAAACGAGTGCGCAATGGAACAGCAGCACTTCGCGAGCTGTTTGTAGTTTGCCTACTTGCAACGCAGGCCATCACCTTGCTCCACCATCATATTGTTGAGCGGTTTCACGCTTTGCGGTTAGCACTTGCCTCCTCCTCTTATATAGGGTGACCACTGACCGGGCATAGTTATACAAACGTTGCAATCGCGCATGCCCCTGTGGAAGATATTTCATTTTTTTTGTCCACTCGAAAGTTTACATTGCATTGCAAAATGCATTTGCGCGAATATTTGGACAAGTCCGAGGATTTTTTCTTATGGCCGATTGAGGTGTTATTCAAAATATTGCATGTTCACCAGCACTCGTCTTTGAGTATAAAAATGTTGAGGAACATTTGTATTCAATAGAGGCGGTAAATTAAGGTAACATTTCGTGTGTTTTTTAGAATGAGTTCCCACAATTAGGTGGCAGCCAACAATGGCGGAAGCTACCATCACTCTACACCGCACCACACACCACTTGCAGATAGTTAAAGCCAATTATCTTGTCCGGTTGGATTATAATATCTCTGTAGAAGAATCAAATTATTTCTGCACAAAAAAACACACTCTTTTCACTTCATAGAGGGGCGAGTTTATTTCCATTCAGAAAGGGTGAAGTAGGAGGAAAATGCATTCTGAAGCAGGTGTGGCACTTGGCAGAGTTCATTAAGTGACAGACAATGCAGTAAATATATGCAGAAATTATGCTGACCAACCAATGAGAATTTAAAAAAAAAATAAACTCGATGAAATAATGTGAAGGGTTCCAATTTCAGGTAATAAAATAGGTTCTTAGGAAAAATGCAAAACGTATAGAAAATAATGTTGCAAACACGCTTTGGATTGTCAGATCATGCTGTGCAGACAAAAATTGTAATCCAAATTATAAAAAGGGGAAAAAGGTGTATTTATTTCTTATTTTAAATGTGAAAACAAATAAACATGCAAAGACTATCTGACATGTATTTAAATTTTAAAAATTCGATGGGTTTTATTTATTTTTTTTTTTATCAGATTTCAAAAAATCTTCCTTGCTAAGCCACCCATTGAATGAAAAGCACCTATTGTCTCAATCAATTTGATGAAAAATATCAAAATTTTGAAAAAAAAATAATTAACAAAGCTTATCTGCTCAAAATTTAAGAAAGTTTATTTAGGGGTTAAATTTCCATGCGAGATATAATTGGGGAAATTTATTAAAATTTTCACCGAAAAAATTAATTTACACATCATTTTGATTGCTGTTAGGCTAGCTCATTTTTTACGCAGAATTCATAAATGTTTAACAGATAAACTCGACGACCCTATATCGATACTTGATCTCAAGGGATCTGATATAATCTTATGATGAAGTAAATAATACACCCAACTTCTTGATTTTACTCATTTTAAGACACAAGTAAAGACAAAAATTAAAACTATCTTCATATTTGAATATGTGTCATAAAGAAAATCTCCTCTTAGAATCTTCTCACCAAAATGAGCTCGTCACAAAATTAAACAATCTTACACTTATATTTTTTTTAACTGAATCTTTCCCACATCTCTAACCTTAAAACCTGTTCCTCATTACCAAAAGCCATCTTCAAGTCATAACCATGTTTTTTTTAATAAGATATATTGATAAAAGCCTAATTGGTGTCCAAACAACATCATTTAATTTGCATCGATTTGATTTAACGTTTTTACATGCTTTAATATTATATTCGGATTTAAACCGAAATCACCATCGAAGCATGATTAGCTGAGATTTTCTCACTGCTCATATCACAATAGCCCACATTTATTTGTGGGTTCAGAAAAAAACCTACGATTTTTAAAAGTTTAGAAAGAAGCTAGGCTTGATAGTTTGTATATTGTTTAATATATTCCAGCAATTTTGTTTGGTCATGCTTTATTTTTTGATTTATATGAAATGTTAATTTAAAGGCGGAAAGAGAGGTGGTATAAGATTAAACACTTATTGGAATTTAATTAATTAATCCAATTTGCTATTGATGGTTTGTTTTGATTTCCAATGACCAATTGGCTTTTATCGATCGGGTTTGAAATTTTTATTTTTTTCCGAACAAAAGAGACATACATATACATACCTGCATTTATATAAAGATACGAACAATGACGAACATAGCATGTCTTCAAATTGAAGGTTGCGTGAAATCAATCTTCAACGGATTTGGTATATACATATATGGATGACTTTTTGATAGAAATCTATTTGGGTGCGCGATCGTGTTTTTAACTGGAAATCGAATTTAATTGAAATGAACATGAATGGGATTTACTATATAAAGGGGATTGGCCTTTTGAAAATGATAATTGAAAATTCAAAAGGTAAGAACAAGATCATTTTTTTTTGTTGATGTGATGAAAGTGATTTTTTTAGGTAATCTTATACATGTATGTATGTATAATTTAACTACTCCTACATAATGTATGGACATGTATTTTCGACGTAAATATTTTAACAAGGTCATTCCACCCGACCAACTTATAGAATGGGATTCAACGAATTTGGGTTTTTTTGACAGACAATATATAGTCGTTGATTTTCCCAAAAGTTCTTTCAATTAAAGGCCTATAGCAAAAATACAGTCCGTAACATTTGAATAGCATCAAACATTAAATTTATTACATTCAACTGTTTTTGATACTTCTTTGATTTATACATAAGAAAATTTATATTTAAAGACAAGGTAAGAGAACTGTCTCTGAGATTAAGACCATTTTTTAACAAATTTCGTAAAGTTAACTAAATTTTCTGTGCTTGATTGTTTGCAGTCACTAAAACGCTAATTTTTTTTTGTAACATTTGAATAGTCTCAATTGATTTTATTCCACATTGTAAGCTATAATTTGGCAGCGTAGGTCTCGAAAAGTTATCAAGAAGTGATAAAACAGTTATGTTTTGTGATTTCTTCAATTTGAAAGTTTAAATGGGCAGAAAAGACTCATTAACGTTTGCAGAGATTGTCAAGAGATAGCCTATCGGAATCAAGGACCGACGAAACGTTTTATTGGTCAGAAAATTAATCAAAGTCTCAAATTGGTATGAAATTTCTTAAAAAATCCGTTAATGAATGCAAAAAACTACAAAGAACGAACTTTTTCAATTCTATCTTATCTATCAATGACGAAAATAAAATGGTAAGCCTCCAAATGCAACCACTCTCTGAGAACATCAAGACACGGAGCTGGGTTAAAAGTTATCCCAATGACCTTTAATCAGGTTATCAGAAATGCCGCAATTAATGCTGATGAAAAAACCTCTGTTTAACAATGCGCGTAAACTATACCAGCTTAATTTAGCAAGATGCCGAATGCCATGAAATGCTTAAGGCAGCAACCATTCAAACATTTAGCAAAAAATGATCTTTTTAGTTGAAGACAGTCCAACTTAAAGTGACCGGATGGATATAAAAATTAAAAACTACGTCCATGATTTAAGAAAAGAAAATTTGTGTTTTGATCGCTATCATAGCCGTGAGGGATGATTTATGGTATGGGGATGCAGTACCATTTTATGTTGATTTAGATTTTGTAGACTGTAAAATGATATCCAAATAATATAATACCTTATTGGAAACAGTCTTGCTTCACTTTCAGTGTATTTTAAGACTGCTGCCGATTCTTTTTGCAGCAAGACAATGAGCCGATTCACACAGCTTTTATTATAATGTTGCAAACTTAAAATAAACAGCAATTATCCTTACCACCCTACTCTCATTAAAAATGTGTGGAGTTTTCAAACACGCATGGTTTATGGAAATGTTAGGATGTACACAAGAAAAGTAAAGTTCATTGAAGCTATCAAAGTGGCAAGGGACAACATTTCGTCAGATTTTTAAGGAATCGTTTGCGATTGTTTAAGAAATCGAACATTGATGTTTTTGAGGTAATTCAAAACAAAGAGAGATCTAAAAAGTTCTAGAATATTGTGTTAACCACAGAAAATAAATAAAAATCATTTTCTTTAAAAAAATTAATAAATTGGTTTTTGTTTCTACTAAATAAATACTGTGAGGCTATTCTAATGTTACAGCAAATAATACACATTTTTGTGACTGTTAACAAAACTAGTTGAGACAATTGCTTTAGCTTTTAGAAAGTAGTCAAAACTTCTCTTAATACTAGCAACCATGTTCTACTTTGCTACTCAATACAAATTTTGTAATTAGACCTCAAAGAAGTACCAAAAATAGTTAATAGTAAAATAAACTAAGTGCGAGTGCGAGAATTGAATTCACAAATCCACGACTTCATCAAAGGTACTTTTATAGTTAAAAAAAGAGAATTCATATACGTTCCAAATATAAGATGACATTTTTCTGGGCTTACAAAAATGACAAAATGACATTTTTCTGTCAAATTCTAGCCATTTTTCTTTTCATCGTGTAAATGGTCAAAAATCTGCCAGTACTTTTGTTATTAAAAAACTGCCATGTAATGTTTTTTTGTTTAAATCAACAAAAACGTGCCAATTTTGTATGGTGATCTATGGTAAGAGGTTTTTTCTCTTTTTCTGAAATATTTTCAGAAAAACATTGTTACGCTGAAATTATCAAAAGGTATAGCTCTGATTCTTCAGATTTTTCATTAATAATATTTTTCTTTTAATTTTTCGACTTAAGAAGTCCTACACTTTAACCGTTGATATCTATTGACATTTTTGTGACAATTTATCAGTCGGGTAGATCCAGCGTTTTTCCTATCTTCAAGAATGTTTGAGTAAATATATACACTTCTCAAGTTTTATAGGGAAGAGATTATAATGTATCACATTATTGAAATGTGTGTTTTGAAAAAATGATGATGCAATTCATTTAAGTACTCAATCTCAGCACACAGGTCAAACCAAAATACTAATATTACGTCCAATCACCCCGGAAAACGATGTCCTCTATATATACCATCACCCATATACACAAACATATGTATATTCGAATAATATTCCCTTCTAATTATAGTTATCACAAAAATACAAATATAATATATACATAGGTACATATCTCCAGAAAAGGGACAAAGGAACATCATCATCATCGTGAAGAAAACAATATACAAATGCCAAGACTCTGGGTACATCCTATTATGGCACAAAATCATAGTGCAGCTGAAAATGCAGATCGAAAGAGCGAGCGCCTCCATCGAATCAGGAGGATTGTCGAATTGAGAAAACAATTTTCACCCGTGTACCTTACTTGCGGCGGAGCAGCGGCGCGGCGACTGTATATAGCTGCGATGACGGTGGCGGTGGTGGTGGCGGCGATGCGGCTGCACACACCAGAACCGATCTTTTCAGGTTAAGGACATTATGGAAATTGTCCCCTGCGGGCCCAGATGGCCATTACTCAGTTATATCAGAGCCACCGCCCAATCGATCAGCCGACGACTTAATGTGACTCCCTTTAGAAAAAGGCTCGCACAAAAGACCAGAGGTTCAGCAGCAATGACGATGACGACTACGGCGACGACGAAGACGACGAGGATGCAACTCAACAACGCACCATACAACAGGTTCAATGCGCAAGTAGTCTTCAGGCGTTTGCGATGCTATCATCTGGGCTGGTCCCGGGAATTTTATATTATTCCTTTCGTCCATCGTGTAAAAGCGTATGTTGACGAAGATGTAAGCTTATATTTTTTTTAATGAAGAGTTTGCTAGTTTCTGTCTGATATAGGATATAAAGCACCCTATGTTTTCTCAAGATATTTCGATATTTTGAGAAAACATAATATAAACGATTACAGGAATCAGGAATCTGTAAATCTGTTAGTCTACTTTAAGATGGTTCAATACGATTTTAAATATTTTTTTTAGGACTAAAAATAAAAAAGTTCCATGCATACAAGGATCTTAGTCGATCTGAACTGTCAATTTTACAATTTCACAAGTCGATTAATTCTTCGCCGACGTCAAATATCGATACAGAAAAGCGGATATTATTTTCAGTAAGCAGTTCATTTGATAGGTTCTAATGACCGTACCTCTTTTCGTGCAAAATTCAACAAGTGCAAAAAGAAAATTCTGGAAAACTTACATTTCATTTCAAAGATTCAAGCACAAGCTCCAGTGGACAAAAAACTTGAACCCAAATATTTATTTTAAAAAATCTCGCGTAACAAACTAAACTTACCCTATACAAGCAATAGTGTACATAATTTAATAACTCAACGGTGTGCAAAGCTTATGAATGGCGACCGCGATGCACCAGCTTGATCAGCAGCGGTGCAGTGGTGGCGGTTTCGGTGAACGGGCAAGGCAGTCAAGTCGGCCTCGGCAGTAATAACATCCGTAGCTCTGCAGCACTCATGTTGATGCGAATTGTATCACAAGTCATTACGAAGATTACATGGGACACGCCCATTTCTTGCACTGCCGGTCGCTGCAACTGATAGACATGAACTCCCGCCAATTTATGCGTATTCAAATCCAGGCATAATATCTTCCCGGCAATTCCAAAATTTACGTTTACGACTTCGCGTACGCGTCGCAAGTAGGTATACGTATAAAGGACCTATATAGAAGTATTGAAGGTACTTGCCTTAATAGTTGAATTGGTAGGTGGGTCGCCTCTTTTTCTCAATCGCATCAGAAATCCCAATGATGAAGCATCGAGTGTCGTGCGGGATGCATGCATGAGCGTCATAAGGTTGAGGTGAAGTTATGACACGACGCAATTGGGAAGCTTTTTTTTTATAAATATATGTACAGGTAACATGGGGGAGATAAAAGTAGTGCAAAGAGCGTTTTTTAGATGCCGCTTGTGATAGTAAGCTACGCTGCGCTTATAAACATACATTCATGCACCCCACAGAGAGTTTTACTATTTTTTTAGGAGAGAGAATGCCTCAGAGGATCATGATATAGTAAGGACAAGACAGGACCCACCGCGCACATTGGCAGGATAGTTATTTATTTTGGCTTAAGCACTTGTGGCATAATTTAATTGAGATTAACGGATATCGATGCACTGCAGTGCAGTGGTATATACGGTGGTAGTTTATTTTAATGTTCTACATATATACAATTGAAGTTGTATATTTAAATAACGAGTTTAGTGCCACAAGGCATGCGAATCAGTTTGGGCAAAACTAACATTTCAATAAATTGAAAATTGGATCTTAATGTGTAATTTACGTTTTCTAAAGGGAATGATACATACATAATATGTACAATGAACATATAGACTATAGTGTGGATTGAAAGTTAAACCTTCAAATATTAATAGGTTGTACCTTACCTATAAACTTTTTCTTATTTCAATCTTGATATAATTTGGAATACATTTGGAAGGATTTGTTGGCTTAGAATTGTCTTATTTTCCTTTTTTGAATGCAAGAATAAGTTCAATGCAACGCAACCAGAAGGTCCAACCACCAATACTGCCAACTACAAACTTGGAAATTTGGAAAATCGTCCATTTAAAATGACATTCCAATTACTCATTCAACTTGTAATCTGCCGGGAAATAGAAAAGATTTACAGCCAAAACATTGCTCCTTCGAGCCGGAAAAAGTATGTTTTTTTAATTACACCTTTATTTGTTACATTTTTTTTCAAAAAACAAAGTACGTATTCAAAATATAATACAGTCGACTCCGCTTATCTGAACTATGCTAAATTGAAAACTTCAATTGTTTTAAACAGACATAATTCTATATTACGATTGTCAATTATCAATATTTGATAAATATTTAAATATTGGTCAAGGAAATACAGATTGTCAATTATTATCAATTGATATTTGATAAATATTATAATATTGATATTTTAAAACACAGTTTCTAATCAACTGTTCATTGATTATTATCAATTTTCTTCTAATCCACAACAGTCTGCACCATTCTCAATATTTATCAACCATCTATTGATAATTTCTAACCGTTAAAGTTTGTCACGTAGGATGTTTCAAAAAATCTCTCCTAAATTATTTGTTTCTTTTATTAAACGGTTCTCCAATACGTATTATTCTCATTTTAACTAAAGAATATATTTTCATAATTTTTTATCTGTGTAATCATCTTAAACTCTGATGAAAAACATCTCAGGTCTAAGTGCAATTTTTCAGTACGAAATCATCCCATTTTTTTAATTAAACCATACTTAACTCCTGAAAATTATTTTTCAATTACTTTAGATCTGAAGTTAGCGTCGAGCTAACTCTTGGAACTTGGTTAATTATTTCTTGGATATTTGAATCGTTGCTCAATAAATTTGCAGGATTAACTAACTCAGAATTAACTCAGGCACTGAAAAACTGACTCAATAACTGATTTTTTTTTGGAATTAAAAAAGATACCTGCAAATCAGTGTTTAAAATCATCTTGAAAAATTTAATATCCTCTTTAAATAATACTTTCTTTAATGATCCATATAACAATTGACTTATTGATTAAGTTTAGCAGATATAAAAAAAAAAAAACAAAGTCAAGTCACGATGCTACTACGAAGCGACGCATATCAACAAAGCCAAACATCTGTTTTTCTCAACTACAATAGCCCTTCCATCCATATATGCTTTGCAGTTCAAAAACAATTCCCTGGCCAGGCTGATGGTTGTTCTGTTGTTTCCTGGCTGCTGGCGATGGGTAATTTATGTCATGTTTGTACAAAATGACTTTAATTTGCCATGACCGGGCCTCTTGGGGCCGTGGCCCCTCTTCATCATATTTATGTCCGTGGCATACCATGCGAGTTGTTTCTTCTTTTTAGTTTAGTCGGGTGTAAGCCAGGCTATAGCGAGCGAGCAAGCCACTATACGTGGCTTTTAAATTTGCAACCTGGTTGCCGCCACCACTCGCGGTTGGCATTTTATTGTAAGTTATTGACAATAACTTCGACCTGGTTTTAGGGGCCGAGTTCATTCGCATCGAAGTGGACATAAATTGAGTCTTATATCTGGGATCAATGGAAATATGGGGCGTCACACATATCGTCCGAGTTTGGTATGCACATACGTATAAAGTTATGCATTGTACTGAGTGCAATATGGGACTAGCTCCAACGCGCAAAAGAAACTCTTGTGTGAGGAGGCGTTGATGTATAAACGACTGTCAAGTCGCGCTAGAACGGAAAAGCTGTCACAGAGATTTCATCTAGTTTGTGGTATTTTTATGTTGGACGTAAATATAATGTTGGACCTTTGCATATAATATACAACTCGAGGCAAGAATTCGCCGCATTTACTTAACTGCGGTGGATAAGTATTAAAAATTCCATTTGACACCTCACACTTTGTCTGCAAAGGGAGCGTTCACCGAATTCACGAATTCTGTTTTTATAGACCATAACTTGTTAATTGTTCATTAATTGCATATAGCGGTTAGTGGGACGCGCATCATGCAGTTAATGTCTCCAATCGGTAGGTATCCTTGAGCAGATTTAATGTGGTCTTAAGTGCGAAATTAAAAGTAAAACAATCGATTATCGTAAATTAAATTCGTCGAGTAGGTACGGTATAGAATGTTCTTCTTATATAATATATGGCCATTGTAATATTAACAATCGAAGGAAGGTTATATCTCTGCTCGCGACGTCTTTACATATATTCTTTCCGAATTCAGCTTTAGAGATTCATTTTGTATGTCCCTGCGATTTTTATTTTTAAACTTGATATAAATTAATTCAGAATTAATTTGGATTTAAATAATAATCCAAATGATAAAGACATCATATGAGGTCGGAAGAGTATTTTTTAATTAATCTTTTTATTTTTTTTTTACCTTATGATTCAAAATTTCTTTAGTCATTCTATGCACTACATTTTGTAATCCAAAGTACCCACAAAAAGATTGGGTCGGATACAAAAAGTGTCGCCACTGCTATCCGTCGCGTCGGAAGAAAACGAATATTCCAAAAAGCATATAAATTGCGATAAGAATAAAATTTTATCAATTATAGATTCTCTCAAAAATTATTATTGATAGAACTTTTACCTCGAAAGATTGAAGAGTTTAAAGAATAATTTGTGAAAAATTAAATGAAAAATTCACGTAAATCGAAAAATTCGATCGGATCAGATAACGGAATAGGGCTGTTCGTCTCGGTATCCCGAAGCGATACAGAGCAGAGACCGAAAATTTTATAGCCTCGTGGATAGCCCTAGTTCTGCATCCCTTTGGAAACTAATCTCTGCAAAAAATTTATATTATTTAAAAAATGAACTCATAAACAAAATTTAGATGGCACGACAGCTGGTGATGATCTAGGGCCTATTGACATTACAGCTCTCAACTATTTCTATATGCGTGCCTGCAGAAATGGAAGGGACCTACAGTTTATTAACAATTTCGCCGAACGGCTATATAGGTGAGAGAGACTTTTTCACGACAAGAGATACTCCTGTAGGATTTGTAAACTCCTCGCAAGAGGAAGTTCCATTGGAAAAAAATATTTTTATTTTTAGGTGGCAGAGGCTGGTATTCTTTGAGATACTTTGAATATAAGACTATAAGAAGGTCTTATAAGAATATATAAGAAGACCGCGACTCAAGTGGCACGCGCAAGTGGAACTGGAGCTAGCTGAAAGAAGCTTGTTGGTTGAGGTCCTGGAACTCCGAACTATAGCACCACCTTAAGTAAAGTAATTGTACAGGCTGGGATTAGATCCCATGATCTTCACTGTTATAGTCCTATGCGCACCTAACCTATACACCACGGACAACTACGTTGACTTGAAATATAAAATGTCCCAGCTTTTTTCACATACTCTGCGAATCAGCCCGAATAATTCATAGATACAAATAAAATTAATTGATTTACATTAATTTATATATAGGTATTAGGTACATACAAATAAAATAAGTTACATTTATTTTACCGTTCATTTTGACTTCAGTCGCAACACATAAATCCAAATAGAATGTGTACTAATTCCTTAATGTTATATAATGCTTGCGTATCAATCACTAATTAGCAATTAACTGAAACTCTCAATAATATACTGTTTGTCCGTTTGTTGTTTTTTCTGATTGTTTTGTCTTCAAAACCATTAAGTTTTTGTGTAAATTGATTTCACTCAATTTCAATCGGTCTTCAACACTCAGCATTGTTTACAAGAAAATCAGTTTTACATCAAATGATATAAGTTCAAGTCGAGTATTCTTGCATTCAGCCATTCATTACTTCAAGTTTCGGACGTTATAGGCGTGCTTTGCTGATTCAAAAAAAAAAACACATATATACAAAACTGCTTCTTAAAGCACACTGATTACATCTACGTATTTATTTTGTGTAGTAAAATGTTAACACAAAAAGTGACCCGAGCATAATTTGATCCAATTAATCGAAGTCAAGAATGAGCGATAGTTTTGCCCATAGCTAAAGAGGTCAAGCTTGTGTTATTAGTTATATGTAATAGGTGCAGCAATGTTGTATGAAAAATAAATTTAATATGTACAAATAAGTTGTAGATCTGTTTAATTGTTGTAAACAAGGAAATTTTGTTTGTTTTGCTGAAATATTTAAATTATTATAAAAATTGGTGACAAAACTTTAATACAATTTTTCGTGTAAACATTATACAATACCTTCTTATTTTTCAGATAAATCAAAAATGTATTCCTATTTATTTCCCCGTCAATTATTGATGACTGAATATCGCCTCTTAATGAATTCTAAAACAAAAACAATTTTTTTTCTGAATTATCTAATTGGAATATCTTGGTAGCCTTAGCTATCAGTTCTGAGGTCACATAAGATTTGAAAGTATCCAAAAAAGACAAGATCCTTCGGTTGCAATTTTCTAAGTCAGAAAATTTTTAAATTCAAATTAAGAAGTCAATTCTTTGCTACCGCAGTCTGAAATGGTTAGCATTTAAGAGAGTTTAGTAATTCTTTCTTATCTCATTGCAACTCTTTACTTAAAACTTTCAAACTTGATGAAAATGATCATATCACCGCACAACTAAATTCCAACCTAAGTTTATTTGAATAAGAAATAAGCTTTGCTCTTTAACAATTTTGTTTTATCTTTTCTTGCAATATCATAAAACCATACATGATTCAAATACAAAGCAACATGTCGTATTTCCACATCAATTTCCTTTAAATACCCCAACTTAATGTCAGCTTAATCAAACGCATATATCTTCTCGAGGGACATCTCAAGTTAACAATGAACATTTCCATGTCATGTTTAACTAAATTACAGCTGTCCAAAATTGACTTCGATAAATACAAAGATAGCAACGTCATATGCGCGTACCGAACGAAAAAAAAAAATTCATACCTATACAGAATCTAAAAGTTTGATTCGATCCATAAAATAAAAAAAAAGAGAGCAGCTCAGAAGAAAAAGCGAATATATCAAACTTATCGCTGATTCAAAGATTGAAATCAGCATAAGTTGTATATAATGCATATAGTAGAGAAGAAGAAGCAGCAGAATATGAAGAAAAAAAAATCCGCCATCAAGGGAAATCCTGAGAAATCCCTTGTTGTCCGGTTATATCTCATATGGGGAGACGATTAAATCCTTCTGGCGATGCAACCATGCAACAGGTCGCCCCTGCTTCACTTTTATTTTTTTTTTTTTTTTATTCTGTTGGTGTAATAACTCCACTGTTGCCGAATAATCACTCTGCGCGAATGATTGATCAGACAGCGATTGAAGGATTTTAAGAAAATGTGTTCGAGATATAAATTAACCTGGACCAGCCTCTGGCGTATGATTCCACACCAAGATGAACCAAATATATAAATTTGTTTTTTTTTTTTTGTCTTAAATAAAAATAAAACATGCACATCTTTTTGGCATTCTAAAATCAACTTAGGTTGATATGTATTGAGAAAAGTTTCTTTGACGATTACCAAGCAATAATGAGGATTACGTAGGCGGCTTTCAGGTTTGTCGAGCTTTATAGCTTATACCTTTTTGTATTTTTTCATGACATTCTACAACGATTAGAGGCCGGTTACAGTTTTCATTGAAAATTTCAGACAAAATACCTGAAAACTTTGTTATGAAATTTATTTTGAATAAATTTTGTGAAATCTCATTCTGACAACTCGATGTCCCTGGTGTTTCAGCAAAACTCCAAAGACTTCGATGGGTACCAAGAGCTTCCATGCCCAGTAATAGGTATATCGACGCCGGTTAAAGTGTAGAACCTCATATGTCGAAAAATCCAAAAAATGCTTAACAATGTTGATCTGAAGGTTTTTATTGATTTCTGAAAAAAAACATGCAAAAATGACTTACGAGGTTCTGTTCTGCACTTTAACCGTCATATATGTATTTGGTTTAAAGCAGTCTTAGGTAAAGTATACCCATATTCATGAATTTCGAGTAAAAAATCTTTTCGAACTTTACAACAATCGTTACAACGACGGAGAAATAAATAAAAATTCATTTTCGTCATACTGTCAGTCGGCCTTTATGTTTTAACGTCTATATGCGCCTGGACCTACCTATATATCTGGAACCTAAAGGGGTTGACGAATTTGATTAAATAAGAACATTTATATAATTGAATTTTAGATCCCGAGTTATATCATAGAATTTGGAGAGTTTACTCATAGAAATCGTCTTTTACATCCGTATTATGTCACCACAGTCTCACTTTGATTTCGATGAATTTTTGAAAACTAAAAATTACTATTAAACCTAGTACCCAAATCACGCTAAATTTTGTCTGAAAATTTTCTCTCCAAACATCAGCTAAAACCCCAGGTAATTTGACTATTATTCCAAGAAATATGTCAAAACTGCTCTCTGAGAAGAATTTATAGTATATTCTTTCATTTCAAATAATTTGTTTTCATTATTTCAAGCTAATTTAATCAAACAAAAAGGATTCTTTTCTTTGGTTAAAATAAATAGTTTGTTTGCAAAAATTCCTCCATTCCGATTTTTTTTATTGTCACAAAACAAAGGTCATATAAAATTCAAGAATTACGGAATCTGTCAAAATTTAGTTCGAGAATTATTTGTGCCGAACAGTTATTTCGAGCGCTAAACTTTAACAGGTTAGTGAGGCTGAAACTGCATTCCACTTGCCTTAAATGCTTGGTTAAGTTTAAGCTTAGCGAGATATGAGTTTTAAGCTTAATCCTTCAAGGAAAAAACTACTTTTGAGTTCATTTTTTCTCTGCAGGATTGAGTAACTCTATGACTAGGGTCTTAAATGTTTTCATGAAAGTATCTATCAAGATTTAAAATCCTGGACTTTTTCTGATAAATTAGGATAAAATATTCAAATATTAATAAAATTTACCCGATTTGCCATTCGAGCATAGTTGAGGTACATTAGAAATGAAAAAAGCATTTATGTATTTTAAAACTTTGAATAAATTCTTTCTAAATTTGCTCTTCTTTACATACAAATCTGGAAAGCCTACGAAGAGGGTTGGCCGAATTAACTACTCTACATTTTCTACTTCATTAACTACGCGTAGTTAATTTAATAAACTACAAATTGTTACGTTTTCATATACATGCATAGTAAATTTAGAGAAATAATAAAATTTCAATAAAAATTTGAAAATTTTAACTCAAAATTCAAGCTTCAAAGTTACAACTGACAGATCATTTGATATTTGAAACTAAGTTTGCTACAATTTGTTTCATTAACTACATTTAACTACATTTAACTACGTTTAACTACATAAACTACGTAGCAAATGTGAAAATGTAGTGGCCATCCCTGCCTACGAACACTTCTCCATTTTTTGGTGTCCGTTTTATCATCTGCCTCGTATTCTGTTTCCTCAGACCAGTAAGAACATAGCATGAATGCAATAATTTTGTCTATTCCCCTGACCTTTCGCCCTCTTTCTCTACTCGGCGTTACACTTTTTTGAAATTCTGTTGATTTTTTCACATTGTTAGTAGGTATGCCTCCGCTTAAACATTTCTAATGTTAAAATAAAATAGTTTAAAATAAATACGTTGCTAGATCCGTATATTTGTCACATATCTATGGTACCTTTAAATTATGCTTACCTGAATCAAACTTAAAATAAATTAAGTTTGTCCAGAATTCTACAAATCAAAATAAAAAACTTATAATGAAGGAAGTGACGTAAAATTTATTTAGACGTTTGGCAGCTTAAAAATTCAGTTTTGAATTTCCTTTCCTCAATTACTGGTTCTGTTTGTTTCTTAATTTTCAGAAGTCCCCGTTTAAAATTTTAGAATAGGAAAATAAATTAAGAATATTAAACAATACTTTGAGTATATGAATAGAGGACAATTCCGGACAATAAAGAAAGTATAAACCGGACCGGGAAAGAGGACATGTCCGGAAAATGGCAACACTGCTTAAGACTCGCCAAGTTTAAAATAACCAAACAATTTCCGTCATCCATATTCTTTAATTGTTATTAATTTTATCGTTTTACACATATTTTTCTCAGTGAGAACCTTCTCTATATTTCAAAGCACTCGTAGATTGTACATATATGCAAAACAAGACTGCTACAACATTACAAAAGCTTAGAACTTTCTGACATTTAAGAACTCACAGATTAGTATACAATGGGAACTTCTTCGACGTGAATTCCGTGCTATCTTGAAACTCATCTACTATGCACCTCTTACTTTTAAGACCTCTAGTGACTAGTGACACACATTTGTCACATCAGATGGACATCCTTATGTTGAAAAGTGAACCAAGGCACACCGTTTACATGTTTATAAAAAGAAAAAAAACAGTCGATACAAATCAACTGTATAGATGAGTGGCCAGATCTCTTGTTGGCAGTCATCATCAAGTGCGTGCACTGTTTACAGACGCATCGCATTTACTCGCATGATATCTCTGTTATCGGCCTCTTCGCCCAGTGCATGGTGCCTGGCCGTGGCCATTTACTCATGCCCATGATGTTGTCTGAATCGATTTTGCGATGTTACTGGCTGGCCCAACAAGCAAACAACGCATTCTGCGTTTGTGCCTAACAAGAAAGTTCCTTGCTCTGACATGTCTACCAGCAACGAAGCTTGTTGACTTCACTCCAATGATGGAGTTTGACAAGTCGATTGTCGTCGCTGATGCGCGTCTTCGCCTGACGGTGATGATGATGGGTCTTCGTCACTTGCTTCGCGACATCGATGACCAAAACAACTTTTTTTTTATGCCACAAAACTTGCACCGCATTACATAATGCCATCAAATCCAGATGAGGATGACGGGTTTTTACTGATGACTGTTGAGATTCTGCGAGCTGCGAGGTTTTTTGTATGTTTTTTAAAAGTTCAATCCAAGCGAAGACATTTGGAAAAAATAAAAACAAATGTGAGCAAATGTATATAAACTTGTCACACAGCGAGCAGTTATTCGAACTAAATTGCTGCCCGGAACTGATGGTAGGTATATACTCCCGTAATACTAGGTATGTACATGGAGGCGACACTCTGTCCCGAAACCGAAACCCTTTTGCCCGAGTGGGCAGTGTCAGTCGGCACATGAGATAATGGCAATATGTGTGCTGAAGGATTTGAATTAACTTTTATCTGACCCGGGAATAGTTTTGCATACTGCAGTGTGGGCGGGCAACAAAGGCTGCAAAATGCTGTGCGCCGCAGACAGATAGCTTTTGTTTTTGCTCGTTTTGCCAGTTGTTGCCACGCGCGCGGTCAGTGATCTATGTGCGACACATTCGAACAATAAATCTCCGAATGTATCAAGAGTTTCTTGTGTGTTTTGTGATTTTATTGTTGTGCTTGTGCGTTTCGCAGTGCCACACGCTTGGCTATTCGTCAAGTTTTGCATGAGAATACCAGCAGCCTTTGGTCACTTTCTCACATTGACTATATAGCTGCGCGATGTCTCACATCGTCATCGTTCTATATACTCCTCGGTGCTAGGCCTCGACTCCGTTTTCGCAAAAGCTAGTGAGCTATGGTCTAATGCTAAAACAAATTTTATTACCTGGCTAAATGGATGCCTACGCCATGCTCTCAATCTTTGAAACTGTCACTGGGCGGCCGGCAATATTTTGGTATGTGTTTTTATTTTTATCGCTTTGAAATGGACAGACGAGTTTCTGTCAGTCGAAGTCAGATATAGTTCCATATACCTACTGCAACAACTCGAAGACATTGGGTTATTTGCTTTTGGTTTGGTGCTGATTCATTGCCGCTTCTGACAATGGAACGCATTCTGATGTTTGTTTTCTATAGAGTGTCTGTCTCCCATGTCTGGAGTCTCTCTCTCTTCACCCCTCTAATTGCTCCTGTTGGTATATATTTCTGTACGCTTATTCATTTGTAGGTACATGGTGAGTAACCTGCTGCTGCTGCAATACTTTAGGTAAATATTAGTTAACGCAATGCAGAACTTTCAAGTACAAAACGCCTCAGTCCAATTTGTATGATGTCAGGTGGGGTTTGTCTTTGTCAGAATTAAATGTTGCAATGCAAACAAAACATTTAAATAAATTGCTGTTGAATACAAAATTTCGCAGGACAACAAAATGCAGCGAGTTACCTTACAGAGGCCAAATTTACACAACGATTTGCTAACCCTCAGACCACAGCCCCTAAAATACATTTTTGTTTTGCTGATAAGGAGTCCCATTTCTATAATCTCAAGTTTAACATTAAAACTTCTTAACTCTAAGGCAGATTTAGTTACACGTAACTAAATTGGTACATATTTTAGTAATTTTTCTAAGTGAATATTTTTTGCGCTAAATCTTATAAAATTTGTAATACACAGCAAGTATAGGCAATTTTAAGTATTTGTTTGTAAATTTAAGCCAAAAACCTTATACTCCGTACAGTAGTTTTATTAGGGCTTAGGGGCGCGAAGTTTCTTCAAAATCGTTGTAGTCGTTTTCAAGAAAATTACAGAAAAATGGACCCCTAATATATGGTTGGTTTTAAAGCCTAAATGTTAATAAAAATAAAAAATTAGGCTATCCCTCTGTTTTTAAAAGAAATAAATTAGTTATGTATATGAAGCCCTTTTCTATTTCTTTAACATTCTTTTAGCAGCTTAATGGTAAACATCATTGTTTTTCGTTCTAGGAATAAGAACAACGTTTTGTTTATCAAAATCATTATTGAAGGTTAAACACATGACGCACACAACGCCTGCGGGCAAGCCGTACTTTTCCATCATCGTTGGTTAATTTTGATTATAAGTCTTTTTTTCTCAGAAAAACAATACTTGTCCTATATTAAAGCAAGTAAAAAGATTGTAACACTTTTATCGTAGAAATAAGAAATTTGAATAATAACTTTCGTTAACTTTTGTTCATTCCGTACAGAAAATTTCGCTAAATTAAGACGAGTATAAATGGACCAATTTTTCTTCCCGTAAAATTGGACCCTCTCTCAGGCGGATGAAAGCTCCCTTGGCGTCTTCAATAGAAACAGAGGCAAACCTAATCTCAAGCGTGAACAAGTTGAAAGAGATACACGCCGACTTGGTATACAAAACTGGATACAGTAAGCTGGAGATCGAGAAAGCTGGCGGAGTCTATTACTTGAAACCCATGAGCACCCCGCACTGTTGCGCCAACTAAAGTACAAATAAGTTAGTAAAATTTGATACGTACTCAGCTCATCCAGAATTGTTATTTTGAAAAATGTTGACGCAGTGATTGGTGGTGAAGCGGTCTTTTTCTTAACTGTATTAACTTTGACGTTTAAAGTCTATCTATTAATCGAATTCGATTACCCTTTACACAATACGCATATTAAATGGAATTGTTGGACCAACTTTCTTCGTCTACCGATGCTCTATCATCGTAATGTCATAAATTAGATTAAATCCTCTATACAAATGCAATCACTGATGATTCCTGTCACAATTGGTATATCCAGGCCAACACCCTCAACTCTTTGTCACCAGCACAATTGCAACAAGACTGCCTTTTAGTTCATTGTGTACATAACTTTGGAATGTTGTCCACTTTCCGAAACGCTTTGGGCACTTGTTGCCACACTGCGGCATCGTTCTTTTCGTCATCGACGGCCTGATTTATTAGCTAAATTACAACCAAGCATTGTGTTCATTTGTTTGGTTGAGTATTCATACACATATCTGCAGTATGTAGTATGTGATGCATTGTGGACCAAGAATGAAATCAAAGAGACTCCAAACACCATCAGGTCCAGTCCGGGCATCTCAACTTCAACTTGAAACATGCAAAATTCCATTGACTTTATTTGAGAAAGCTCCCTTTAGTTGGAGTTGAAGTTCGGCGGGGCGTTCGAATTCAGGGGCCCAACTGATACTGTGCTTGCTGTGTGTGACTTGTGACTTGTGTGTCAGTAAAAGTAGTCATTCTCTCGATCGCTTCGTCTCTGTCGGAGTGCATACTGTTTACGTATCTGCAAACAGCAACGTTTTCAAATTAACCAACCGACGACGAAGGCTAAGATGATATATGCCCGAACCCGACATTACCATAATGACAATGTACAACATCTCGAACGGATGACGGACGTATGGTCCGCACGCACACCGTCCGCTTATTTATGACCAATTATAAATCTAAACGCTGCATTTTATGGTGGGCACACTGGGCAGACTGGGCATACTATTCTCTTCCTTCTTTTTTCGCTGCTCTTCGTGATGCAGTGAAGTTGGTTGGTTGGTTTGGTTTGTTCGTTCGGTAGGTATATGTGGGACAAAAGCGAAGAAGCCTGAGTGCGGCTGGATATTGAGTAGAAAGGAAGACAAGTTTGCGACAATTTCATCATTTTTAATGTAGTTATACAGATCAAGCCCCAGAAGAAACGAGAAACAATGGAGTACTTGAAAGATCTGCAAGAGCTACTTTATACCTATATAGAAGAATTGTCTATAGTTCCATATACATTTTTTCTTTTAGGACGGAAGTAAGAGCCCCAGATGGGAGAGAAATTAACGGTATTTAGTATAAATTGAGTGTCGTGCTTGCTCTGCATCAGTTGACTCAATGTAACTCGAATGTGCTAATTAATTACCATGTTGCAAAGTATTATGCTCGATAAAGTTGGGTCTTTCTTTTTTCTTTTGTTTTTTTTTTTTTTTTTTTTTTTTTTAGGTCTGATTTGTGATAGCTTACACGAATTGATGCCAGATCATTATCAGGAGTTTTTAATTATAACAAATCACCTGTTGATATCAATTCGAACATCGCCGAAAGAAACACAAACTTGGTTATAAGAGCTGCTAGTTTCAATCATCAATTGTAATTATTTGTGCACGACATCGAAGAATGAATGTTGTTGGAAGATCAATAAAAATAATGCACCCATGATACATAGGTACTGATAAAATTTTAATTATGTTTCGCAGTTTTAATTTGGTTTAAATTTTTTAACATTTTATTGCCTAAAGTTATTTCCTTATTTTATGTCTAGGTCAAAAGGTATGCATACAAAATAACAAATAAAAAACACCTTTGTTTTGCCATTAAAATTATAATTGAAGTTTACTTTATACTTGATTTGAATCATTTAACTTGTTTTTGAGTTATTCAAACATTGATCTTATCGAATAAGACACTTTAAATGATAAACAAAAAGGAAAAAAAAACACGACTGGGTAAAAACAACAGTAAGCTGAAGCTTTAAGCAAATATAATGCTACACGAATGGACCGCACAAAAACGGTAGGTATATTATGTTGAAATGCTATAGATTTGCTACGCATTGAATATTTAATAGATACATATAGTTTAAAGAAATTTTTAACAAAATTCCACATTTTTATGAAACCTTCAACCCTGATTGAAACTCCGAGTTCATCCGAAAATCGGTGTGCTAAAAATCGTATGTACAACTTGCTTTTATCCATCCAAATAATGATTATACTGTTCGCGTATATGGTCAGGTATTCCTAAAACAAACTATTTCTTGGATAGATTTCAAAATAGATATACGAAACTTAAGTCGTACAAGGCTTCTGGGCGCGGATGAACTACCAGCCCAACTATTCAAAGTAGCGGGAGATGACTTGGAAGGGGCATACATCAACTCATCTGCACATTTGGTTGGATGAAAGTATACCCGATGAATTGAACCTCGGTATAGATGTTCCATCCATAAAAAAGGAAATCCTCTGATCTGTGCCAAATACAGAGGAATAAGTCTCCTAAACGTCGCATATAAAAAACTATCATCTATACTGGGTGATTGGTTAAAATCTTTTTTCAACAATCTGATGGGCTCCTATCAGTGTGGTTTTAGGCCAAGCAAATCAACCATTGATCAAATTTTCACACCGACCGATTCTGGAAAAAAATTCAAATCTTCATCGATTTCGAGGTCGCATTATGATAGCGTCGATAGGGACAAATTATACGGAGCCATGTCGTATGTGTGCATCCCTGTCAAACTCGTCCGCTTCGGCAACCTCTTTAACACCATTCTTGAAGCAATTGTACGTAACTTGCAAGTCAACAACAGAGGTACAATTTTTCAAAAGTCCGTTCAACTACTTGCTTATATGCAGATGATATTAGGTGTGTTTTCTTTGCAAGTTTATTTGGATTTATCGAAAAAAAACGACGTAGAGCGTATGGACACCAACGCACCAGCCCCACGAGTCTTCGAATCTACCCCTGACGACCTGCAGCACAGGTGGGCGCGCGCAAGTGGAGAACGACCTCAACCAACATGGTGTGCGCAATTGGAAGCAGCTAGCTAGGGACCGAACTATGGCTGGAAAGGATTTTTGCGCCATCTAAATTAAGTAAGTAAGTAAGTATAAGTACATATACAAAATCACACAAACACAACTTAATCCCTGTAACTCGTACTCCAACTGTATATCTCAGTGTTCCAAGTCTCTTATTATTTTATAAAGTGAAATACCCAAGTTCATGTTACTAAAAGAACAGAGATTGTTTTTTTTTATTCGTACTACACGAATATGCGGATTAGTTTACCCGGAGCTTTTTTTCCTCTCGTTTGAATAATCAGAATTTGCATACTCCTTTTAAATACTTACCATTTTTCCTTTCTCTCACACTGTGAATCATTTTAAGGTAAGTCAAGTTGTTAATCTGAGTGTACGATGAACTAATTTTAGAACCCACTACTTTTTATCATCGTCCGCATAACTTAAAGCAGCCCATATTTTGTTTAAAATAAATAAATTTCATATTCATCATTTAAATTCAAAAAGTTATAAGGAATGAGATAATTTATAAATTAACAACAAAAAATTTCTATACTTCTTATGAATATTTTTCATACAAAATTTTGGCATAGCTCATAAGCTTTCTTAAAGAATGAACTCCTTTAAAATGTAAAATATTCGCAATGTAATATAATTTTATTTTAAATTTAAATTATGCAAATTTGAAAACACACCAAACAACTCAACAAAACTTATTTGCATTTTTATTTAAAAAAAAAATACAAAAATTCCCCAATCGAAAATGTGAACTTGTTGATCAAATCACACATTTTTGTTTTGTATACCTATACCTACTGTCTTATTGGTCTAATTCTAATTGAAGCTTAAATAAAAAACGTAATTTATTTATATATCTCCAATCTCAAATAATATAAATACAGCCACTTTATATCGGATATCCATTCATTTCATTAGTCAAGTATAAAAATTTAAATGGGCGTGTGTTTTTATAGTTGCGAATTTTATCTGATAGAAAATTTGCACAGTATTCCTTTAAGGTGTTATACTTATGTGGGTTAATATCCAGTATTGGCATAGTGAGAATGAGCCATAAAATCACACCATAAATATCTCAACTTTCAATTTAAATCAATCTTAACATTATTATAACATACAAAGGCAATGAAACAAGACTAGTTATATAGAGAACCCATTTTATCACCGAACTCAGATCTATTGCGTGTTCAAATCATTTAGAATTTTATTTCTCATAAATTAACATTGAACAGGAAAATCAATTTCTTTCAACTTTGATTTGGTTGCTTGTTGTCAATAAATTCATCTCAATGTGGTGATATAATTAAATCGAACACAATCCCACCAATCGAACCGACCGACATGATTAAGAGTGTTGTGTGTCAAATGGCCACATTGTGATGCCACCATCAGTTCATCACCACCGGCCAGCTTATACAGCCGCTGCTGTCAACTGTCACATCACGAACTACTGTCGCATGCTACTGAGCTTTTTTTTTTTCTTTACTTTTTCTTCGATGAAAGGATCGATCGCTTGCACTTCGCTTTTCATCCAAAGATACATCTAATGAAAATGTATAGGTATTAGACTTTAACGACTGACGTGACAGGTCTTAAAAGAATCATCATCGAGGAAATTGTCAAACTGTTAATGATGCATCATAAAATTTAAGTCAGCCCTATCTAACCTTAGTTTTTTGGGGGCATTTATATTGAAATCAAACAAAAGAACCTCAAATTAACAATGGAGGATATAGCACCAAAATAAAGCCATAAAACTCATTTTATTGCCGTTTTCGTAGAAACGCTTCGGTTAAGTCCTAATGTGGGATTCTACATTTTATTTTATTGCAGACTTTGTGTAGATGACAGATAACTTATTCTTTCTTTGGGAAGGACAGTTTCGAGAATAGCAACGACCGACGAAGACGACGCTTTGGGCCGGAGAAGTGATATAAAGATGAGGAGTCGGGTTTCTATATCCCGTGGTTACATATAGGTGAGTGAGGAAATACGGGTGCAAAGTCACTTAATTATATACGTTAAGGTGTGGATAAGATGAATAGATGAGTCATAATGGAATGGTGTTTGCATTTCTGTTTGTAACTTAATCAAAATATTTTGTTTATATTCAAGTTTTTAAGATCTCAAGTAGAATCGTACGGGGTAACTGTGCGCGCAGTGGGAAAGAATCTGCACAGCGATTTATGCATACATAAGGACAAAATTTAAATCAAGAAAAATACA
Source organism: Epistrophe grossulariae (assembly GCA_929447395.1). Lineage (NCBI taxonomy): Eukaryota > Metazoa > Arthropoda > Insecta > Diptera > Syrphidae > Epistrophe > Epistrophe grossulariae. Next base: position 163,392,767 of record OV839566.1, on the reverse strand, counting down.
CAATTAAAGAGGTTTTCTACACAGTTTTCGAGTAATTTTTTACTTTTTTACAATATGTAAATGTTTCAAAGGTAATCTTTGATGAAGAATACTTTGATTCAGATACAGAATTTGGGAGATTAGGTATTTTCCGACTCATATTCAGGGTACGGATATGTTCACTCTTGAGCAGCTCCTTATGGTTTGCAATACCGAATGAGCAATTATATAAGAAGCCCACGCTCATGAGTAATCAGATGTGAGAATTTTTTTTAAATTTTGTTCACGCTCATGAGTGTTCGATATATAAAAGCTCTCGCCATAAGCACTCTCATTAAGTTTGATAACGACGAAGATTACAGCACGTTGAAACGGGCTTATAAAATACTTGGAAAAACCACAATTTCTCGATTTGATATTTGTTTATTTCAAGGTTAAATGTCTGACAGATTTTTTTTGCTGTTGCAGGGAGGAGGAATGCTTTAAGCACCATAGGGAGTTTTCCCATCCCAGTGTGTCCAACTCCCTTGTACAAGACTTAAACTCCTCCCAACCCTTCGGTTTCTTATATGTACTTAAATACTTCAGAACAGACGGTAATTCATCGATAAATAAAATAAAAAGGACGGGTCCTAAATGGCTACCTTGCGGTATTCCAGAATAAATCTTAAACCTATTTGATTTACAATCGTTGAAGAATACCGATTAAAATCTGTCAAATGAATACGATTGGAGCCACGTTACAAAATGTTCGTAAAATCCCATTTCCTTAATTTAAACAGAAAAACTCGATGTGAGAGTTTGTCAAACGCTTTCCTAAAATCTGTGCAGATACAATTTACTTGTTTTCTATTTTTAAATGAGTCAATACAATGTTGGGTGTATTAGCAAATTTGGTTTCAATTTTGTTTACTTGTCAGCATGTTCTTGGCTATATTGTCTAAAGTGATGATGCCGATACTTTTCAACAGCTCTATTCATTCGGCTTCCCATCTGCTACAGGCGAAGAAGGTATGGTTCACATTGTACCGGTACTGAAATGTCTGTGAGATGATTATGGTCAAATTTTATCTGCATAAAATATATTACTATTTAATGACATTATGGACTTTAATTATATAATTCTAAGGCAACGTCGTTTTAATATTGTTACTGTCAACTAATTTGAAAAAATCTTCAACTAAATATGTTTTTATCTGAAAAATCGTTGTTTTTGTTTATATGTAACTGCTAACTTATTTGAAAAAAATATCAAAAAATTAAGCATTCTGATTGGAAGGCCTCTATGGCATCCTTGATTACCAGACATGCATGCATATTCATATGTCTTTCAACTGCCAGACTATCTTCGATTTTTTTGTCTGTATGCACCTCATTTTACTAACTCTATCTATTTTTGAATCGCAATTAACTCGTCGCTTGACTCGATAGATTTGATCGCGCACTACCTTGAATGAAATCCAATACATTCTAGAGATCGATATACGGTGTAGAGCGGGCGGTGTGATGCGGGGGCCACAATCCACAAAAACAACCTTCGACGATATCATCCGACGACACTAATGCTATGCGACGCAACCACAAAGCGATCGAAATCGCTAGGCCAATTAAACCATTACAACATAGTTCAGGCAATTAATGCACATTCATGCGTTGTCGTGTCGGTGTCGGTGTCGGTGTCGGTGTCGGCCGTTTGCTAACACCTGAGCGGTGTTGCACACAAGCTAATTGAAATCATTACACTCGTAAAAATGCTAATTCAATTAGCTGCAAAGCAAAGGTACTGCAAATCCCATCATCAGAGTGAGACTGAGACTAAACGAGGAAGAAAGAAGGAACACTGACAAAAAAGGGAAAAACCAACAATCCAAAAGAAAAGGAGCCTGGAAAACAAGTATCCACAGACCACATCATCATCTCATCCCATCCCATACTATCCCACATGGCCAGGGCCACATCTTGTTGTGGCTCCTTCCAGCTGCTGTACTAGCGTGTTGTACATTTGAGCTGCACTATTACCAGAAGTGACCTACAACAAGTATCAAGCGCGCGAACGATATTGATTCGGCAAGAAAAGTGTATATGTGCAAGGAGATATCCATCGGGGATGCCAGAACAGCCTCCTGCCTGACCAAGGCACGACCCAACAAGCTGTATGCAAATGTTCGACATTTAAACATGCATGTCGTTCTGAGCGGGGGGCCTGCCGGGGCAAGTATAGTCGTATAGTTCTTGTATAGTTGAGAGTCCAGACCGCCACCAATTAAACATAAGGCTCAAATGGAAGTCGAAGTGCTGCAGACCGGAGTGCTTCCAAAATTACCAGAGGTCGCCTTGTGTCCTCTGCTTGTACAAATTTTCATATTTGTGTTCATCCTTATCGACGAAGGATCTTAATTTGTGGCCAAGGAAGCTAGATGCATCGTTCGGTCTTGGTGGTGTGCCAACTTACAAAGCAGCGTAATAAAAACGAAATCAGAGATGCACACACATTTCCTGTCGGACAACATCAGGCTCAGAATCAGGCAACGACCTAAACGAACAAGGTGTGAAAATAAAACGGGTGAAGCGGGCGGCCGGGAAGAACGTAACGTATGCACGTTGCATCAGTCGGTGTGCGTCTGCAGCGCGTATACACATTTACCACAGTTTGTTGTAATGACCACCTCGGCCACCCTTTGTGGTCGATGCATCTAAACAATTTTATGGTAATTACCTGAGTATCGATGTCTCTGATCGCTTTATTACACACAAACTTGCTTAGGGTGGGTCCATGGTCCATACAAACCAACCAGCCAGTCGTACATACTTGCAACATACCGAAAGCAATTTTATAGATGAAATTCACATAAACCAGGAAGCACCCACCAGGGGCAAAAGGAGCAAGCCTATATAGAGGCTGTTGATGGGAAAACTTCTTTGCATATCTACCCTGGTTACCATCATTTGGCTTTGAATCGACTCAACTCGACTTATAAGAACCCTTGCTTAGTTAGATGCATGCAACCAGATGTGAATCGTTTCTAAGTTATTAGTGGGTGTAAACCTGTGAATTTACGAGTTGATGTTGCAGAAGTTAGCAGGCGCTGCACGATGTGCGATGGCCACCGTCGATTGGCATTTGTGTGCTAGTTAGAGGAGGCGCCAATGGAATTGGACGAACGGCAGTGAGATTGTTTCAAATTGCAGAATGAAAGCCGAGATATTATTTTTGGTTTAGTGTGGCAGTAAAAAGTAAAATGAATATACGACTGGATCGCATCAACTTGCTCTTTTGATTCAAGGCTTTATTGTGACTTATATAAGCTGTTTAAAGATATAAAGAATTGGTTTATTAAATAATTAATTAATGGAAGAGTGAAAAAATTCAATAAAGTCGAAACGCTTTTTCTGTTAAGTGAATTTTTAGAAATTATTAGAAAGAGAAATCATTGTATGGCAGCTACCCAAACTGGATGAGCTTAAACAAAATATTCAAAATTCTCGTCCAGGGAATCGTATGGTCTGTACCAAATTTGAAGAAAATTCGATCACCCATTTTTGCTCGTGCTTTATGTACATATGGGAACACAGAGAAAAAGATCGACAATAGTCATAATGTAAATTTTGATTAAAGTATTAAAATTTGTTTTTTTTTTACGAAACCAATACTTGACCTATAGAGCAAATAAAAATGGCAGATCAATCGTTGCCCACCACAAATTTCAATTGGAGATAAGATTTAAATCTTTATATCGAGTGTAACCGCGGTATCGTAATTTTAAATCTATTTTAAATGTATGGTTTATGAATGTGCATCACTATTTTATTCTTTTTTTAATAACTTCTACCACAAACGGACTTGTGGTGGTGAATTCGAAAATTTTACTGCATTAACTTTTTTCTCATATGCATAATTAAGTTTGCAAGCACGCGAGAAAATTTATATCACATATCAGTGATCGAAATTCCCAAAAACTGATCATAAATCATTTTCATCATTTTTTATTGTGGAATTTTAGGGGTCGTTCATTACGAATAATACATTATTTTTCTCAAAAAAAGATTGTGGGTACAAAATAGCAAATTTAAAATAGCGGATAAATTCATGAACCTTTTAAAATAAAATGCACGACTTAGTCGCACGAACTTGCTCTTATGTTTGATCACACTGTGGTTTTAAAGTTTGAATATAGTTTAGATATATTGACCTGATTTTAAAAGAAATAAATTAGTTACGAGAACTTATATTTTATGCTACCTGTTAAAAACGTAGTTAAGCTTAAGGGAATATTAAATGAGTACATATTTATATGAACAATATAGCTGGCCGTGTTGCACATATGCATGGAACTTATAGTTCAGAATACAAAATTTTTAAACAATCAATATAACTAGAAATAAATTAATTAAAACAACCCTCTGATTTCTTTAACAAATCTCAAAATCCTTGGAGCGGTTTTTTAAAAAAATAATTTCTTAAATATAAATTTCCTTAAACATTTTTAATAAAAAAGCTGGTATGCACTTATTAATTTTCGAAATATCAAATTTTCAAAGAATAATTTAGACATTTTTTTTTTTTTAAATCCAAAATATTTTAATTTTTTGTTTTTTTTTTTTAAGTTTTGATATGCAATGTTATTCAAACTTATTAGAAGCTCTTGTGTAAACAAAATTCATTAAAATCGGTTCACCAGATAATTTTTGAAAACCAAACAAAATGGTTCTAGGAGAGATACCATTTTTAATCGAAAGATAAAATTTTTTTCAAATAATAAAGTAGATCGTACCAATATTAATTCACATAAAAATTTTAATCAAAATCATAGGACTCGCGTTTATGAGAAAAATGAGATTTTCCTTACCGGTTTTTAAGCACTTGTATTAAATATAAGAATATTTTGTAATTAAAATCTTCTAGATAATGTTAAAAAAAACAGCTGGGTTTCAAGTTTAATAAAAAACGATCGAGTCGTTTTCGAATTATTAATTTCTCAAACAAAATTTGAAACCTTTTTTAAAAATCCAAAAACAAAATGTTTGCAAAATTTTATTTTTTCAAACTTTTTGAAATATTCGCCATAAAAATATTCATCAAATTATTTTGAGAAAATCAAAAATCAAAAAAATGTATACCCACTTATGTTCTCTCAGGTAGGACCGCGGTCGAATTATGGAAAAAATTATTTTATTTTTCCATACCTAGCATTGAGAATTTTGTTAATTTCGAGTTTCCAGGGTTTTGAGACAACTATCAAAAATAATAAATTTCAACTGACCCAAATAAGGAGAGAGAGATGACGACTTGACATCGCCCTGTTAGCAAGATAAGACGACCGACCAAAAAGTCCATGCATCTTATTGGCACCACACGTCCTCTAGCTCAATTTCTTAAAATGCTAGCAAGAAAAAACTCTGATTCATGGTTGAGTTACGGGCTGAAGTCACGTCCTATCGTTTTCCAAAAAACAAACGACCGTCATTATAGGCTGCACACTATATAGTGTCACTCGCACTGCGTATATACAGAGGTCTTTGGTGAAGCTCCCTGGGATTAATTTCACCATATTATAGTTATAGTTAATAGTTGTTTATTCATCCAACAAGGTTGAAATGTGTCTTCACTATAAAAAAAAATCGATATCTTTTCGAGGCAACGCAAATTAGGTTTGGACACAAAAATATCGCTGCCCATTACATTTTTACGACTGACTTAAACATTAATTGTTTCATTGCACATCAAGTGACCAGAAAATTTATAACATTAATTCTAAATGAAAAAACTGTCCCAGTTTGTGCATGCACACAAAAACGCAGTTTACCTCCAATTTTTTTTTAATGAAGTTGATTTTTTGAACTATATTTCCACCTACAGCATTTTTTTTTAATGTTGATATAATAATTATCTTAATATTTAATACTAAAAGCCGCGGTAACATTCAAAATACCAATGTTTTGACTACCCTCGATTATTTGAATAACAATTTGGAAGTCTCCACTTGGAAAAATTGATGGATAAAAAGCTAAATCTATTGGGTAGCGCCTTATAGTTATGTCTCCCTGCAAAATATAATGAAAAAACAAAAGACATTTAAAATAAATTGAAAATGATTGTAAAAATTAATCTACCTTTATTGGACAAATATCTGGAAAATGTCCATAATACTTCCACATTGGCATCATGCGACTTACAACATTTGAACGTTCGGTTTTATCAAGGACTTTACACAAATCTTCCTTGGAATCAATATTGAAAATGATATATCTGCCTTTATCCTTTTTGAACAAGGTGAATCTAATCTAATTGTAAAATAAAAATATAATTTCGCAAATAACTTTGACATTGTTTTCTTCAACTGAGCTATACCATAAGTTTATCTAACTCCTGTGGGAATGTGCAGTCAAAGTTCATTACTTGCATTTTTTGCCGAATTGTTCCAATAGTACAATTCAAGTTTGTACAATATTGTGAATTTCCAATGCAGGTAAAAGATTCCATGTGAATCGGAATAACTGCTATCTGTGAAGAGAAATACTTAAAAAAAGGATTGAAATGGAATTTGAAAATCATAACTTACGGAATATGAGACCTGCATTAGGATTAAAATCAAAAACTCAAATTTCAACATGGTTAAAAGTTGAATAAATTTTTATAAGCTTGTCTAAACGTATATTCAAACCATTTAACTATGCTTCAATAAATTTCGGAAGCCTTTAATTGTTTTTTTTTTTTTTTTTTTTCAAGCACAGTAATTATTTTCCAATTATAAAACTAAAGCTGATCGGTTCGTGTATTTAGCAAGCCGCACCAAATCAAAGTAACTCTTGTCTTTCTCATGCCAACCAACGCTAATTTGAATTGATGACGTGAATCTTGATTGAAAGCCGTCACTAATGGGACAGTGCACGGAAGTCGTTCGAATGACAAATTGATTATTGGGACACAATTTGTGTGTTTCTACTTGTGATGTGTCCCGCAAAAGTGCGTGCAGCACTTACAATTTCATTACTTATACGTTCGCCATCGTCATCGGTCGTCGTTGTCGACGGCTACGGCTGCAACTTCAGCTTCAGTCAGTTATATAGCACTGTCTGACAACAGAGAGCGAATGAGCGGCGTGATGCTCTTTGAACGCTTACGTGCCTCCTCATCCACAGGAATTCCAAAAGCGGTATGAACAAGGAGAAGCAATAAGGTATTCCTTACTTTTCGACGGTCTGTTATCTCGGGCGAATTCCTTGGCCAAGAGCACACACAACCCATACGACTGAAGATACGAGACGATGGATGCGACAAAAACAGGAATATAACAAACTGGTAACGGACCATTGCAGCAGTACCACATTGTGCTTGGATTGGACATTTGGTTTGGTGGTGAATTTCTTATATAGTTTCCTCCCCCCAAGTCCTGGGATGCTATGGACCGTTTGACTGAGTCGCGAAGATACATTAACATTAAGTGTGGGTTACTGATAAGAAAAAGAAGTTCCATGTTGCGTTACGACACGGTGCGGCTCGGCTCGGCGACGACGAACGACGACGACGTTGCTGATGTCGATGTATGCGTGCATTTCTTGACAACTTAGATGCTTTTAAGCTGAAACTGCAATGGATATTTTTTCTCGAATGATCTAGTTTTTTTTTTTTTTTTTATTGAAATTTACATTTTTGTTGTTTGTTTTTATTAAGTGCGAAAAAATTATAACCATCGTAGAAGAGATCTTTTGAGGAAGTTGCATGTGAAACCAGAGGTTAAGGTATGAGATTGAAGCAAAAAATTACTTTTGAAAAAAACTCAAGAAATTTTAGTTTGGTTTAAATTGGAAAAACAAACTATGAGAAAAATTGCAAATAAACTTGATATTTTGGAAATTGCGCCAGGAAGACATGGAAAAAGAATTGGAAATTGTGTTAGGGACATGGAAAATACCCAAAAAGTATAGAATGGAATAAACGGTGGAATAAAATATTCCGTACGCACTGCGTTCATCAGGGAATATTTTTTAAAAGCTAAAACTCATATAACCCCTCTATGTTGATGTTCTGAAAAAAGAAAAAAACACTAGCAAACTTTTTGGACAAAATTCCAGAAAATCTGGGAAGATTTCCATGAAAGTTAAGCCTTTTTTCTTATAGAAAAAACAACCAAAAATGTGTATGGAAAAAATTCTGTCATTTTTTCCAAAAAAATATTGATGTAAAATTTTAAAAGTGATTTATAAATATCTGACAAATAAGCCATACACTCCAAGGCTAATCGTCGTCTTTACTATAGGTATGTTTTTTTCCAATCGCGGAGGGAACTGGTTGAAAAAATCGTTATCGGGGATTAGCGACGCCATCTCAGAAAAAAATGGAGTTTCCATACAAACTATCGATAACAACTATGTTATTCGCGCCGGTAATACAGTTTTTCTCCGTGCTTAAGTTAAGCCCCGAAAATTATCTGGGTTTAGCTAAGCCCATTGGGGATTTGTTTTTGTTGTATTTAACATGTAAATTATTTAGCCCCGAATAGTTTTTTTCATCCAATTTCCTTCAAGCTTGGAAAAAAACATGCCTTATATTACAAATACCACCTCCCTTTCAAACACGATCCTCATATACACACACTCAATGAAGGAATTCCGACATCTAGTTAAAAGTCAAGCCAGAAATAAAGTTTAAATTTGACAAACCAATGATAAATTCTTAAAATAGGTCCCTAAAAGTCGGAGTAAGTGGTCAAGTGCTCAAAATAAAAAGAAAACGATTCCACAAAAAAAAGCAGATGCAATTGGAGAATTACGTCTTACACATTGTATGATGTTAATTAAGGACACAATCAAAAAAAATATACAAACAAACGAAATGTCCCCCAAAATTCAATACAAATGTTAGCTTCGACTGAGAATAAACAACTCAAAGAAAATTCCCCGAATTGGTGCACGTGCAATGTTTCCCGTGTAATTTAAACTTAAGGAATTTTCATTAAAATCATCATCATACTCTCCGCGCTGGAAGGTTATGGTACCAAATCAAATAGGTATAGTTTATTTTTATTTCGCCGCGCGCCGCCGCGTCGCTAAGCTTCTCACTGGGTTTCGGCAAGACAAGGCTGCGCAAGTACCAGTGAATGAGATATAAAATTCAATCATCATCGTAGCGTTTAATTTTGTTGATGTTTATAAGAAAATTTGACATGTTTGGTTAACACTCAACGATGCAGGAATTATTTTCCGCATACATGTTGGTTGGATCTATGAGAGAATATAAATACATTGTTGCAGGTTGTATCGAAATTAGTTTATATAAATTAAGGATTACGACTGTGTCACACGCATTTGCATTTAAATATATGAACCAATATTCCCAGTATTATTTGAAAAACAATTGCCCCGATCCACAAAATTTAGTTGGAATCAAAGTCTTAAAATTTGTATTAATATAATCTTATATAATGTTATATTAAACAACTTGTTCATATTCAAATAGAATAGCCTTTCCATTCCCAAGATATTCGATTACACGGGAGAAAAAAAAAATAATTACATCTCAAATGATCAAAATCAGTCATAATTTCGCAATATGATCCAAGATCCAACCACAGCTCCATGACTATATCTATATTATAGATACTTGTTCGCATGAAATAAAACAACTGTCAGAATTGTATCCGACATCAGAGACAGGCCACAAAGTCAGCGTAATGTTTCAATTACCGCAACGAGTGCGTATCCATTTCTTGTTGTAAAAAGTTATGTTAATTCAACAATGTTGCTGTTAGTTTTATTCGAGGAGTTTGCAACGCTCTAAAAAATCCTAAGACATCATGATGCATCTGGTGTTGCTCTATGTTGCATTTATCGGTGCGAAAGTGAAAATTCGAACTCTCAATCAACACCAGTAGTGGCAGGAAAAAGAGGTTTTAAGTTTCAAGACACGATTTGTGAAACTTATCTTTACGTATATAGCAATAGCACTCCCAGTAGTAGTGCATCAGAGAAAGCACCCACCATAAGCGAAATGCAGTATATAGGTATACATAACACCATCTAGCTAGATTATTCCGCTTGGTGGCTATAGGTGGCTTGGTAATATTGCCACACCAACTTGTGGCGCACTTAAATATTCATTGCTGCAGAAACAAATGAATTCCTGATCACTTAACAAACTAGATTACAAATTGACCACAAGTGGTCTCACAAGTGAGTGCCTATGCGAGTCCTAAATTTATATTTATATAGAATCCAGTTCATGCGTCCAAATAAGAGCATCAGCCTAGACGGAATACATAATCCAACATTTAGGGGACATAAATCCCCAACGGATAGAGCGGGATGCAGATGGACGATCGGGCGGACATACGGAGCGGAGCGGAAAGCCGAAGACTCGTTCGTTAGTATATATACGGAACATTGTCCGCAAAAGGAACGCACAAAGCGTGCGAGAGTGTAGTGTTCACGTCATGGCCTCTTGGAAGAAATTGCAACATTTCGATCGAGGGAAAGAGGACATTATGCATAATGTTAACATAGTCTGAACAAGATTACAATATTATTTGCACAGATGAGAAGTTAGACAAAATAAGAGTGTGCTGGAGAGGAATGAGGAATGATGTTTGTATGGAATATTGCAGGATCACTCTATATAGGATAGGTATTCCGAAGTATGAGTGGCGCGATTCGGTGAAGTGAATTTTCTAGTGTCCTCTTAATTATTATATAAATATCCTTGAAATAGTATTCATAATGTAGGAAGCCAAAGATTTGAAGTTCTGTGATTTTGAGCAAATTTATATTTTCTTGACAGTTTGAAGTAATTGCAAAATTTTTGAAAACGAGCAAATTGTTGAACATATGAATTTCATTTCGATTGAAAACTGATTTTACTTTCGAAGAACAATAAGTAAAACCTAAATAAAATATCAAACTTTCAGTACTTTTAGTTTTGTCTAGAAACTTTTTTAATAGTTCTTTAACTATACCAACCTTATATAAGGTTTATTATCACCTTTCCTATAGGTAATTGTATGGTCCAAATGTTTTCACTGACATAAACTATACATTAGAATAACTTTGATTTTTTCTTTAAATTTTCTTCATAACAATTTAATTATATTAAACTATTCTGCGATAAAAATAAATTCAAGGCACTCATCAAGCTTGTAAAAGAATGCAATATTTTTTTAATAAAATCGTTAACGACTTCAATAATAAGATCGCATTCAATGATTTCACAATGAAACTTCAGACTTCAAATTCTGCAGTTACCATTCACTTCAATTCAAAAAAATAGCAATTATTTTGGTCCCATTCAATTTACAGCAATCAATTGAATGCAATATTTTGGGAAATCATGCATTCTTTTGCATTCTAAGAATTATTTTGCATTCTTTTGCACGAAAACATAATATTACAAGTTTTGTTTAGTGTTTGTTTAATTTGTGATTTGGTGATTCGAACTTACACAATTTTTTTAAATCATGTTAATGGGAAAAAAAATATGTGATTTAAAAGATTACAATAGAATGCAAAAAAAATGTTAAAGAATGCAAAGGAATGCATGAATTCCAAAAAGATTGCAATCAATTGATTGCTGTTAAATGAACAGAAAAATATTATTACAACCTTTTTGATTCAAGTGAACATGGTGATTGCATAATTTGAAGTGTGAAATTTCAATGCAATCTTTTAATTGAATTCAATGATTTTTAAAGACTGCATTCACAAAAGACTGCATTTTTCTTCAAGCCTGATTCTCAACATTATCATCAGTACCGTATTTTAAAAATCCTGGTAATTCAAATCCAAACATATACATACATTCTCCGTTTATCCTTTACAGACTTTAGTACAAATGTATATTCATACAGGAATACAGTTTTTTTTCTTGAATTTCAGGGAGACATTTAATTTTTTGTTTAAGTTTATATATACATATAATGCGAATTATATTTGTTGGTCCATAACAAGAGTATACTTATACCAATACAAAAGTGGGTTTAAGTTTAAATTTATCCACCAACAAATATTTAAAGTTTCATCAAATGATGATAATCCTGCCGAAAATTGTGCCAATCATTAATTTAAAGTCTTATCGTCATGATCCCGTCACTTGAAATCGGACAAAATGTCGTCCAAAGTCAAATTCCCCATTTAAATAGCCGTTGTATAGAGCAGTACATTTTAGTTAACCCAGAGGGCATGGTAAGATGGTATGACGTCCAGTGACCAGTCCCATATTAAAAGCAACAACTTTTCCAAAGTACCTACATATGTATGTATATAATCTGCGAACACGCAGCCATCATTGCTGCGTGTGCTTATTGCCATTCCTGAACAAGACAAACCGCAAACCGACTGGCGACGCCGCCGACCGACACGACGGATGACCATCAGGCGACAATCTGAGGAAGAAAAATCTCTGTGAGACTGAGACCGTTCAGTTCAGCATTTGCGCGACTTCTTGACTGGATCGGCTGTCGGTTGTTGGTTGTGCGCACACGTTATTCCTGAAAATGCGTGCAACATCAATAAATTTGTTTGCAATCAAATCAAATGAAGTGATTTATGTGAAAGTCGCCCACAAAACAACTCTGCTAGCACTTAGCCCTGGACAGGCACAGGATGAGCGTATTTACCTTTGCAGTCAGCTTTGAGCCAAGAAAGTGTGGAAAGGTGAGCATGGATACGGGTGTATTCTTATGTTGGCGCGGTGTGGTGCGCGGTGCGCGTTCTTATACACCCGATGCCAATCCCGATCCAGACTTCGATCAGAGCGATCGGCACAGATGACTAAAAACAAGCGGGACTTGTGGAATTATGAGGGTTATTTGCATTAGTGTTTTGTTTATACATAAATAGATTGCGTTTTGATTGCTTAACAGGTGTCAACATATTGGTTAATTTTTTTTGCTTTGTGGCCTGGAGCGGGGGTGTCTATAAAGGGTTGTTAATGCAAATGACATCTCTAGAAATCCTGTTTGTTAACTTACTCTGTTTGTTTTTTATTTCTTTTTGTTGCTCTTCTTCTTTTAGCGATACTAACCTATACGCTTATATCTGTATTTTGGATTAAATTTGAATTGGAAATATTTTTGCGGTCGATATACTTTACTTAAGCAAACATGCAAACGATTAACGGTTTGATTCAAATATATTTTCCATGGTACCTTATAAGGAAAATTTTATGATAAACCCTATTTTTTTGGTGTGTAAAAATTATAATGCATCCATTGATCTTACGAACATTCTAACGAAGTGTCACTGGCTTCATGTTTGCTTTGTCATTAAAAAATAATACTTTTACTTTAAGAGGATTTAAGTCTTTTAACTTGTGCGTCAATCTCGCTAAAAGTGCTTAAAATTTTATCACAATTTTATTTTTTTATAAAATTAATTTAATTTAATTTTAAATTTAATCGCAATTTTTCAACTGCAACTATAATTAAATTTGCAAAATCTTTTTTTTTTTCGATTTGATATTCTTAATGGAGAGTTTTCCTCCATTAAGAATATCAAACCGATCAGTTATAACTTCTCTTCTATTTATGAATAATTTCACTATTTCAAAATAGAGAAATGTAAAATATCTGTATAGACAATACCTGCATTATGGTTTGTTGTCAGGACTGTTACTTTACAACAATTGTAGTAGGTACTACTTCTTTGAAGATTTTTTTAATTCTACTACTTCTGTCAAGGTAATCAAAAATTCTACCACTCATCCATATATGTACAATTACAATTTCACAAAATTTGTTTTATTAACTTCCACATAAAATTTAAATGTTGGTATTTCAAATCAAATGCACTTTAATTGTGGTCAACTTCGTTTTTTTAAGTGGTTAATGCTTATAAAAATTTCAATCTTTATTTATCAATTAAATTTTTTAAAAGAATAATAATAAGCAGACAGTATTGAAAAGCAATGATTTAAGAAGATTTTACGTACAAAATACCGTTACAACCTATATTGGGTTCCATCAGATTTTTAAAATTTTGTTTATACTACATATATCAGTTAAATATCCGTTCTCTGACTTTAAACTAGAAAACTTTCCTTATTTTCCGGTAGATATGGTTAGTTTTCTTAGATAAATGAAAGAGCTGATACTAAAACCTGATTTTAATTTTTTTTTTCTTTATAAAGAATGCACGGTCTATGTGTGGTTTTGAATAATTTAGGAGGTTTAATTATCTAATCTGCATTCTAGGTTTACGCTCCAAAAAAATTAAAAATATTTGTTTATTATTTAAATCGATCGCCACTTAATTTTGACTCTCCATTTGTGGTATTTGTATGTATACATATATTTCTTTATACATAATGTATATATAAATAACCCGCTCAGATGAGGTGAAAAAAACAAGAAAGTGAATTAAATTAAGTTCAAGCTTATCGTATAACAAGGCACAAACATTTGACCAAAATAAAGGCATACATATATAGAGATGGGGCCATACCGTGTTTTGATAGTCCATGTTCACGTTCAATTAAGCAATAAACAATCGGCCAGAGATTAACAATTTATGGAAATAGCCCACCACACGCACGCACCTTAAGTGCTAAATATGCGTCGAAAACTGTCGATAACCATTTTCACCTAATATTGATTTATCGCATTTAAAAGTCGAAACATCGACTTTGTGTCCCGTTCTATGGACTAAGCTTCTGAAATGAAAAAAAAAAATACCAAAAAAAAATAGAGAAATAGAAACAAGAAAGTTCATCGTGTCAACCTGGGTGGCTGACATGCTTCACCTCTAAGTAGGGGGAACTAAAATGAAAAGTGCTTAAATTAGCCTCTGGAGCGGCCCATATATAATTAAACGATTAATATTCAGTGTCGCACAGCCTGTTTCAAATCCGGCTAAAGCTATAGGCCAACACCTTTAATTTGAGAGATTAAACACTGCGTGGTGTAGGGTCGAGGCAGAATCGATACACGCACGGGGAGAGAGACAGCAACAAGACTTGTCATCATCATAACCAAATACAAACACAAATGAAGAAATCGAACGGTCTATTGAATTGATACATCCCGATGGGAAATCATTTCATTTTCCATTGTTGACCATTTTTGGTTTAGGAGTAAAGACCCACTGAGTGGTACTGGCACACTTGATGTCATCATAAATGAACGAGCAGAAACCTCATCTCTAATAGAACACCACTTAGAACTCGGGCTATATAGTCAGACTCGGACCACACTCATAGAACGCGTGAGACTATATCCATTACCGATGGTCAAACAAAACATCTACCCGTGCACGAACACACATGTTGTGGATGATGATGATGATGATGTGGAATAGAGCCTATTGCCTAAGCTGCAGTGTAAACGAGGAGGCGCAGAAGAAACGAGGTTGGTCATTGCTATATTCTCCATTGTGGTATTATGATTTGGAAAATGTAAATAGGCGATCATAAATATGATTTTTATATCTCAAGCACAGGCATTTACATAAATTCTGTGATTCTGAGATTTAATCCCGCCCATTAATCAGCACTATGGAACACTTTGGAACACCTACTTAAACTTGCAACTCAAGGCTATGCCACCGCTTAATATTTATTCAATTCAAGAAATCAGCTGAGTGAAGGAATAAGGATGTTTTTGTTCGTGAGATTATTAGTGGAGTTGTTTGGAGTTGGATAGATGATGTGGTTGTATAAGGTGGGATGAAGTTCAACGTCAAGTTTCACTTATTGACTATTGTCTAGGCTTTATGTAAATTAAAAAAAAATATTTTCTTTTTAAAAACCCCTCCACCAAATCGTTGGATCGATGATATTTCCTGCATTTCGGAAAATTATTGAGCTTGAGTATTGTTTATCAAAACAGTGTTCGCAGAGCAGTTTTTATCAAAATTGTTTTACTTTAAAATTTCTTAATCTAGTTTCAAACTCAAATTTGTTTTAAGTCAAGATTTTGCACAAAATGAGTTATTCACAGCTGCAGAAATTGAACCATTATAGGATTACTTGTTTGTCACGTTAATTTTGAATTGCTAATATCTGTTATCTGTAATTTATAAATTAAATAAATACATATATAACTTTAAATTGAATTGCACATATCTTTTTCGAAGCATGGGTTTTGTAAAGAGGGAGCCATTTTATGGCTTTTTATGTCAAACTCGCAGCTGATTTCAGAATTTATCAATTTGCTCAAGTTTTCGAAATAATCGAATTCAAATGCTCGAAGAAATCGTTTTAAAGTTTTTTCGAGTTTATTGTGTTACATCACGAAATAAATTTTCTGAATTTGTGGTGCAATAGAACCACAATGTGTGTATGTTTTGATAATTTGTATTACAAGTGGTAACTGAGCAATTATGACATCGGATTTTAATTCAGGACATCTGAGCACCTTGGAGAAAGTATAATCTGGTCACCGCATCAAAACAAAATTTATTTTTGCTGTTCAGTGTTCGATATGAATATTTGTAAGAAAACCAAATCTAAACTTCATACACCATGAACTGTTCTAATATTTATTTGCAAATTAAGCATGAAACAACTTCTTGGCTATATAAATGACCATAAATTACCATCCAAACTCTTCCACTTAGTTCAAGAACTAATTTACTAAAGAATAATTTATTTAAAATGAAGCTATAAGAAAAATATTTCGTAGAAACCAATTATGAACGGTTTTGTCGAAGTATTCCACTTTCCACCTTAAGAACTTGTTACTTAAAGGCGCCTTATCAGGAAAAACTTACCCGAACGAGGACATATTGCAAAACGTATTGGTGATGTAGTAAAAATAAAAAAATATTACATATGGGAGTGCACAATGTCGAAGGAAACATGGTCGTTATGTCTGCAACTTCATTACACGCCGCAACGGCCGTACATATGCAACAGGTATAGTTGCACTTCCATCTTACGCTTTATGGATTTTCCATTCTGCTGGCATCAAGCGGAAACGCTTATTAGGTGTTAAAACCGCCCTATTGAACAGCAATATCCCTGACTCGAAAATCCATATTTATGAATTCCAATTCCAAGCAGGAATATAATATAGATATGCGTTGATAATATTTTTGTTTTTGTCTGACGCACGTACCGGTGCGACGACTGTATATATAGTGACATTCTCATTAAGGGCCACACCACAAACACCTTACCTCTTAGACAGTTCACGTCTTCCTCTTTTTTTTTGTTCTTCCCATTTGCAGCACTGCATTACCAACGATAAGTTATTAATCATAAACTATCTTTGCTGACACTTTGTCAGGATTGCCAAGTACCTAATGTCCAATGCCCGATGAAGCAGGAAGGCAACTTAATTGAGTCCGTAACATTCTCTTCGTCTATTTCTTAATTAAAGAAGTCACCTCACGTCATGCAATCAGTCAGTGGAGTGGCTGGGTTCGTCGAGTTGCCTGATGGTCCTCGTCTAGCTATATAAGACGGAAAAACGCACGCGCACGCACTCTTCACTCTGACAGTTTGGGTGTGAATCGGATTCGGTTATCGGTTTTGTGTTATCTACCTACATGTTGTACGACATAATGTTTGTGCCTGGTGGGGTGCTTCAGCCGGTTACGGTTATGACTAAGGGCTTAACTAACAGTTGCGCAGGTTCATGACTGCGGGAGTATATCTGGTGTGATGGGTAATTGTTTGTTAAGAATATTTATATTTTTATATTAATAACGTTCGTCGAATCCTTTATCTCATCATAAATAAAACTGACATTATCTTTTCATTTGCATCGCAACTTGGTATATTATAGAAAAAGACGCATAGACGAACTATGAAGGTTTGTTTGAGTCAAGTTGAATTCTTTTTTTTTTTATTTATAGAGGACATTAAACTGGTGATATTTGAAGGTGATGACACCGGATAAGGTATCAGGTGTCAAAATAGATATAAATTGAATTTTGTCTTGTTTATTGTATACCTTTTGTTCTCTGGAGGGGGTGATTTTTATAATGGCTTATATACCATACGAGGCAAATGATTTATTTATTAGAAAAAATAAAGGGTCGTTTATTAATTTAAATTCTGTATGAGAAAAATGCTAAAATTATTCAAATTAGAATGGAATAATTTTCAGATTTATCGCATAGCATATTTTATTTTTATTTATTTTTTTGAAATAGCACCTTCTCTTTTTTTATAGACTTAAGATGTGCCTTCAGGTTATGTTTTTTGAAAAGTTCGAAATAAAATAAGAAGAAGCTGAAAGAATACTCTATAAGTTATATCATACAATCCAGTTTGCTAAAGAAACATCATAATATGATTTTTCGGATTTAAAAAAATCAAAAAAAAAATACGCAATATAACGTTGTTATTGGAGGATGGTTAATGTTTTGACTTTTCAGTCCTTCAAAAAATATTTTATCAAAGGTATATTAAGTGTCGTTTATGTCTTTGTCATAAACATAAGCAGAAGTATAAACCTCAAAGTAAATCTATCAATATCAAGGAGTATAAAGATTATTTACTTACTTGGCATTTATGATTTACTCTGGTTAACAGTGATGCCAGACTTTGGAACCAGGTTTTCCACATTCATTCCCAAAAATTTCCCATGCCTTTGTTATAGTAACAGTTATCACAGAATTTTTGTACATAACATTGTAATGACAATCATTTGTATCCACATTTTTATCGTGATCGCCACCGCCATCGCGTTGGTTTGTGGGAACCTTTAGACGTGCAATTCCCACAAAAAAAGGATAAATCGCACCTTAGCGTCAGTCCACACACGAACTCTTGGTTTTAAATTTAATGTTTCAAATACAATTGCAAAAGTTTTTACTTTCAAAATTTTAAAACAAATAACTGTTACGCCTAATTACGCACAGATTCCAACTCCCTGAAAATATTGAAGTCAGTGGCTAATATAGAGAGTTGTTTTTAATCCCTCAAGGGCATTTTTCATGGACAATACTAAACGATTATTGACAATTAAAATTTTTAAAACTATAATCCATTTTTTATTTTTTTAGATCATCAATCATCATCCACGCTTCTCAGTTTACTTTTGAGCCCAGTTTCAAAGGACCTTTAAACTTTGCAGAGATTCTTTCTTTAGCAACTCAACACGAATGTTGAGTACATTGCCTTACTTTATTTGGAATTTTTGAAAATAAAATAATTATAATATAAATAATAAATATAGTATATTTATTATAGTTACATAAATAATTTTTTATGCAAGTGTAAACTTTCTAAATGGTCGATTCAGCATAGATATACTTTAATCTGGAAAAGAGTTTTGTTGACCATGTAAATGATTTTTTTTTAATACAACGCTTTGTTTTAAAATTGAAACACATATCATAAATGTTTCTTTCAACTTATAAACTGATATCCCAAGCAGGGGTCCAATTATCATTCCATCAAAACTATTATTACCTATTGGCTTTCATGTGGACACGATAAACTTGTTAGTACAACATGCGCACGACAGCGAACGAACTCATCAAACCATAACAATGATTAACCAACTTAAACCATTTTCTAGTTTCTCTATAGTTGTGTCATCACGTCGCCGAGCTGCCGCATCATCATCTAAACGCAACCACATCATTTCACTCATTCAGCAGCAAGATACAATGAATTGAGTAGGTTAGGTACACTGATGATGCACACACAGAATCAAGAACAACAATTAAAAGTAATTTGTGAGTATTGATAGATCAGTCCATCTCTATACATAGGCTTTTTGCTTTAGAGTTTGCTCCAAATTGGCTTAAAACGCCTCAAGGTATACAACAAACGGCAGAACGCTTTATGAGCTTCATATTCCATGTCCATGTCCATGTCAACCGAGATATATATACCCAGCCAATAAATCTCCATGCTAATTGTACCACTTTTTTCGTCTATAGGTGTTTTCCACTGCTTCCACTTGCCTCCATCAACGGATCAACAATGCGTTTCTATATGTATACTTGATGAATTATGGTGACGACATTTTGTCTAATAGCCCATTCTAGGGTTCTAGCTGGTTGAGCATTTGGCATCGAAATATAATTAAATGAAAACTAATTTTGAGGCAAAGGAATTCCATCATTCCCCATAGCACAGTAACCCGCCGCGCAGCGGCCGGTGCAGTGCCGAAGTCCAACCATATCTATATAACTGGGACATAAAGCGACCTCAAGTGGTGGTGTGCGGTGGTGGCTAGAATGAACGACCGACACGACAACGACAACTGAAAATGTCGTACGATAATTGCCCGACGATAAAAATTAATTCAACAATCGAATATGGACATACGGTTATGGGCTTGTGCCTATATGCTGAATGCTGCCGCCATGTGAGGAAATTAGATGCCAGAAGGAGTTAAAAGTAAATTTTTCAATTAATTCGAACGGCATGTTTATGTCGGTATGGTGATCGTTAACGGTTATGGGAAATTAATACAATAGCATCGAGTTCGGGTTTAAAATTAAAATTTAACAAAAAAAAAAAACTATACTTTCATGTGTATCAGCCACCCACTTATGGCTGAAGTGGGGGGACTGTTGGCAGCGGCAGCGGCAGTAACTCAGGCATACTAATCACCCCTCTAGAAGGATTGGCATCGGTTTAGGTTGTCGGTTGGAGTAAACTGTTTAGAAGCCCATAGGATAACCAACAAATTAAGTTATAATTTATTGTGTACTTAAAAATTGTGATTTATGGATTTACGGTTTTGGGTGTTTCTTGTTTGTGCAATGTGGAATTAAATGGAATTTATTTGAAGTCTAACGGATGATGAAGCAAACCGAATGACGCACTTCTAAAGTATTAGAAAGGCACACATTAACGCATTGCGACCATTAGTTCCTGCTTTTGAAAAAGAGGCTTTGTTTTCTCGCCCAAAAATAGGCTTTAATCTTAACTTCAAAAAATTAAAAAGAATATCCTTAAATCCATTATTTTAAATAAGGTTTTTGGACAAACTTCAACCCACAGCTACAGTGAATTCGTTTTTTTTTTCTCTGTCAACATAATAACCAACGATGACCACCATCAAAGGACAATTGACCAGCCTACTCATTTCAGATAATTGTTGGAAGAACATAATTATTTCTCTTATACTTTATATATACTATACACCAAGGTTTATATAACGTATGTAGTATCTCATACCTCGTGCCATCAATAAAAAGTCACCAGATTCTAATTTTATTGCACGCCAGCAATTATATCTACAAACAGCAAACTAGAGCTCTCCTTGAGAAAACCAAAACGAACCGCACGTAGGTGGCAGTGTTGGTGGTGGTGGTGGTGGCAAAAGCAATCCAAGATCTGGCTCAATCTTCGTTGCGTCTGTCGTTTCCACATCGTCCGAAGGCACATCCTCAAAAAGTGCTACATAAATTCACCATTAAGGTTCCTACACATCCTCTATGCCTATATTTTTGCGCCGTTGACATTTATCGCCTTCTTTGGTGATCGAAAGGCAAGAGGAAATGCCACAGAAAATCTATGAAAAAGTCTCCATACTCTTTGGTTGTTTGGTTGGTTGACCATTGCAGTTGATTTGAAATTTAACTGCATCCAAGCTGCACCGCGCCAATATATACATATTATGTATATGTAAGGTTTTAGATACATCAAAAGCCTTATTTTCGAAATCATCATCACCATCAGCTATACAACCTTCATTTTTAAATATAAAAATTTTCATGTGGCACCAAGAGATATGCCCCACCATAAATTTCCTTTGTGGGATTTTCTTCGGCAAGGGTTCGTCTATATACGTATAGTATACCTTCTATGTACTCTTACAATAAGGCGAAGAACTCCGCTTGAATTGCGATTGAGTGCGTGCGCATGCGTGTGCCCAGGACTGCTTATTGAGCTGAGTGATAAATTTAATTTTTATGTCACGTCATTTAATGGCAGTGCGGTGCGCAACTCATAAGTGAAAAATTGAAAGCGATGCATGATGGCGCAACGATATGCGACGGAACTGCAACTGTAACAGCGGCTTGGCGCGACAACGCGATGATATCGTTTCGTTTGTTTTTTTTTTGTCAGTTGTCATCGATTAAATTGGATTTGATTGCAAAGTTTAGAAATGTTTGGTGTGCTCGCTGGGACCTTCAGTATTGTAGATGTATAATATGAGGTAAGCGTGGACGAAAAGAATAATTATATTGATTGAAAATAGAAAAACTCTTGGTTATTTTTAAATTTTTAATTTAAAATATCCTTAGAAATTACTGAAAATTTAAACATGATCAATGATCATAATCATAATATAAAATCATTGATCATGTTCAAATTTTCAGCCATTTCTTAGCTTATTAATCGAATATAGATAAAACAAATTATACTACAACAATCTTGAATAAGCTAGTAAAAATGCTATAGGCTTATTTTTTGCATGATTCTTAGCGCATATAGGCTTCTGCAAAATGCAAATTCAATAAGCAAAGTAAGTTTCGAAAAAAACCACTGATGCGAAATGGAACTATTCTGTGGTCTCCCATACGGACACCACAGCAAAAAAATACCCATTCAAACGTCCGCCACCAACTGCAAAAAAAAAAACACATAAAGCCATTCTATAATGAAAGAAATTAAAAAATCCAAACGAAATAAAACTTAAATGTCACTTTTCCACACACAATTAATGGTTCGGGTTATTATTTCAGCGCGAAAAAAAGAGGAGACTTCATCAAACAATCTGCTAAAATTAATTATCAATTTTGCTCGTCGAACAGCGTACTTTAAGCATAGTACGCTGCTAATGTGAAACGAAATTTTACTGTGATCTCCAAGCAAGAAAACAAAATGCTTACGAGAACACAATGGAAAAATATCTGTGGAGAGTTTCACCAATTGAAAAACCAAATTTAAACGCCAAAAATCAAAGAAAGCCGTGCTGTAAGAAAGAACGATTTTTTTATCAATGATTTCGTTGTATCATTTATGTATGGGATTTTCGTTTCGCATCAGCAGAGTTAACTGAAATTCCTATTAGCGGATTGATTCCAATTCCATTCTAATCGTCTGCCCAGCGTTTTTGAAGTGGCACGATCGTTTTTTAGAAATGAAAATTCCATCGTGGCACGGTGGCATAAAAAAATTCAATAGATATTTTTTACTTCAAATAAAGCGAATTTTGAAAAATATTTAGGGAAATTGCTCCAAATGCAATGAAAATTGGCAGAAACTTTACTTTTTTTTTTCCCTACAAGAATAGAGCAAAATGTTTTTTTCGAATTTTCTATTGTATTTCACCCCACAATTGAATTATATTTTGTTTAATATAAAAAATGGAAAATGGAAAGATTTTTTATAAATCGGCAAGGAATTTTTTTTTGGGTGGCACCGCTGTTTGTCATGCTCCACCATGTATTGGTTTGCCGGCATATGGTTGAACTTCTCAATCCTTCTCCTCGACTTGCTAGTTTGAAGTAAAATAGAAACATGTATTACATCACCTTTTAAGACAGAATTTCAGATATTGAATTCAGATTTTTAGTTGCTAATCATAAAATTATAGTATAGTATTTTTTTTAAGTATAAGTAAATAAATAAGACACTATTAAGTTTACTTTTATTAAATAACTTTATTGAGCGGTTCTGATAAAAACAAAAGATGAATAGAGCTGCCCGTTGATTATGCTGTCCAGCACTGACTTGCTTCGCTGCACACATGACGCAGCTTCTCACGAACTGCTTTCTTTTTTAGGAATTAGCGATAAGCCAGCATATCTCTTTCCCATCGTGAACGGTAACTTGTTTATCACTTTTGGTACATTCAGATTATCGGTAGATAATCAAGATGTTCAACGGTATGTTGTTGACCAAATTGTGAGTTTCTGCGAAATTATTTTTAGTGGGAATTTCACATCAATATACAAATAAATTCTAATGAAAGTTGTATGGTTCACCAAGCCCTCTAAAATCAATATTAATAACACTTTTTATTTTCTTTTTGCAGATCCATTCCAGGCATAGAAATTCCATTCTGATTTCTGAAAACTGAAAACTGCAAGCACAACTCAAGCTCACTTCATTTACCTATATGTGCTATCAGCATAAATTAATGAATCCACATCCACGGATGTCCAACCATACCA
Source organism: Epistrophe grossulariae (assembly GCA_929447395.1). Taxonomy (NCBI): domain Eukaryota; kingdom Metazoa; phylum Arthropoda; class Insecta; order Diptera; family Syrphidae; genus Epistrophe; species Epistrophe grossulariae. The sequence goes on along the minus strand of OV839566.1, from coordinate 163,368,767 downwards.
AGATATATAGGTTTCAATGCATTATCTTGCAAAAAAAGCCACAGAAATCACTTTCAGAGAGTTCTAGAAAACGCTATAAAACGTGCCCACTCGTAAATAAATCACTCAGCGTGCATACTTTTACCATCATCACACTATACAAATTGATTGTGGTAAATTTGAAAGACTATTGCACAATTGAAAAATGGTTACAACAAAACTCATAACTTCAAACCGATTTTTCTTCGTAAAAGAACTGTCGTCTATATAAAATCAACCACAAATACAAATCGGGCATATAGGTAAATACAAGTCAAATGTTTATGTTTCGGTAATTCAGCTATCAATGTCTGCGGCTATAGTGATGGTGATGAGATGACTGATGAATGCAAGTTCTCATTTCTCATTGTTCAATAAATTCAATCCACTGGGAAAGGTGATAAGTTCGAATCGCTTAATGAAAGAAACAGCTTATTATTTAACCATACTACCGCATATTGTAAGCTCCTGATGCATACTCATGTATTGATCGATGTTCCTTTGTAAGCCGCACGTTAATATGTGAAACTTGATAGTAGCTTGTGTCAACTGCATTTCCTTTCTCGTGGATTATACAACAAGTCACTTAACGCCCGGGACTGGCGATGGCGATGGCGTTTACATTTGCCTTCAACTGGAGCCGACAACAACGACACGACGATGATGGAACCTATATACTTATATTCAATCCAACGAGAACAAGGTGATGGATGACTCATGATATGAATAAACTCATCCAACAGCCATCCTCCACTGATCGAGCAATAAATGTGTTAATTGTTAAAATGGCATTTTCAGCAAAGAGCAAAGAAGGAGCTGTGAAACTGAAGCTTTGTGGCAACTGCATTGAGCAGTTATAGACAAATGTGTTAATTTGTGGTTAATTAACAGAAATGCGGTTTGCAATATGCGCCTTCATCAAAAGGCGGAACGGGATACAAAATATTATTTATGCAATACATTACACTTTGTGTGTAAATTCTTTCGTATGGTTAGTGTCAATTTACGGCAAATACATTAATGTTTATATATGTTTAAGTTGATGAGAGCACTAGGACTATGAAGCCGTTGTAAGGGTGTGTTATTTAAAATAGCACATTTTTAAATTACGCATGGGTAGCACTGGTGTACTAGTGTATATGGATGTATATAGGTAATGCTTGACTGCTAACTTAAAGGTCTGGCTTAAGAACCCTAGCATATTTGTTGCTCTAACTTTATTAGCCCAACTATACATCTGAACGCTGCTCGTGGGATATTATATTAGAGAAAGATTGTTATTGCACTATGCAGACAAAACTTCTTTCCATAAGTGCCACGCAAATTGTATTGAAAAGAGTGGAGACTTTCTTAATGGCTAATGCCTAATAGTTATATATAATTTGTCGTGTTTTCTTGTTAGTCCTTATAGATTGCATGAAAACGATAAATTGGCAGAGTAAACAAGTAAATGCTGAATGCAACAACAACTATAATCCTATATATATTGGCTTAAGTTAGGCACAATTTTGGAAATGACATAATTATTGTATTGGCGTCAGGAATTATCGATATTTTGCATGGAGTTTAATTTTAAATTAATAAATTTGTACTTTTAAAACAATTTTTATATTGGACTTGAATGATCAGATTAAATGGAAGCAATTAATAGAACAAAATTTTATTCATCTTTTACCCTAAAATTTGCTGGATTTTTTCATCTTCTTTTGTTTTTGTAGTCAACTACTAAAATGGAACAACATTTTAACGAACAAATGGTAAAAAAAGTCAAAAATACTAAAAAATTTATTATTTTGTTTGATTTTCTTTTTTTTTAATTTTTTGCTGTATTTTTAAACTTCAAATTGCAAAACTATAAAAAAAAGGTCAATCCATTCAAAATCTACAGCTGATATACTCAAAAATAAGGCAAATTTCTCAAAAAACGTCAGAACCATATTTCCATTATAAGAATTTTGTGGCAAAAATCTGAAAAATCTGTTTTTTGCAATCATTTTATTCATTACATGTACGAAGATTAATCAGAATCGTTTGAATCAAAATCATTTTATGGGATCTACTCGTTAAAAATGAGCTTAAATAAAAATTCGAATTTACCATCTAGGAAATAACACAAAAATCATAGGTATATGTTAAATTTGTAGCAAATGGGTCTACCCGTTTAGGCTCTACCACAGACTTTTTTCGGACTTCTCTACTATCGAAAAAGTTAATTTTGATTGCAAAGTCGATAGACCTAGCTCAACTCGTCCACCATTTAAGTCGTTCCATAATTTTCCCATATAAATCTCAGAGCCCCCATTTTTAATCAGCTTCCCAAGATAGTTTTTCTCATAATATGTTTGAATTCGCAGAACATGTATGTACAATGTTAAATGTACATATACAAAAATTCTTGTTTAAAGACTTACCAAACTCACACCGATTAACACACGGCATTGTTCAGCTGCTAGCGAAAAAATAACTATCAAACCAACAATGTAAAGTTAACCTACATGAATTAATGCGTCTTTTCCTCATAATCCAATCCAACTAAAGAGCATCATGTATTTTATATGACAAGAATTTAACAACAACATATTTTGTCAATGAAATCCAACAGTTGCGGAAATATTTACCTCGCGAACAAGGCAAACTCGCTCATAAAAGGCAATAATATAAATTTTTTTAAGCGCGCAAAACACTTTCATATTATACACTTTATGTCAATATTTTCTACATAAACCAATTAGCTTAACACTTAGTGTCAATCAATCATATGATGATGGTTTTGTCGCTAAACACCAGGAAAATCAAGAAAATCCCTGCTATTGCTGCCGTAGCTGTAAGCTGTATGCTGTCCATCTTGTGTTCTAAATATGTCACTTCATGCAGAACATCATTTCTTAGGAAATAACACTCTCACATGAAAGGAAACAAACAGAACAACAAAACCAATCAAGTTAAACGACATAAAAACACGTATAAAATGCAAACCAACCCGGTGCAGCGTCCAAAGGACACAAGACTACGAGTATACGCAACAATCATCAACTGGAGCTTCCGTCTCTATATACCTATAACCCTATGAAGACAAAAGCCAAGGCGACAACCTCGACCACGACAACAATCGCTCAGCCATCATATTCCGATCGAAATGCCACAAATACTCAGTATGCACTTCATTTGTTGGTATTATAATTAACTTCTGAGAAATATAGATTTCATAAATTGGAAAATGTTTGCCGTCCTTGTCGTCGTCGTCCGAAGTTGTCGTCGTGGTCATAGTTGCCGGCAATTGCAAAGCAAATGCTTCCATCATGTGGAACAACATGGTTGGCATGGTCAGGCGATGGCAATGGATGGAAATGGATGGCGTGGTGCTAGTATACGTCCACAATAGACACCGGTCTGGCCTTTTTGTGAATCGCAGTTAAAGTCGGACCGCACTTTTTTGGTCGACACTTTGTTTTAATATATTATATTTTTTTTCCGTTTCGCTACTCGGCTCGGTTGACCACCATTACCTCCGTTCAACGCCACTCCACCGCCTACAGATCATCAGCGTGGAGGAGCAAGAGAGATAATTATCGCTCATTTTTATTATTTATTTAAAAATGCCAGAGACAAGCGGTGAAATTCCCCTGACGACAACGAAAACAACAACGACATCGACGACGAAAAACACGTCCGTCCGTGCGTCTTCGTCGTCATCGTCATCATCGTGGTCGTCGCGTCGCGTCGGTCGTCGCGTTTTATGCTTCGCTGGGTAAGGCTAAGTATTTGCTTCTAGTTACTGACTGCCAGGAGGCCAACTCTATTCAGCTTGAAGTTCGTGAGAGGAAGCCTAGAACAACATACGAACGGAATCTTATCGTCTTCAGCAATCACTACTGTGAGCGTTGTTCAGACTCTCTAGTGCCAAAAGTCATTTTCCATGTCCGTCTATCTGTCATTTTGTCGTGTCGTCATTGTTCATTGCAGCATACAATGTATTCAGAAAATGAGGACTCTCAACAGATGCGGCCATATGTTTTTTAATTAAAAAATAAGACCTATTAAACAAAATGCTGCGATATGCTGATACCGTACTGATGGCCTAACAAGATGTTAATCCTCTGCGGGAGCGTGCAGGATGACTGATAAATGAAAATCATAATATGATACCTTATTAAAAATATGACATCTAAGAAGACACTATTTTTTTGTACTTAAGTTTAATTTTAACTTTAAAAAAAATTATAAGCTATAAATTTTCTATCTAATGGACAGATTTCATCTTTAGGGTGTACATAAAATCAACAAAGTATAGGAATCATATCGTTCATGACACAATAGTAATTTATTTAAGAATCATGCAAATAAAGAATATTCGCAGCAGGTACTCAAGTTATATCCAAATAATTACTACTTAGAAAAGCAGGGGCCTATATACCTAACAAAATACTAAAAGTACTTGTAGTACCTGCAAGTGAATTTCTTCAAGAGTAACTTATTTCTGTAACACAAAGCTATACTATAGTCAACTGGAAGTTCTTCAAGTAGAAAATAATGTAATTTCCCTATTTCTGTAAGTAACTCAAAGCTTCGATAGAAAACCAATTAAACCAATAAAATTTTTCTTTCTACTTTTAGGATGTAGAATATCCAATTGAATATATAAATCGATCAATAAAAATTTCAATAATTTTGATCATCGTGATTCTGTCCACCTTTTAAACAGAAAAAATGTGGCAATATTTGTATGTGAATACTGAGTACTTTATAGGAAGCTTAAATAGATAGACTTTGAAAATTGTTAAAAAGTCGTGAATATATGAAACATTTCCGAAAAATCTAGAAATCGAAATATGAACGTTCGAAAGTCAAAAATGGGAAAGTAGACGCTATAATTTGCAATAGCCAATAAATCAGGATGATTTTGGATGGTGTTGAATTTAATTTTTTTGGAAATAATAAAAATATATTTTAACCGTACTTCTTAAATTATCGAATAACATATTATGTGTTTTGTTTTTGCGTATAGAAAATTTTTAAATAACATAAATTTTTCGACATTATTTTTGAATACTTTAGTTTTTTTCGCGGTAGTGGTTTTTTTAAAACAATCTAAAAGATTTATAAAAAAATGATATTTTACCCAAAAGTAACGTTACCTACTTAAAAAATTTAAAAGAAAAAAATGAAAAACTGAGTCCCATGAACTTGCTCTTATGTACGATCACATTGCGGTTTTAAAGTCTAAATATTTTTATTTTAAAAGAAATAAATTATAGTTATGCCACCTGCAAAAAACGTACTTTACTTTAAGGTAGTATTACGTGAGTATGTAAATATTGACAATATAGAACCGTATTAACCGCGGTATATAACCAATTTTTTTTTTTTGAAAAATTTAATATTTTAAATTTTATGCATATCTACTTATTTATATTCATAATAATTTTTTTTATACAAAAGCTTCTAAAAAAAGCTCTTGTGTAAAAAAAATCCATTAAAATCGGTTTAACAGATAATGAGATAGTCGAAATCCCAAAAAATAGGAGATAGTTTTAACAATCGATAGATAAATATTCTTTCCAATAATATGGTAGATCGTATTGATATAAGCTCATATACAAATTTTAATCAAAATCGCAGGAGTCGTTTTTGAGGAAAGTGAGATTTCCTTACCGATTTTTAAACACTTGTAGTTGTATGGTTATAAGAATAGTTTTTATTTAAATCAGGTAACAGGTAATGTTTAAAAAACTTCTAGGTGCAAAGTTTAATAAAAATCGACCAAGTTGTTTTCGAATTATTTAGTTCTCAAACAAAACTTTTTTTAAATAAAAAAAAAAATTGAAAATTTTTATATACAATATGTACCTAGGTACTTTTAAAACTTTTTGAAACATAAAAAAAATTAATCAAATTCAGTTCAACTATTTTTGAGAAAATCGAAGGATAAAATGGTAGCCTATTTGTAAAAAAAACTATTGAATTTTTTTTAAGTTTTGGTCACTTTTTTTAAAACTAAATAAAAATTTCATTATTTGCTGAAAAAAATTGTACGGCATGAAAAAACGTGTTGAGGAAAGACCGAAAAAAATGTAGGTATTATAAGTTTAAGGAAAATGGACCCTTAGGTAGCAGTCGAAAGGACAGACGGACAGAGTTGCGAGATACACTTTTTCGACTTCTTGTAATGTGAAATTTTATATCCTTAAAAATATTGCAAAACATATTTTGAGATATTGACCCATATGATATAATATATTCAATTCATCAATTCATTTTACAATCGTCGTTTCTAAGAACGATTTTTTAATTTTTGACTTTTTCATTACCGGCTTAACTGATTAATTAAATTTAATTGCTTAAACAGCTATAGTCCTGAAAAGTATCAATAATATTATGCCTGTTTGGTAACTTTTTTTTCTACAAATTTCCCAAAAACTGAGTTTTTTTTCTATGGGTTCTGACAGCAAATTTTGAAAATTTTTGAAAATTTGTGCAAATTTGCAAGAAATTTCACCTTACCAAACAGATCAATTAAGTACTTTTATTTTTTTTTTATTTTGATTGGCAAAAACTAAATACATAAATTTAGCGTACTAAAATGTGTTCCAAGTTTTTTTTTTAATTTTATGTGTACAAAATTATTTTTTAAAAAAAAACGGCTTGAACGATTTTAAATTTTTTTGTCTCATAAATAAATATTTATTAAAAAAATTAGATGGTTTACATCGCGTTTATGCAACAGAATAATTTCAAAAGATTTTTTCTGGATTTAGTTCTAATAATTTTCATTTTTAACAACTTCCAGTTAAGATCAGTGAACCTATGTTTAATTTATATGTGCAACACGGTGAGGTTAACCATAGGAAGAGAAAGATCATTGCTAATATTGATTGACAAAATCGAACTCTTGTCGTACAAAAGAAAATTTTATCTATTTTCAGTTTTTTTTTTCTTGACAATTTGTCTATGAATTAATGTTTTACTGGCAAATTTAATTTTAATATTTAAATCATAATCATAAACTATATCAAACTGCATCGTGCATTTTCATTGTCCTTGAAAAAATTGCTCCATATATGTGAATATCTACGCAACTATCAAGTAAATGACATGCAATCAGTGAGAAAGCAACCCAAATACAACCAAAAACAGCTTAACATAAGATTTATTCAATGATTTCGTCTTTAAGTCATTAAATAGTCGACATCAGACACACTGGGTCGAAACTACTAGCTGCGCGTATCTTAACTAACGAATCACATTGCACTCCATATATGAGCGCGAGACTTAAACTTATCTCAAGCATAAGCGCGTTGCTAATGACGCCCGTACATTTCGTCTAATCTAGATTCAGCTGTCACATGTAAATTACGACCTAAACCATAAGCTCTGTGCGTTGTAATGTAATGAGTCTTTGACGCCAATTCATTTCGCTTGGGGCGGCTTTTTTTTTCTACACCCGGATTGAGATTTCTTTTCGAAAATAATATACGAACAGATTAGAATAGGGGTTTAACTTGGTTTTTAGTTTATTTTTATTTTATTTTTATTTTTTTGAACAACATTCTTGGGTGTTTATTAATAATAATTCCAGCTGCAGGGCTTTTTATCCCCCTTGTTTGCAGCCAATTTGTGCTGAATGGGGGGTCATGCTTTTGATTGAGGCTATATTACTGGGTCTGCTATATAACCAACAACTATAAACTCGCAACTGGTTCCGACAATTGAGTCATTTTGAGCGTACCCAAAGCAAATGTAATAAATGATTGTAATTCACCACACAGTTGTTGACGTTGGCCTCTATCAACCGGTCAATTGTAAATGTCAAATATTATGAACATTGTCTACCAAAATATATCACCCACGGTCTTTACATGACGCACGAGTGAATTTGAAATTGAGGCCCCTACAAATTACCAACAATATTTATCTCGTAAATAAACAATTTATCGAAGTTTTCGTTTATTGAAGTTCGTATTGGTCGATCAAATCCCGCCTCTTTTGTCTTGACAAACAAAAAAAAAACCTCACCCATTTTGTCTATAACATAAGTATATATATGTAAAGAAATAGAAAGGCCAACAATCTAATAATTGCCAGCAAATCTTCGTAAAGCCCATACAATATCTGATGAGACCACACTGTGTGACATCCAACACTTTACCCAGTCGAAGTCAAATAAAATGCTTGACGAATAACTTGTGTTTATCACGCCAGCAGACGTACACATCTCTGGTCGGCTCTATAAAATGTCTAAATTAATGCGATCTCCCTGATATTTGCATTTGCCATGTCGGCCGTGCATGCCGTGCCATGCCGCCCGATTCGAGCCGTGTGGGCTTCTTAAAAAAGCTAATTCAAACCTACAGCTAGAACCAGAAAACTGCCGCACCAGAAGACCAGAAGAAGAGTTAAGCCCCGTGATTCATTAATCAGCCATTTAGTCTATTATCATTGAAATTACCCCAACAAAATCCCAAATAGACATAATTTTTTGTATTGTTTAGTGAGACAAGCCCATCTGGCATGGATAGTTATGACGGACCCCTTCTCAGTTATTAAAGCCGTTTAACCAAATTAAGATCTTGCGATTGGATGGTTTGGCTATCGGAGGTGGTGCCCGGTGAATTTATATATTAATGGAGAGGTGACAAACTATATAAAACATGACACGTTTTGTTGCTCCAGCCTGACTATACACGTTTTGTTGCTCCAGCCTGACTATACGAAGACGCGACGCACGATTGCGGCTCCGATTTAGTTTGCTTCTTGGGAGAAAATTGAGGTAATCTTTGATTTACTTTTTGAATATATTTATATTTTTCTATGTAAGGAAATCTTAAAATATATACAAATTGTAGTTTAAATATGATCATACAGGGTGATGCGATATTTTCCTTAATATTTTATTTTATTTTCAAGCCGAATTATAATTTGTTTTTATGTAATGTAACAAGTTTTCAAGCAAATAAAATTACCTGTAATAAATACTAATAAAGGTTACCGTCAAAGCTAAGTCAATGTAATATATTTTAAAATTTGTAAAAAATAAAAAAACATTTCAAGCTTTAGACCAATATTTCTAAACTTTTTGTTGTGTTATGTTCTATCAAAAGCTTTCGAAAATCCGCAAGATTTTATATTCTTCAGTAGTATATTATTGACATCAAGTAATTTTTAAGCTTATTAAATATATCTTTGGAAGTAATTGGTGCTTTTTAAAAATGTATACAGAACAACATTTCTTCATAAAAATCACCCTTCCATCCATTTGCCCCGAAAAATTTCATGTTTTCTGTTTTTCAACGAGTTACATATCAATATATCCTCATTCATTCTGTCCTATTTTATCGCTTGAAATTCTTTATCATCCTTTTCCAGAACAGTCTTAAGAAATGTTGATATTAATACTTTGATTAAATTCTTCTCTATGCATAATTTTAAATTCATAGTAGGCGGGAAAAAATACACTCTTCATGCTTATGGTTTAAGAAATGTTTATAAGAAAATTTTGCCTTTTTCAAGATGTTAAATAAGAAAAGAAAAAAAAACTACAAACAGTAAGAAACTCTGAAAACTTCAGCAATGAGCGAAATCGGTTTAGTAGTTTTCGAGTTTATACTCCTCAAAGAAACTATAACATTCACTTTTATACAATAGAGTAGCAGAAACCTGCCACGCTTCGCAACGCCATCTATTGAAGATTTTATGTATGTACTTCATAAATAAGAAAAGTGGGTGCGGCATCAGGCGGGCTTTAAAAAAAAATTAACATTTCATATTTGAAGAGATTTTAATTAAAAAATTTTAACTTTCTTTAGGTATTCAAAGTCAAAAGGAAGCACAGATATCAGAAAAGTGGGCATTGCAGAAGGCGGATTTCCAAAATACAAGTAGACGTGCGATGACCTTATTTTAAATTTCCATTATTCATTCAGGGTGCATTTTTTTTTTTTATTTCGACATCTATGGTCCTTACCAATAACCAAATTTAAAAAGGACTTCAATATTCAAGTAAAATTAACCATAATGGTATGGACTAAAAATAATGAACCATTATTTAGGGTCTACTTAAATATTTAAGTAGTCATGTTTGGTTTGTTACATAGAGTATATATGTACCATTATGGCCTATTATGGCCTATTTTACTTAAATATTTAAGTCATCTCCAAATTTTGTTATTGGTAGGGCCCTATATATTAATTTTCTTTTAATTTTCTTTTTTGTATTTCCTTATTTCTCCGATTACGATGAAATTTTGCAGGGAATTGTAAAGTAGGGCAATACCTACGAATTATATTTAAACATCAAAAAAATTCACCAAAAATTAAATAAATAAAAGGAGGTATAGAAAAATTAATATAACCTTACCTAAACTTTGTCTTAACAAAATCCTGCAATCCTATATCTAAAGCACCTATATACCTATTCTCTCCCTAAGACACCCGTAAACCTTAATCCCGAACGTTTGTTTGATGGAAGTCAAAAAATAAATAAATAAAATAAGTGTTTTTAAGTTATTTAAAATAATATCTTTTATTTATAAAAAGGGAAATAAAATAATTGAGTTCTCCCGCTCGTTTACTTTCCTTACTAATTAAATCTAATTAAATTCAAAAATCAAAACAAAAAAAAAATACGATTAACAAAATTCAAAAAAATAAAGCCGAAATGAATTGAAATTAACGATCTGAATGAAATGGCGTTCGTTTTTATGTTTTATCTGGAATATATATTCGCAGAATGAATACAAAAAAACGAAGTCAATTTTGGAACATTAAAAATTCAAAATTTTCAAGTTCGGAAATCAGCTCTTTTGTTTTCATGATTCCTTGTCGATGTGATCGTTGAAAATAAAATGAAGGGATTTTTTAGCATTCTGATGGTACTGCACTAACTAACAATACAGGATATTTTTTTTTAATATACCTAGGGAGTAGGGACTGTAATATCATTTGAATTAAATTATTAATTGGACTGACTATAAGCATATTTTAAAGATTATGAGAAAGATGAAAATCATATAAAATTAATTTAACCGGAAAAGGAATAAAATGCAAATAACTATATGTTAATACCTTTTATATATCATGATGTTGATTCATTCATGGCTTGAACGTCTGTTGGTTATTGAATCAACCCCTTATTGTTAAGCAAAACACAATAGCTCAACAAAAATGTAACGCTCTATATAAAATTTAATGGACTTTCATGGCCAAGTAGAGTATTTATATACTTTAGCGATTTACCAGTGTAAAAAGTTAACCCTATATATATGAAAAACCCACACGTCCAATGTCATTAAAATCATTAACACGTTTCCATTTCTTAAATACCAGAGCTTCCGTAAAGACGATTTTATTTTTTTTTTTTTCTTCTGAAAAGTTATTTTTCCAAGGAAAACACTGCTTCAGTGATCGGTTTGCACGTCTCTCTTGTGCTGTCACTTTGACTCGCATAGATTTTGCAAATTCATGCGGTGAAACTGTCTGACGTCTGCCGACCAGACCGACCGATATTTTTCTTTACTTAATCTGACTCAAGACAAAAAGAATATATAAGCAAAACAAAAAAAAAAACACATCATCTCTACTTTGGCAGAAAAAGACGAATGGCTTCTGCTGTCCGGCTGTGGCAAGTGGCAAGCTAAAGCAAGTGTTCGACCCCATTTATGTTTCGAGGTATTTGGTTGTTGTTAATGCGTGTTTGCCTAGATACCGCTTAACATATACGCATCACTAGTCTAGCATTTATGGATGATGTGTATACGCGTATACTGCCTGTGTCGATGCAAGAGTCCATCCTCGGACAAAGTATAGCATTGTGTACATTGCCAGTGATGATATACATTTGGTTGCTTCGTCTATACCTCTTGAAGATAGATTTCTTTTATTTTATTCAGCTGTTCATCAGATTTTCCCTAATGCGGTTAACTTATGTAGGAAGTTCTATAGCAAGTCATTCGGAAAGAAATTGAAGAACTAAAACAAGCATCCGTATACATTTTTAGTTGTACACAAATTTTAAAACCCCAAGACTCATTTATAACATCACTGCTAACTGAACAATAAGTGATATAAAATGCAGCGATGCGATGCGTTGTTGCATTTAGAGCAGATGAAAAGACAAAACTCAGACAAGCTATATAACCTTGTTTTGAGTCAAGATGAGGTACGAAGTACGATGAGAAATGAAAGTGATTTCTCATTAAGAGGTGCGAGGTTATAAAAATGTGCAAGGGGGGCCGCACTGATGAGGTTCCATAGTGCCATATCGGTCCGGATAAACATTCCCGATCCCGTCTGCGGATGAATTTTCATTCGTCAGCAACTATGTTTACAGTACAAGCAAGGACCATGCTAGGCATGGTGTTATCAATGCAGCGACATCGGCTCCAGATTCCGATTGAAACATCGATTAAATCGTTGAAGATGGAGATGCTGATGCAGTCTCGACATAGAGTGTGGCATTTGAACTATTTGGGAGTTTTTTTTTTTTTTCTGTAAAGGTACATATTCCTAACTAAGCTTATGTATGTTGTTTCGATGCAGTATATAGTTGCTGGATGATGGCTGCTCAAAGATCCTTGTTGAATCCATAGTGCGGTTTGTTATAAATGTTTTCTTGGAAAAGTTATGATTCTAAAATTAGTTTTGCAATTAGTGTTGGGAATAATGATTCTACAAGAACTGAAAATATGTTTAAAAAAGGTGATTTTTTTAAGGATCTTGCACAAGACAGTATTGCAACATGATAATGCTAATGAAAATATTATCACGTACGTAAATTTCACACAAAGAATGGAGTGGCATTTATTGAAAAAAACTAAAATAAGAACTATGGCACCAATGGAAATTTCCTAAAACTGCAGCAGAATAGAATTATGGAATTTTTTTTCGCAAGATTTTATAATAAGTTTTACTAAAATCCGGTTTAATAGATTTTGTTCAAAGTATTTAGAAGCATATAACCGACTGAATTTAAACATTAAGTGGTCACAAGAAAATTAACTTCATTCCAAAATCAAACTTTAAATTTTTCCGTCTGGTTTTTCACATTTAGTACTCGTAATGGGGAAATTGAAAATGCAACTGGAACGGAAATGGAAACAACGGCAGTAATAACGACAACGTAGATGTCTTTATTACGCGAAAAGAGTGTTTGTCTCTGAAAAATACAAATATTGGTTACCGAATACACAATCCGGTAACTTTACATCTACAATTTTTTTACCATTTCATTCGAGAGAAATATTTGAAATATTTCGGTTGAATTTCGAATTTAATTTTGTATGACCGTTTAAATTTAAGGCAAGTACACCACCATAAAGTAAGCCATTTGTCACCACGTATGCTTACACATATTCGTGGAACTCGAACTTTTTGTTAAATGGTTTTGGAAATGAAAAAGCAAATTTTCAAATTTTAAATGAAGTCTTCAAGCCTATAAAATATTAAAAAAAGTAATAAAAAATGTAAGTATAAGAATAAATTTAATAGGAAGATAAATCAATAATTGGCTTGTATCATTTTCAATATAATTTATTTATCCGACGGAATTATATAAAAAAAAATTTGTGGCGCGACTGCTCATGTAGAATAGAACCAGAGCATAGTGACTTATAACTCTCAACCATTCGTGTGAGAAGTGAGGTAGTGAGAAAACCTTGTTAGGTGGGATATCTAACGGTTTACATTTCTTTCTTAGAAAATGAATTACAGCTTTTATTCTTGTCAGCTACGACTGATAAATGCTATTTCTTACAACTGATACTGATACGAACTGATACCGAAATGAGAAAGCAAGAGATTAATTTATTATTAATAAAGAGCATGACAAAATGCCTCCAACATTATAGCTGTTCAAATTTTGCAAAAAATTGTAGGTCCCTTCCATTTCATCCATGAATAATTGAGAGTTGTAAGTGACTAGGTGCTATTTAATAACTCCTTCTCCCATTTGTATCTTTTGGTAGAATTTTTGAACAAATCAACTTTCAATAGACTCGACCGCCCCGCAGCTTTTTCCTTATGGGAAAACTGTTTTGTTCCAAACCCAACAAAACAGTGGTTGCAATTCTGACAGCAAGTAATCCGTGATACTACTGTTTTTCGTGTTCGATGTGATCAACTATTCAGTTTTCTGAGGGCAGACTATAGGGCGCGGAATATCAAACAAACCCAAAGTTAAACTAATATCCTTGACCCGAATAGTTATACTGAAACCAAGACTTCGATCACCCTGTACTGTCAATATCGTAAATTAAAGATTTGAAGCACGAACCTTAAACACAAACTGGAAAAACCTTATCTCGATGTTTATATTCAGAAAATACTGAAAACTCAATATTCAATCTTTGCATATCCAAAATTCATGGAATCAAAAGTCTTCTGCGCGACTGACACTTTTCATTGGAAAATCGTCCTTCTTTGTTCGTCGACTGTGTTTATTTGCTGGTGATAAAACCTCTCTTTTTTCTACTCACGGATGGCAAACAACACGCACCAAAGTCAACGTGGCGATCGTATCAATCTCCACGTTTGTTTTTTCTTTATTTGATTTTTTTTTTGCAGTCCATAAAGGTGGCGAAAATTAGAATTCCAGAAACGTACGATTCGAATAAACGGCTTTCGAGCATTATTCATTTATTATGACTTATGTACAAAAAAAAACATACAAATCAAACTGGCTTGGACTTGGAGCTAGTCCATCAACCTGGCACAACGCACAACTCTTGTCATATTCCATTTGTGCTTCCGATTCAGGGATCCATTCACAGAAAAGACCATAGCAAGGGGATCAAATGGGCAAATTAGGTGGTTGGTGAAACGGTTGGTTATATATACGTACATAGGATGGGACTCTTCAGAGTGAATACAAATTAAGATTGAAATAATATAATATATTGATGGGAGGAAATATGTGAGAGATTGTTTGCCTGAAAACCTTCAACTGGAGGATCGTGGTTGCCGCCGCAAAAGGAGTTTTTATTTCTTTTTTGTTTTTATTTTATTCATGCAAATTACCACTGGTAGCCGGGGTTCTATTTTAATAACCCACTCCTTGAGGCGGTTCAATTCAAACGCTAAAGAAATTAGCATTATTTTAAAATTGACAATCGATTTTTGTGCTGTGGTATAGTCAGCATAAAACATGTGAAACTAATAGGAATGCATGATTCTAAATGTTGCTGATAGGTAAGGGCAAGATGGGGTGAAAACTTCTTCTTGTCAAAAAGACAACGAATCAAACGTCAATCAATTAAGTTGACTGCGAAAATTAGAGAACTGCGATGCATATTGTTGGAATAATGAAAAAAGGACGACATTTTGTGTTCACTTACGTACATATAATGTATGTAGGTATATACAAATACTTTTCTACTCATTAACTATCCTGCAAACGTGTTGAAACCATTGCTTTTAACGTTGGTGGTTTAATATAAAGTATACACACTAACATGTTCATTGTTCGTACTCTGATAGTTAGACAATTTGACTAAAAAATATATGACAAATGAGTATCAATCAAATGTCAAAGTTCTTAACACCAAAACAATTATAAAATATTAAGCCTGTGCAAATATACCAATGGAATTTTATAATTGGAATTTGTTTGTGGGTCATTCTTGAGTAATCAAAAACAATGGAGTATCTCTATTCAGCAGTTTAAGAAATGCCAATTTATAACAATTTTGTTAATAAAGCTTTGAACTCCGGACACCTATTTGTTTTTTGTTTAAAAATCTATAAAGATCTCGGTTTAGGAAGATTGAAAATGAAGGTATATGTAGCGGAAGTGATCATAAATGTAGGTAAGAATCTTACGCGAATTGGGTTGTTGTCTCTGAAAAATACTGGGTTATCGGATCATTCGCTCGAGGGATATATTTAAAATATTTCAGTTGAAATTTGAATTTAATTTAGTTTTGAGCACACTCCGGATATAAATGAAACGAAATTAAGGAATCATTTTCGCTTTCTTTTGTTCTCGTTTTGCCTTTCTTTTGTTTCTCTGCAGTTTGACCTGAACCGAGAATACGAAACGAAATGAACATTTAGTACTTCCTAATGTTTGCCATCGCGATCTAACCGTTCCCTGATCTTCCCATCTTCACCGCAAGTCTCGCGTACTCACACACTTTTTTCAATTCGTGAAGCTCGTTAATACACTCCTTCCTTTGACGACTATAAATGGTTATAACTGCTATAATTTGACATATATATATGTTATCATAAGACCTCGCGGTAACAACTATAAAACTTTCCGGGCTTTGTCGTAGACCATTGTGAGAATGATGAAATTTATCATGTTCATGCCCTCTTTTATAGTTAAAACATAAACCCTGCAGCTTCTGCTATTTTTTTTAAATAAAAACCGTTTTTTTTGAAGAACAACTTTCTGTTAAAGAATTAATGTGAACAGCTTTCAATTTATTAATACTATAGATGCGATGAAGGCATATATGCCTTCTATCGTATGCCATGAGAATCATGCTTTGAAGCTTTCTTTTAAAATATTTTCTATACCATCCGATTACTTGAAGGTACACTAATTTTTAGAGTTTATTAATGTGGAGTTAAATTTTCAAAAAAAAATCATCATTTTGAAATTTATCTAAAATTATAAGTCTTTTGCATAAAAAAAAACGTAATTCAAATCTGCATGATTATTGAGATAGTCAAAATCAAAAAAAAATGCTGACTTAGATAATGTAAAATTTAATTATCTTAAATGGTAGATCGTCGTGTAACGCACACCGGATTCATTTTTAGAAAAACAATTTTCCTTGGTGATTTTTAAACAGTTTCATGGTATAGGTACCGTTATTTATAAAATTTTATTAAAAATCTTTTAGATAATATTAGAAAAATGCTTGGTGCCAAATTAAATAAAAATCGACCAAGTCCTTTTCGAAACATGTATTTATTTTAATTCTCAAAAAAAAAAATTAATAAATGATTTTGTTAAAATTTTAGTTAACTCTTCTTTTTATACATAACATACTTCTAGAATCTTCTGCATAAAATTTTGTATCAAAGTCGTTTGAACCGTTCTCAAGAAAATCGAAAATGAAAAAATAGTTCTATAGGATATGTAAAATGAATTAAAATAAGATTTCTTTTAAAGCCTGGACATTTTTGTATGGCAGATACCGTTATTCTTCATAATACAAAAATAAAAACAAAAAACTACAAAGCTTTGTTCATAATAACACATTAAAGGATCCCCCACACCATCGCGAATTTTTCGTGGCGACGGCGCAAACAATAATAACAACACGTGGTTGTCAATGAAAACAACACGTTTTTATTATTGTTTTTGTCGTCGCCACGACAGATTCGCGTTGGTGTGGGGGGGTCCGTAACTCTCAATTTAAACAAAACTTGTCAAGTAAAATCCAAAATTAACTTTGCGAAATTAATAAATGAAAATGCCAAAAAGTATGCAACTTTATATTTTCTATTTCTTGGTTGAAAAAATTACTAAATTGAATGGTTTGGGTCTCCAATATACTTTTTCGAAATAATTACTAACCAATATAGCAACCTTGTAAATCATCAACGTATGCAACAAAAAACAAAAGACATCTACTACAATTTTCGAGTATCGAAACTCTGACAGCCCAATCATGCCAAAATCATCTGTTTGTTTAATGTTCGCGGTGTCAGGTCAAGTAGAGAATTTTACTTCGTATCTAGTTTTATTATTTTAACATTTGTAAAACATTAAAAAAACATGGATATATCGAAAGTTACCCACGAGAAGAAGCTCTACTTATGTAGATGGTATTTCAAAGGTAATTGTAAAAGAAAAAAACGACTCCAATCTAATAAAATACATTTCATATACAGCTGGGTTTGCTCTACTTCCCTTTGTTTGGACAATCAATTTTTTTTGGTTTTTCAGTGAGGCATTCCGCAAGCCTGCTTACAAGGAACAAACTGAAATCAAACGATGTAAGTTTTTTTTAATTCAAGTTAAATAAAATATCTTTAATAAAAATCGATGCAACTCCAATTGTAGATGTGATATACTCCGGTTTGGGAGCATTCATCTGGCTCATTGCAATTATCGCTTGGGTCTCGGTGTTCCAATCGAAACGCGCCGAATGGGGAGCAACAGCTGACTATTTTAGTTTTATCATTCCACTAGGAAGAGCATAAGCAGAGCAAAAGACATTCATTTCATTTTTAACATAATTAACAATTTTATTTTTATTTCCTAATAAAAGACTAATAGTAAATTACTGTACAGCTTCTTGTGTCTTTCCTTTTAGTTTGTTCCATTCTTCTTCGAAGTAGGCTTTGTGAATGGTCAGTGGCAGAGTCTTTTGTCGCAAATAGAAATTCTCATTTCCCTTGGATGTGTAAGTGTCATCTCCAATGAGTGCACGTAGAGCCATGTTCTTCTTTAATAGTTTGTCATAGAAACGCATGCCAGCCTCAACGAATTCTGGTCCCAATGCACTCAATTGCTTGTCTATTGATGTTTCATAGAGGACCTGGTTGTAGTCTTTCATGAATGACCAGCTTCCGACGCCAAATAGTCCAAGAATCCCGTACATTACTAAACGTAGCTAAAAAAAAGGGGGATGAACTTAGAATAAACCCAAATCATATGAAAATACTCACTGAAATTGGCTTCGCCAGCAAGTTCAATTTGTGGTTGAGGTAATTTCCAACACTATAAACAGTCATGAAGGATATACTAGGGAATGCCGAGTTTAGAAGAACCCGTTGGGTCTGCAGTTGTAGAATCGTTTTACACATTCCGAAGATTTGTTCGTCTTCCTGAAGGACAAGTGCCTCCTGTAACATCTGGCCACTTTCTGAGCCCCATTTGATTTGTTCGTTGCGGAAACGAATCTCACTTCTATCGATGGTGTCGATGGAACTGTAAGAGTAGTTCGTAGGGATTCCAATGAGACCACCGAATTTGGATTTTGTTGAACCTATTGAGATGCTGGTAGTATTAACTCATCTGATAGAATTAATGATTTCACCTGCAGAGAACATGTCGAATCCATAGACAACAAATGGCTTCAAAACTTTGCGTTCATACTCTGGGATGTTGAGAATAGTCATTGCTTTTTCTAGTCGTGATTTAATAACATCGGGAACAGGACGTACTACACCATCTCTATTAAAAGATTTTCATATCATAGGTGTTTCATTTCCGTATCAAATTAAGACTTACTTGTAGCATTGAACAAATTCTTGATATTTGCTCAGGAAAATGGTGTGCGGCAAAAAGTTCCCAACAAACAGACCTAGAGTAGTTGTGCCGGCAGCAAAGAAGACCACTTTACGACCAAAAGGGGTAGTGAAGAACGTAAAAAAAGGCTTAGAGGCTTTTTGTTTATTCATTATTTTAATGATAGTGATTGAAAATTAAGGAAAATTTATAAAATCTTATTGAAATAGGTACGACAAAAAGTTGACAAGGTTAAATATTTTTAATTTTGATATAATTTTGACAATACTATAGCGATACTCGAATTGTGTAACATAGGTGAGGTTTGTTTGGCAACATGAAAAATCTTTCAAATTTTCAGAATTAGCTGTCAAAACCATGGTTGTAAAATTTCCAACCGAGACAACTTCGCAACAAAACACACCGCTTATTCCCACAAAACTTCAGTGGTTGAATGTAGTAAAAGCCGAGTTTTACTATCTCCGGGCCTGGGTTGAGGTTATTTTTTAACATGTAATACAAAAACAACTTGAAATATGGGTTTCTATCTGGTTTTCATTCATAGATCCAAAAGCAAAAATATGTTTAAAGCCGGAACCACATTTATTTCGTGTGGTGTGTTGTGTCGCTATCGCTTTAACGAATTTCATATGCGTAGAGTCATATTTGTTACGTGTGTGATGTGAAGTACCAAAATACATCACACGAGACAAGAATGAATCTACCCGCTACTCCCACGGCAGTTCATTTTCTTCTTTCTCTTTCACACATTTTTAGGCGTGTCTTACCAAGCGTCATGTAATAGGACCCTGTTAAGATTGAGATTTTTATGTACGAACTGGTGAGTTTCATCTTGATGCATCAAAATATAATATTTAGGGCCAGTTTGTTCACAGCTGATCATCTTTAATCAAGGATTATAGCAACTGGTAATTCATCGCATATGCAAGGTAATCAAATTTTTTTTCAAGGAATCGATAATTTAAGTTGTTAATCATGGAAATCGCTAATCAGCCGATTTTGGTTGATTAGCGCAATTTAGTAAGAGGCTGTGAAAGTCATCGTTCAGATTTAGCCCATTGTGGACAGACTGGCCCTTAGACTCCGGTTAATTCTTCGTGCCTCACGAGAGTCCGCACCCGACACATTTCTTACCCCAAAACTTACGACTTACGAGATACTGGACTCAATCTTCGCAATCTAAAGAGTGGACTTAACAAGCGGACTACATTTTGTCAGTAGATTTTTTTTTAATACTAAAATTAATAATCATCTTGGACCTTCACGTAAGTTTCATATCATTTAATATCAATTAAAAGTTGACACCCAAATTCATGCAACTTTAATTCGATAATTTCACAAAAATGTCAGTTCATTAATCAACTTTAGGGATAAAAACATTTCTATCCTATCATGGGAATCAGTTAAAAATCAGTCAAATTTTATTCTTCGAAAATGGTGGCTACTGTCTTACCAATTCAAAAAACCACGAAAGTCCATATATTTGATACAAGGACAATTAATATGTTCTTTAAAGCTTTGCTAATTATTTCTCAGTTTTTTTGTGCTGCACCGCTGTTGAACTGCAAAAGATTTTTTCTGATAAAACTTCACTTTGTTTGGTGCACATTCATAGTTCTATGCGTTGTGGCAGCATCGTGTTCTTTGGAAGAAATCACGATTGTCGACATGACAACAATTAAGAAGGGCTTGTACTTGAGTGAATTCTTCGCTGATGCCGGACTTATTGTTTTAACAATTCTCACAGGCTATTATTATAAGGATTGCTATAAGACTTTTCCAAAACGAATTGAAGAGCTCGAGAGAAGAACTCAAATCTACCAACAGAAAATTATCCATCAACAGAATATTCATAGAATTTACAAGAAAACTATGATTGTGGTTGTCGTTGGAGCATTATTTCTTGCTTCAACCACATTCATTGATTTTTTCTACAATGCCGAAGATCTCTTCATGTTCCTTAAAAGTTCCATCGTATTTATTTTACCAAATGTCACTATCTTCTTGTGGATTGGGCAGTACTGGATCTTGCTTACATTTATCTTAGCTCGATATGAGGTTATTAACTCAATTCTGGAGGATTTGAATAGTCCCCAAATACAAAAGAAATCCCCGTGTTTACTTTTGGTAGAAGTAATGAAGGGACAGGAGAAAGTACGATGGGATGCTCCAGCTGTCCTTGAAGATTTAAGAAGTATATTCGCGCATTTGGAAGTACTTGTAGGCGATGTCACTGATGTATTTGGGTTGACAACAACAGCCAATTTCCTATCATCTTTTCTAACCCTAAGCGTACAGATTTTTGTTCTCTACAAAATACCAGAAAATCCAGATGCGTATAGTTGGTCAACCGTGTTGTATGCACTGTTTTGGATGGTATTGCATAGTTTAAAGTTTTTTGTCATTCTTTATGCTAACAGTTGTCTTTTAAACGTGGTACGTAAAATGGAAGATCCACATAACATAGAAGGATTTTCTATAATAATAACAAGAAATTTAGAATTGTTGCAAAAAACTAATAATCGGAATTATAGATTTGTAATTTTGTATTCTTAGGAAACGGGATTATTTTTTGTAGATATTGCTCGTTAAATTTTTAAAATTAGTTAAAATTTTATAAACAGTGTTTTTAAATATTTTCGAAAAGTGTTCGATTATTCGATTAGTGAAAGATGAACGAAAGAAACTACAACTGTTTCATTGAAATTATATAAACTTTTTTAATTTTACATAAGCATACTAAAAGGAAGCTTACCGCCATATTATTCACTCGATTTATCCAGTTAATACTTAAATCCGGATGTATTTAAATTTAATTTACATCCCGATTTAAGTCTTACTGTGGCGATGAATGGAATGAATAATATTGGCGTTATACCTATTACATATGTATGTGGTGGCACATTGACCGCTTTTATTCAAGTAGCCCCAAATCTGCAGTAAATGGGCCTAGTGACTTATAAGTTATAACTCTCAACCATTCATGTTTGCGTGTTATTGACAGGAATGGATGAGACCTACAATTTTCTGTCGAATACAAACGGCTAATGTGAGCAGCACTTTTTCATGACAAGAGATACTCTTGGAGGATTTATCAACACAAGAGCCAAAAACACGTGAAAAACATTTTTGTTTTGAGTTAAAAACTTAATATTAAAACAAAATATTTTTTCTCTTTATTCATTTACGTCCACGGTTTTGACTGATTGTTTTGTTGGATGTTTAAAAGTTCTTGAAAACTCTACGTATCATGTCAATTTTTTGAAATATTCACAATTTTGTACTCTACAAATTTAAGCTTTTACAAACATTTTTGCAGAAATCGCAAATGGGAACCATTTTAAATTGCTTTGAAGGAGTTGAGACAAAAACAGAAGATGCCATAAATCGGTTTCTCATGCAATTGGTTGTAAGAAACAACATCCAAATGGCCTGTGGAATAGTTGAACTAGATATGGAGTTGGTTGGTGGGGTAAGTTTCAACATTCCTTTTCATTTTTGTTTATATTAACTGTTATTTTTTAATAGATCATTAGTGCGTTATCAACCTACGTTATTTTCCTCATCCAAATTGACTTGGGAGAAATTGTTCTAATTACTCGGTCACCGTTAAATATCTCTTCAACAAATATTCCAATGAGGTCTTAGAAGACTTTTCAAATTCGCTATAAGCACAAGAATATTCTATAAATCATACCTTTCAAGAGGCATGAGGGATATATCAAATACATTCATTTATCATGTTTAATTTGAAATCAATTAAAACTAGTACCAATGTAATTAATTACCCTTGAATGGGAGTGTGATTTTGTTTCAATCTTGGTCATAGGTTCATTGTGATTCGATATGGATACTTCTAATAAAACGCTAACGTTAGCTTTAAGCCTGGAGAAAAAGTTATACGATGCTGTAAAGCCACTGCTCACTGTTTCACAATTTTTCTGTGTTGCTCCAATTATAGATAATCGCCTTCAACCCTTGAAATGGATTTCTTGGAAGGTTATATTGCATTTTTTGTGGTGTGCTTTTATCTGTGTTTACATCCTAACAAGTATTTACTTTGAGTATTTGCAAAGAAAAACTCCACTACGAACGGTACAAAAACCGTTGTTCTTTAGTGAATATTTTGTGTTCATCGTCCACATATCATTTTTAATACCTGCTTGCTACATCAAACACAACTTTTTTGCTAAATTCATTCGTACTACTGTGTCGATTGACTGTAAATTGATAAATTTTGGCAAGAAACCAAGCTTCGGAATTTTGAGAAAATTCACATTCATTCATATTTTTACATGGCTATTTTATGTTGTTTCGGTTTTATTAATCATCCGCTTTTTTGATAGAATGAATTTTATTCAAACATATAATAGTTTGATAGTTTATTTGATCCCAAATGTAATAATTGGAATATCAATGTTACAATACTATCAACTTCTTTATATAATTCATCGCCGATGGAGGTTCCTCTCAGAAGCGATGAGAGAATTTCAACAAAAATACGAAATAGACAATCGATTAGAAAAGTTGAAGAATCCACAGAAGTTTTTGATATTCTGAGAGGAATTTATTGTAGTTTAGAAATATTTACAAAAGAAGTCAATTCTGTATTTTCCTATGCCATATTGATAATATATTTTGGTTCTTTCGTCAATTTGAGCCTTAATATATTTTTCGTTTACAAATGTATTGATGATGAAAACGTGATGGATACAGCTTTTTTCCTTTATTCATTAATATGGGCTGTGATGCATATGTGGAAAATATTAAGTGTTTTGATTTATAACCAAAGGATTATTATCGAGGTGAAATATATGGAACAAGCTACGGAAAGGCTGAAAACATTGTAATTTGTTTAATTTTAGAAGGATAAAATTGCTGTTCTAGTGAAGGACTTGAATCCGCACAATTTTCAAATGGAAATAACGGTAAGAATTTATTTTAAATATTTACATGTAGCTTTTATCAAAGACGAATTTTATGTTGTATTTACCAATGGTTTTAAAAAATCTTCAAAGAACCACTTTAATCGATTGAACCTCAAATTTCGATTTTATACGAAACAACGATATTCAGTGTTATTTGAACCGGGGATTTCCGGACTCTTAAATTATCTCCTCTCCCTACAAATGCTAAGATCGTGCCCATCTTGAATTGTGTTTCTTGATTTTTCCACAATTTCTAAGTAAATTTCTAAGAAGTTATCCGGTAAATACATTTTCGCCCATGGTCGTATATACATAAGTTCACAAATTACACATTCTGAATCAGCTATTAAACCACAAATTTGGAATAAATTCCTTTGGCTTAACGGGGGCTTTCTAGCCTTGTACTCAAATAAAAGTGTTCAGTTCCACTTAATCTTTTAAAAATAAACTTCTTTCCAATTTCGTCAAATCCAAGTTACGTAGATACCTAATTATTGATTTGGAACGAGTACTATTAAAAATTCATTAATCACTGCTACATAATAATATGAATTAACAAACTGTCATTCATTTTTTGTTCGTACCAATTGAGATCCTTCATAGGCTGAATTCAGTTAAGTACAGTTTAGTTTCAAAAATGAATTCCTTAAGAAAACCATTTGCAGTTGATTTCAACCTAGAACCAAAGTTATACAATGCCGTTAAGTCATTCTTAATAATTTCAAAAATATTTTGTGTTGCACCTATTGATATTGGTCAAGTTCATTCGTTAAATTGGAAATCCTGGAAGTTATTTATTCACATTCTGTGGTACATGTTGGTCTATATTTCACTTACCATAAATATCTATATCGAGTATACGATTTACAATGTTTCACTTCCAAATATTCAAAATTTACTTTTTCTAAGTGAGTATATAGTATATCTCGCACATGTTCTTTTCATTATGATAGCAGGCTACAACAAGCTATCAAGTTTCCCTAAGTTTATTCAGACAATTGTTTCCATCGATTATAAAATAATGAAATGCGGGATCATTCCTAACTACCTCGAACTTCAAAAATTTGCCCTGATGAATCTTGTACTATTGGGAATCTACGCTGCAATTACGACGGTTTTGAGTTTTTACTACAGTGGACAAGAAGCTATTGATTTTTTCCGCACTCTCATAGTGTATTTAGTTCCAAACATAATTATCGGACTATCAATTATGCAATACTACCAATTACTGTATGGAATTTATTTGAGATGGCAATCACTTGTAGAAGCTTTGCAGGATTTTCAGAATAAATACAACAAAGACACATCAATACTAAAATATCCATTTAATCTAATCAGCCGGTTTAGAATTTTGTTCTCAGTCTTAGAAGCATTTACAAAAGAAGTTAATTCTGTATTCGCATATTCTGTACTCACAATTTATTTTGGATCCTACATCAATATCAGTTTCAATATTTTTTTAATTTACAAATTTTTGGATCAGGACAGTGAAATTAATATTGTATTAACGATGTTCTCCATTACTTGGATGGTAATGCATGCTGGAAAAATGTTTTTAATTTTATACTACAATCATTTAATACTTCTTCAGGTGAATAACTGTTTTCTTTTGAAGTAAAATTTTACTCATTACATATCATTTAGAAGCAACATATTACCATGATTCTCAGCGATATACAGCCACATACTGAACAAATTGACATAACGGTAAGAAATTGACGAATTTTCACTTGCAATACAAATCAGGGGTGGATGATTATATTGATCCAGGGTTGAAGTTAAAAACTTAACTTATTGTCTTCGTCTAAGGCCGTTCTCGTGAGTTTAACACTATAGAACCGCGAGACCTGTAATAATTTGAACATTTTTTTTTTGCTTTTCGATTTTGATATTCTTTCCATTTCACGACCAAATTATATTTTTGCATCAATATCTAAAAAATGCCATGGAATTTTCCGGCCAAAAGAAAGATGAAGAACTGGTTATTCAGATGTGCAATTCATCATCTGAGGCAGTCTTTGGCAGTATAGGCAAGAAGTCTTGAGTTTCAAATATGTGTATAATTGGACGCATGTCCTTGCGTTTAATATTATTGGTATGAACTTTCAGAAGCATCTGATCTCTACGATCTTCATCCACTTATAATTTTTATTGTTGTGTACTGATAGGTACCTACTATACTCAACAAATTTGTCTTATTTCAGGTCAGAAGATTTCTTCTTCAATTGATGGTTAACTCAAGGACTCATGTTGTTTGTAATATAATGAACTTAAACATGTCGTTTGTAAAATCGGTAAGTTTAAATATTTTTTCAAATCCTTGATTATAATTGATCATGTTACAGCTGCTTGTCAACACTTCTATTTTGGTTATTTTTCTAATTCAATACGATGTCACATTTGAAGCTCTAACTAACACGCATAATAATGCTCAAATAGTATAATAATTTGTACTTTCTGTAAAAAAAATATTTTTGTATTTTTGTTTATGTACTTAATAATAAATAAAGATACCTTAAGCAATCTCAAAACCATATAAAGGTATGGTCTTTTATTACTCACCACTAAATTGAGTGACTAGATCCATTAACATCAAACAATGGGAGAAATTTATAAAGAAATACCCCACACCCATCATTATAAGTCATAGTCATTGTTTAAAATAAAAAAAAAATACACAAATTATCAGTTAATCTTCTATCTCAATATATGTACATTCATATTTCGTTAAAATAACTATAGGTAGATACTTTTTCAAACTAAAATGGTTCTGCAGTTGTTTGTTCTTTAATGGAGAAACCCAATCACGTTCATCATATCTTAATGGAACTATTTATAAGGCACATCACAATGAGTTACTTATACTTTTGGACATTTCATATACCTCATACATTTAGTCAGCATGAAAGTCTCACTGGGAAAACCTCTAAGGGATGTCTTGTATTTTTTTTCTTGTCGATTTATTCCTTTATGGAATAAAATAAGGGGAACCACTATACAGATCTTAGAAGAAATAGGAGATTCTAGTGGGATCCTAGCAGTTAGACTCGTGGCCAATAGGTCACTCCATTGGACCGAAAGGTAAGTTTCGAAAAAGAAAGAAGAGAAATAAAAACACCAACACAATAATATCAACGGATTTTTTTTCCTCAAAAGGGTTTTATGGTTTACTTTGATAACTTTGTCAGTTTATGCAGCCTATCTTATAAGCTCGAAGCAACTGCAACGTTATAAAATCTCACCAACAGTAGTTTCCTTGGATCGTGACTATCGTGGTTGGAAAGGAACAATGCCAGCGGTAACCCTATGCTATTACGATCATCTCGACTCATACAAGGCGGACGAATTTATTCAAAACAAGTGGAATATATCCATTGCCGATGAGGAGTACTTTTATTTTATCGAATTTTTGTATGCCATTGTGAATGCTACAGCTAGTAATTATGTTGAATTGGCTCGCTTTGCAACCGATGAACGTTTTGAAGATGTTGATCTAAATGAGGCACTTGCTGAAGTATACCGGTCTTTCGATCAGACTTTGACAAGCTTTAATCCATGGTTTAAGATTCGTGTGAATCCAATTATGACCGAGAGAGGGCGTTGTTATGCTATCAATTCACCATTATCAGCTATTCAAGCCGAAAAGAGGGATATGTATGTTGTTTTTTTTTTGTTAATGTTTCCATTAAGTTGGAAATTTTAAACTTTATTTGCCCCAAGAGATGAAGAGGTCGGAGAAGCTTATGAACCATTGATTTGTGAATTTGGAAAAACACAATGTTTTATCAAAATGGATATATTTGAAAGTACTGGAACTGTAAGTATATATACTCTAACTCATATACATTTAAGCAAAACAAAAATCTACAACGGTTACAATTTTTTAGATCGATGTGCATTCAGCCTATGAGGTTTCTAGTAGCGATGCCAACATTATAGCACTTCGAAGATCAGATGAAGTTATTGCTACGTACAAGACTACTGAAACGGTGTAAATACAATCCTTCTATTATTTACAAAGAGATATACATTTTTTAAAGTTTACTTTTGCAATTTTCAGAGCTAGTGAAAAACTCAGAGATTTGACCCCAAAACAGAGGAAATGTGTGTTTTTAGACGAACGAGTTGCACAATTACCTGTAAGATAAATATTTTGGCAAACAATTCTTAAAACTTTCATAACGTCTTTCTTTCCTTATTCAGATCTACACCAAGTCACTATGTCTTGCCCGATGTAGAGCTATTATGGCACTTGAGATGTGTAATTGTGTGCCATTTTTTTATCCGTATGTAGGTGAGTTCAATTTTAAAGATCGATTCTTCTTTTTATTTTGTCGGCGCTATTTATTATTATGATATTGATCTCGATCTCGATCTCGAGAGGCTCATAACTCTCCAACTTGTCTATTCATTTTACATTTTACAGAAGGTCCTAGTTGCAATCCTGCTGGCTTTGAGTGTCTACTTGATTTTAAGTGGCCTGTTTGGGCTCTTCATATTTGCAATTGCCCAAGCACTTGTACTGAAATGCAATACACCATTCAATCTATAAAACGAAGATCATGGTATGTTAAACAAAATGTACATTCTCTTAACTAAGTAAAAGGGTCACCTGTCTTATAGGGGTGCAAAAGACATAAATAAAGCAGACGGCGTAACATCAACCTTTCGCTGGGAGGTAAGCCCACCCAAAGTCCGAATGCGAAGAGATGTTGTATTCAGTTTCGAGGATTTGCTAGGTATATACCTAAGTCTGTTTTAAAAAATAAGCAAAATCCTTTTTATGATTATATTCATTTTAGTTTCCTTTGGTGGAACTCTTGCACTCTTCTTAGGCTTCAGCGTCTTATCAATCGTTTATATTGCAAACGTTCTTATCTACTATGGGTTCGAAGGCATTTGGATTATAACTCGTTTTCTATGTAATCTCTGTTACAGACCAATGCAACAAGTTATTGCAAGATATAGAGCAATAAACCAGGTGAATACGATTCGCATGAAGACACAAAAAGCAAAAAAACCAAAGGAAAATCCAAATAGACAAAATTCTTCAAGCGCCCTTTTCGAGTACTTGGAATAGAAGGTATTGGAGTGGGCGTAAAAACTTGCACCTTGAAGCAATATATTACGATTTATAAACACAAATATTTGTATGCGTGGTTTTCCGCATTTCTGGTTTAGCCTTGATTGCGTGATGATATTCAATCGTGTTAATACACAATCCAAAAGGGCAGGCGCTTCAATAAGTTTTGTTTTTTATTTCTCTGTATTGTTTAAACCACGTGCTCTTAATGCAATTGATGTATACTCTAAAGACTAAAGCATATCTGCCAAGAATTATGTTGAGTTTTGCACCTTTACTTGTTAATTGTTGATGTAAAATTTAAATACGAAAATAAGGAAAATAGAACTATTTTCGACAATATAAAGCCTTTTATTTAATTCAATGAATACGGAGTTAATTTGTTTATTATTATACTAAAAAGTTTGGTAAAGTATTGTAAGTTTTGATTTATAAGTTATGAAAATTTTAATTATTAAATCAAAATTGTGATACATATAACCGTTCTATAGATGACCTTAAACAATATTTCAAATTTTACTTTTAGGGATTTACATAAAAATGCCCTTAAACAAATTTGAAGCAAATCGGTCCACAATATTCAGACTCAACTTTGTAGCTTGATAATGGACTTACAGACGCACATACGGAGGATCATTTCGACGAATGGATTAATTTTTGGGATTTCTTTATTTTAAATTTGTTTAAAACCTCCAAAAAATATATCCGTTTTCAACTGTTTCACTTAAATTGGTGCTAATTAATTGTTTATATCGGTTAGTTTTTGATGGCACATATTTTGTTTTAATTTTTATTTTTGAGAAAAAAAATAAATTTTTTGAATGAGTGAAGTAGAGATAAAATGAAGTATAGCCCTCCAAAAAATATTTCTATTCACTTGTAAGTTTTTGTTAAAATGTTGCTTAATAAAATCCATTCAAGCAGTGTAGGCTTGCGAACAAAACAAAATCGCGGTAACGTATAGCCACTTGCATTTCCACCTCAACTACCTGGTCGAAATGATACATCGAGATTTTTTATAAAATATTACCATTGCACCTATGTACATACATATGTACCTATACAGAAGCTGACACTTGATAGATATACTTCTTCTAGCCTATGGAATAATGCAAAAGTAGTTCCCTAGTAGGTGGCTATAGGGCTGGAGTAATCATAAACAAAATAGACTTCATCGAGATACCTCATTAGCGCTTCATCTTGTAATAAATTAAAAAAAAAAAGGTTTTGTAAATAGTAGAATGGATAGATAATCTCGCACGATAGATAAGAATTTTATCTTTTTCATTCATTTCTATATAAGTGTAATGGAATAGAACAAGACTTTAATTTCATATTTTTATAATAGTGATTATATGGTGGTTGTGTTTTCGTGTTTCGTGTGTTTCGCTCTGTAAATGAATTTGAATTTTAATTTAAAAAACAAATATTTTAACTTGCTTGAAAATGCAATCAAATCCAGATCTGTGTCTAGAGTGGAAAAACATAAATTTTTCAGTGCCAGCAAACGAAGGAAATAACTTTAAATTTTGGCACTCCTGCCAAAAGCAGAAAGAGATCAACATCCTGTACGATGGTGGGAACAAACTCAATTATCCACCCATTTACAACAAATCAATACATATTTATTTTGTTCTTCTCTTAGTAAGTGGAAGCATGAAGACTGGAGACCTAGTGGCCATTTTGGGTGGTAGTGGCGCTGGAAAGACTACCCTCCTGGCTGCTATTTCACAACGTCTGCGTGGTAGCTTAACTGGGGACATTGTTCTCAATGGAGTGGCAATTGATAGAAAAGAAATGACGCGTCTGTCCAGCTTTCTACCGCAATTTGAAATAAGTGTACGAACTTTCACCGCATTTGAACACCTGCACTTTATGGTAATAATGAGGGTGTTGATTGTTTTATATAAGACAATTGGATTATAATTTGGATCTTAATTCTGTTTTAGTCCCATTTCAAAATGAATCGGAAAACAACCAAATCTCAAAAACTGCAAAGAGTCAATGAGCTTTTGAGAACTGTTGGTTTGAGTGGATCTGCAAATGTGAGAATACAAAATTTATCAGGAGGTGAACGAAAACGCCTCAGTTTGGCTGAAGAGGTTATAACCATTAAAGAATTCCCTTCTCATTTCGCATTAACATATGACTTTTTCAATCATTTATCAGCTTATAACGAATCCGCCTTTTCTATTTTGTGATGAACCAACCACAGGACTGGATAGTTTTAGTGCCTTGAGTGTTGTTAAGACTCTTCGACAACTCTGTAAGAGACAACGACAAGGGATTATTAGTACAAGATCATCCTCTAGTAACAGCACACCACAAGAAGATTTCAGTTCATCCATTGAAATGGAAGTTATTTATCCCTCTTCTGACAGTACCAACGAAGTCTTGCTGGAAGAGACTTATAGAAAAAGTGTGATATGTTCCATCCATCAACCTACATCGGATATCTATGAATTGTTCACTCACGTTATTCTCATGGATGCCGGTCGTGTTATCTACCAAGGGACCACAGATGACGCGCTGAAATTTTTTAAAAAGTAAGTACATATATGTAGGTACATAAATAAATAAATATTTGCTTTGGCATTAATCATTTGGATTTCATACAATATACACCTATAGATAAGATAAAATTTCTTGTGTAGTAAAGTACATTAACTTGAAACATTGTGCGCATTTTGTAGCATTTTTGAAAGATTCCTCTTATACAAAGTATGTATGTATTTATCATTGATAACAGTTAAGTAAATTATGGACGTTTGCTATTGTTGAGGTAGTTTGTTTTGAAATGATCAGACATTGAATAAAGTTAAATAAAGTAGTTTATGCATGTACGTTTATATTGTTATTTTGTTATTAATTGTAGTTTCACTTACAAATGAGAAGGATGAAGGGTTGGAATTTAAATCATTTTTGAGGGAAGAATATATCATAGGGACGGATCGAATAATAAAGAATTTTAAATGTTTTCATTTGTTAACTTGGTTGTTATAACTATTTTAATTTTTGAAAGGCCAATTTGCATTATTACCATATTTCAGTCATAAGTATAAGAATAGAATAAGGAAATGCCAATCTATAACAGTTTTGTTTAAAAACACACTCTATGCGGCCCCGCAGTTCCAAGGTCCTCCGCCGCGCGCCGCCCGCGCCGGATGGACACATATCATGTACACCACTTTTAATTGCGATAAACTGTTATAAATTGGCATTTATAAATGTCTTGTCCATGAAACACAGTAGGTACCCACGGAAATTAAATAAGACTTCAGTTAGTAATTCGAATCAACAAAGTTAGCTTAATACAGAATTTAAGTTTAGTTTTCATAATTCCATATTATTGTCATATAATAAGTTGAAATACATAGGTACTTTATTCATTATCCCTCCTAAAACTAATCAGCTGAATACTCTCAAACATATACTTTCAGATTAGGCTTTAACTTTCCTCAGAACTGTAATCCCGCGGATTTTTATTTGAAAACTATTTCCGATAGCCACAGTACAAATATAGATAATGGAACCGCTGTCAAGCTAAGATTTGATTCTGAATTTGAAGGTCTCTATTCGAACAGTTGGTTGCTACAAAAATCCTGTAGCAAACATTTTTTACAGAAGATCAATAATTTGTAAGTATTTGGAACAACAGTTTAAATAGGCAATGTCAATATTTGATATCATGTTTAATTTTAGCAAAAAGATCTCATGGTTCTATCAGGTATATCTCTTATTGCTGCGTTTATGCACCGAAGATATACGTAATATAAAGGAGGGCCTAACGAGCTTGGCATTTTATATGGTAAATCGAAAACTTAATTGATAATATAGTTGATATCTGGTTTTAAGTGTATCTTTTTGTTTTTATTATTTTTTAGATAACATCAGTAACTTTATCAGTCATGTATTCAGGAGTAAGGGGACTCAATCAACTCTCAGTGCAGGATATCACTGGTTCAATATTTATTTTCACTACTGAGGTTATATTCACAGCATCTTACGGGGTGATGTTTTATTTCCCATCATCATTGCCAATCATTCGACGCGAGGTTGGTGAAGGAACTTACAGCTTGTCCGCTTTTTATGTAGCTACAATACTTTCTATTATCCCGACGTCTTTCTTCAAAAGTTATTTGTTCTTTGGTTTAATTTATGCATCAGTGCAATACACGAAGGGTTGGGCAACGTTTATTAATATGGGCTTTGTTTTAAGCCTATCAGGAATTGCAGGGACAGCTTATGGTTTTTTCATATCAAGCATTTTCGAAAAAGACAAACTGGCTTCGGAAATGGCTGCTCCTTTCGATCTTCTGTTCCTCATTTTTGGCGGGGCATATTACAATGTTGATTCACTGCCATTCTTCAAGTACTTATCATTGTTTTTCTATTCCAACGAAGCTCTTATGTACGATTACTGGATTGGTGTTGAAGGGATCGGTAAGGAAATCGCTTTGTATTATTTAAGAGCAACTAACTCAAAACTTGAATTATTTCAGAGTGTTCGCAAAATCTCAACCATCCCTGTGTTCGAACTGGCATTGAAGTACTCAAACAAAACTCCTTCAGAAGTGAAAACTACACTTTTTTGGTGGATTGTTCAGCAATTGTTATTCTGGCTGCCGTTTTTCATGTATTGGCATTTAGTTTTATAAGAAAATATGTAAATAGAACTGGTTATTATTAAGGGAGAATATTTTTTTTTCAAAATTTTGTTCAAATAAACTGGACAACTTTTTTTAATAGTTCTAACATTTCGTTTCTATAATTTATCATAATTTTCGATTCACTAACAATTTCTAAGACAAAAAAAACTGTCCCAAGGTACTTTTAAAGTTCGTTCACTTTTTGTCGATCTTGGGATTAATTTATCTTTCATAGCATCAAACCACTCCCCAACATTTTGTTCCAAAACAAAGCTAAAAAAAAAACGACAAATAAATTTCACAGCACAAACCAAACCAACAACACAAACAGCACAAAAAAAATTTAATACAAATCAAATTGTGCGCGCATGTACAATGTACATATAATAAATATAAATTATGGCAATCGAAAGAATTAAAATGCCACGCAAAAGTATCTGAGAATATATACGCGAAGGAATAAGAAAGAAGACTTAGTTCAGCTGAGTATCTAAAATATACTCGTAAATATAGTCACTTAGCATTTTGCTGAGTAGGGGCAAAGGGTTAGGTAAGTGCTTCCTTCAATTGCGCGCCTATTCTTAATTTGATCGTCCCTATATTCATGTACATTGCTATAGAGTATGTAAGCATCTTTAATATAGCATAAATACTCAATGATTACTGTACATTCAATTGTATCGCGAAGATACTCGCCTTTATGTAGTTTCTATAGAATAAAATTTAATTTTATAATACATACCTACTACATAAATATATAAATATTTTTATTAACTAAACGTATGGGTAAGTTGATTGGTACTCGTATATAGTCGTGTGTTTATTATGATGTAAGTTTTTTGTATGTGTCTTTAAGATTCAACTGACTCAATGAATTTGTCTCATGCCTTTTGCATAATAAACATCTTAGTGTGGTATTTTTTCATAACAGTGAAAAATTTTAAAATGTCTTTATTTTATTTGGAATAAATAATAGGAATTGGAAATTTTAGCACGGGAACTTGTTTCTAAAAACATTTCGTATTTAACATCTAATAAAAGTTTTTGGTTCACCTTAACAACCATATACTAATTATGATAAACAAAAAGAAATAAACATAGGTACCTATACATACCTATTTAGATACTAGAAATATTATGTAGGCAGGTACAAACATACATGTGCACATGCCCATGTTATCCATTCTTAAAAAGATTCAAAAACTCGATGTTTTGTTCAAACTTTACATTACAATGAATAAAACGCAAAATTGAGTTTCGCCAATCAGTCGTTCGTTTGGTTGCAGCTCGGTCAATTTTAAAAATCAGTTAATTTTCTTTAAACTCAATATTTATCACTCTTACGCCCATATTATTCACTCAATACGGGTTGGCTACGTTTTCCGTCGGCACGTTTTCCCGCGTCACGTTTTCCCGCGTACATTTTCCCGCAAAACATTTTCCCGCAAAACGTTTTCCCGCAGAACGATATCCCGAATCACAGTTTCCCGTGTAACGTTTGCCCGTCGATTCCTACTTTTTTTAATACAAATCGACAGCGCATGAACAAAATTAATTTCAGTGGGCATGCTGCCCCCCTGCAACCCCCCTGCTTGGCACACTATAGGATTTGGGGTAGGTGCGAGGTTGAGTGTATGAAAAGTTTTTTTTTTATCATTTGGTTGTTTTTTTTATGAAACAAAAAAAAAAAACGCTTAAATGAAAAAAAAATATTAGATTAACAAACATAAAATATTTATTGCATAATTGCAAAATAGCATTGTCAAAAAGTACTAATTAGTATTGCCCATCCCGCCGCCAATCCCGTAGAAAATTTCATAGGCAATCGTTCCGCGGGATATCGTGCTGCGGGATTGTATAGCAAAAAAACTACCTTTTAAATCGGCGGCAAACGTTGCACGGGAAAACGTAGTGATCCCCTCAATACATCCAGATTAAAACTTTAATCTAGATGTAAAGTATAAAAATTCAATGTAATTCAATCTGGATGTATCGAGTGAATAATATGGGCGTTATTAATCTTAATACTTAGCACTCCCCTGAAACATTATAACTATATATACCTTGTTAGGTATGTATATGTACATATAACGTTTCAAATGTTTAAGCATCCAGGAAAAATTTTTTTAACACTATCAAAGAAATTAAGATAAAGTCTAAAAAGAACGATATCGACTTTTTTGAAGATATTATGTTCTCCGCTTTTTTTTCGATTAAATTGCAATTGAGTTTGTGAAACTTATTTGGTTATGTAGGTAGGTATTCTTTATCATGAAATTTGAATCATGAATTTTATTTAAAAAATGTGTGTATGCTGTTATGTAGTTACTTAGGTCGTAGTTAGGTAGGTATATTATAAAAATAAAACTTTTATTTAAATAATTTTTTTTTGCATTTTTGTCTTTTACGTGTGAAATTTTTCAATCGATGTAGGTATTTTTTTCCTGAATTTATTGCTGTTTTTTATATTAAACCTAGCAAGAATGTCTTAAATATGTACCTGCCTACCAAAATTAAATTTATTGTGAATTAATTTAGTTCAATTAAAAAACATGTACCTACATAGGTAGGTACATAGGTAAATATGTATAAAACCCTATTTCATTAGAATTTCTCTGTAGGTAACATCCGGTTTTTAATCTTAACGTTATGAATGAACATTTAATGGAAAAAAATTACTTATGGATCTATAATACCTATAACTTTCATACCGAAAAGTGTTTTCTTATAGCTTTTAAGTTTAAGTTTAGGTACCTACTTTTAGATTAGAAAGTCTATGACGTGATATGCATTTCTGTGAGGCCCGCAGTTAGAATTCATTGCATATAGGTACAAACCTTTAAGAATGTACCTATAGGTAAGTATAATGTGGTTTATGTAAACAAAACAAATAAATGAAACTAATTTAAATAGTTTCCATAACTTCTTAAAAAACTGCTTAATTAAAAAAAAATGTTAGTAGGTATGTACATACATAGGTATAGAATAATTGTTTACTGTAAGCCGCTTACTCCAAAACTCTAAAGCTCAATAAACTCTACCTTTGATATGTAGGTAAGTACCTAACCTACCTACCTACTATAAAAGTAGGTTTTGTTAGTGACCTTTATCACGTTCACATTATAATACCTACATAATTTAAAAACGTGATGTGTTCCCATATCATAAGACAATAAGGGTATTCATGCAACGTCTTAAACTTTACGATGTCGTAAAATCGCAAAGTTTCCGATACACGTTTCATGAACGCACCAAAAAACATTTTGCGTAAATGTGGTAAACGATATGGTAAACAAATCAGCTGTTCGTTAAACGTCAAACAACTTAAAATATTTTATTTAATTTTAACATTCACAAAATTTGTCATCCGCAATTTAAAAATACCCAAAATATGCCAAAAAAAGGAAATTTTTACAATTGTATGAACAAATTGCTTTCAATGATCTATTAATTCTTGAGTTATTTGGCGAAAATGATGGTAAGAATACCCTTAATATTATAATGTAATGCGTCTCTCCAGTTTCTGATAAGATCTAAGACAAATTTTGAAATTTCGCTTTGGGTCTAAAAATATAAGTTTAATAGATACAGTAGGTAGATAGGTATACCTACTAATTCATTTATTTTTAATAAAACATGATAAAGGTTAATAATTAAAACATAAAAGCTAATTAAAATTGTTTATTGGTAAAATATTTAATTTCCGGATAGGTTCTTAAACTAAAAAACATAACTTACCTACGTACCTACCTAGGTACATAGCTAAAGGGTGATTTTTTAGCTGGTTTGGTTTTGGCAACACTGGTTTTGACAGCTGACGTGTGTTAAGTACCTTGTGTCACTGTCAAACAGCTTCAGTTTGGTTTGCAATTTCACCATGGATCGTCTTACAAATGAACAACGCTTGCAAATTATTGAATTTTACTATCAAAATTCGTGCTCGGTTCGAAATGTTCATCCCGCTTTTTTATCGAAAAATTGTGTTCAGCGATGAGGCTCATTTTTGGTTGAATGGGTACGTAAATAAGCACAATTGCCGCATTTGGAGTGAAGATCAGCCAGAAGCATTGCAACAGCTACCAATGCATCCCGAAAAAGCCACTGTTTGGTGCGGTTTATGGGCCGGCGGCATTATTGGGCCATATTTCTTCAAAGATGATGCGAATCGCAGCGTTACTGTCAATGGTGAACGCTACCGAGCGATGATAACAAACTTTTTTTTGCCCGAAATGGAAGTTCTTGACTTGCATGATATGTGGTTTCAACAAGACGGTGCCACATGCCACACAGCACGCGAAACAATGGCGCAATTGCGAGGCGAGTTTGGTGAACAGTTAATTTCACGTTTCGGGCCGGTCAATTGGCCGCCTAGATCGTGCGATTTGACACCATTAGACTATTTTTTGTGGGGGTATGTCAAGGCTAATGTCTATAGGGACAAGCCCGCTTCGATTGACGCACTGGAAGCCAACATCCATGCATTCATTCGTGAGATACCGGCCGATATGTGTGAAAGAGTATGCCAAAATTGGACTCAGCGGATGGGCTACCTGAGACGCAGCCGCGGTCAACATTTGCATGAAATTATCTTTAAACATTAAATTGTAAGGTTCAAACTATCGATTCAAATAAATATTTCATTCATTTTTTCGAATTTTTTGTTTTTTTTTTTTTAAAAAGTTCTAAACCTCTTAAAAAATCACCCGTTATATATGTACATATAGGTATATACCTACTATTTGCTTTGGTTTTATTTTCCTTAGGTAGGTAAATAAACTTTTATTAATTAAACAACAAAACAAAATTATAGGTACCTAGGTACCTGCCTAATTGTTCTTAAGTTTTATTCATTTCCGTTATACCTAGTTAGGTGCTCCCTACCATCTTTTTTGCTTTAAAACAACCCAGTATCAAAAATTTCATTTAAAATCGATATCTCCATTCCCATCTTAGGAAGAAATAAAAAAAAAATAATAACTTTTTAAATGTACCTATACCTATAGAGAAATATGATTGTAATATACCTACCTAGATATGTTATAGTGTATACATTGTACATCCCATACCTTCTCGAAATTTTAAACACCCATGTACCTACCCATTTGTATCTAAATCAATTGGAAAACCACCCCAATCGGTTAGAGAAGAGCAATGGCCATAAAGCAATCCAAACTGCATTTATTTTATAAAAACCAACTGAACTGGGAAATCGAAAATTTATTTAAGTTCGCTCATAGAGATAAAAGAGAAAAATATTCACACACAAAGAAATTAAGAAGAAGTAGACAAGACACAGAATACAGATAGATAGATACTAACTAAAGAAGAAGTATAAGAAGACAAACAATAATATAAAACAGAAAATCGGCAAAAGCACAATGAGAGAAAATGCGACAAAGTAAATCAAACTTAGGTCACAGCACAGCTGACAGCATCGTCGATTGGTTCCATGCCATCCGTGATAAAACACAGAGCTCTAGAAAACATTAACTTATCTCAACCTATCTACTCGCCTACATTCGAAACTGAACGGAGAATCTTTGTATCTAAATAAATGTGCATTCTTTATAGTTTTAATATCTTATTTCTTTACACTAAGTTTACATACCTACCTACAATTGTATAGAGCGCCGCGCCGCGCCACCCCAAGCCCCGACCGACGACGCCCCTATACTCATAAAAATGTAAACACATAAGTGTACAAGAACAGAATACCTACCTACTTTTGTAGATCCCCAACTACGACGACGACGATTGCACGTTTGTATCTTTTTTAGTAAAATAACAAATCGAAGGAGACGCAGTCGTCGATTTTAGTTTAGTACTAATTTAGTGTGTGTGACTTACTAGTCGAAGTAAGACGAGACTGTCCGACTAAAACAAGGTCGAGAAAATAATTATGGCTTGATACTTAATTGAAAAATTGATTCATAAGTCATGACTTGTATAATATTTGTTTTGTTGTTGTTTTAAAATTGTTAAAGTGTTTGTACCAAGCCGGCAATTAGTTCAGGTGCCAGCTGTCATAGTAATAAAAGTTTTGGCTTATTATAAAACGAATTCTTCAGCAACATACAAATTACAAAATACAACCCCTTTTCGAACTAGTAGGGGGTTCTTTATCTAAAGGACGTGTGGTAAGTATAGAGAAGCACTTATACAACCCTGTTTAGATTTGAAATGCCACAGAGCAATATTGGGGTGAACATGTATTATTTATGTAGGTAGGTATGTCGGAATTTAAATTTTAAATAGGCATGTATAGGAAGGTAAGTAGATATATTTTTTTAAACATGATAAAAGCACGAAAGTGCGTTTTCTTTAATTTAAATTCAAGTGTGTATGTCTCATGAATTGTGAATAGAGTAAGTAGATACCTATAATACCTATACGTAATATCTATATTTTTTTATATTTTTGAAAGATATTATTTTTAATTGAGACTTGATCTAATAGACTTAACACTGCATGAATGAAATGAATTGGTATCAATGAAGGGCAGTTGTTATTTTTTTACTTCGTGTTGCTTTATTTTCCTTTAAAATGTTTTCCTATTGCGCTGAATCTAATTAAAAAGAGATCTTTTTTCTCAATTCTCTTTCACTCAATGTTTGTGGTCGTTTAATTCAATGTTAGTGTTGCCAATATAGTCAAAAGTAAGTGGGAACTAAAAGCTGGAACATACAATATCGAAACATATACCTACCTAGCCTAATTCTCGCATCAATTAAACTAATCGAGAAATGATGAAAATTTAAACAAATTATGAGTTTTGTTCCATTTTTTCAATGTTTAGCGACCAATTTTATGGATGTGACCAATTTTGTGGATACAGAACGTAGGAATTCATAAATTAGAACCATTTATGGTCTTTTAGGATGATTCCTTTCATTAGTTTATTCCTATGTACATACATATGTATGTAATATCACTTTATGATTATAATGTTAATGAGTTTTCAACAAAATACTGTTTTATTTGGATCTGAACAATTGGACTTTTCTTGACGAAAAGAAACATGAAATGGTGTTTATAGACAAAATTAATATTCCCTCCAATTAACCTTAGTCTTATAGTCACCACTAAAAACGAATTAGTTTTTTTAGTTTATATGAAATCTTTAAATTTAATGGACTGTCTAAGTTAGGGTTAGGGAAATTTCCATTGATCCGCAATAAAATCGTAATTATTATATAATTTACCATTTCTTTTTCTGACGAAAGTTAAGGAGACGTCGATATTGAAAAAAATGACATAGGGTAGAGTCGCCAGTGGCCGGCCCCTTAAGACAATTTTTCTAGAAAATCTATCATAAAATTTACAATTTTTAACATTTTCAATTAATTTTTAAAACAGAATGTTCCTTGTGGTTTTCTTTATTCATTTACATACACGAAATTTAAAAATTTTAATGAGAAACTAACGTTTTAATTACTTTTAATGAAAAAGTCAATTTTTCCAGCGGCCGGCCCCTAGTTGCCTAAGACCGGCCACCGATGCTCCTGAGCTCGGCCACCCCAATTGCAACAAGAATTTTGATTTTTATGTGTGGTGGCCGGAGTTAGGACACACATTTCCAGTCTTCGGCCCCCTAGTTTCCTTTTGAAAATAAGGGGCCGGAGACTGGATTTAATGGATTTTTAACGTCAGTTTTAGCTCTGGTGTTGCTGTTTTAGCTCAGTTATTCATATTATGCATTTTTCTCAAAAAAAGTATTTTTTCCTAACTTCGGCCGGGGGGCCGACAATAGGAAACACCCAAAAAATCAGTTCCCTATCTCCGGCCCCCTTAAACACAGTCATAATTATAACTTTTTTTTACATTTAAAAGCATATTTAGTTAAAATATAATGTTTTTCAATATAAAAACCGCATTTAAAACTATTAACCCAAGGACTGTCCTCAAAAATCACTAATCCTGAAACCGTTTTCACTGTTGAAATCAACAGTTATAGTACGCGAAAAAATTAAAACACTTGCTTGTGAACATTATTGACTCATAACTCGGAAAGTATTAAGCAAATCTGAGTAAAATTTTGACAGATCATTAAGCATTTATGACAGATTTTTTTGAGATTATAGACGGAGAAATACGACTACAGTTTCACTATTCCCAAAGGTTTTCTTGTAAGGTGGCCGGCCACTGGAGGGGGCCGCCATTGGGCGACTCTACCCTACATATATAAATACAAAATTAATATCAAAAAAAATAAATTGAAATGAATTGATTTATTAAGTGGGCTAGGTCTTGTATATTGATTGAGAAAATAAATAAAATACAAATTGAATACCTTTATATATAAAAGCCAATATGAATTAATTACTCAACTATAACCAAATCTGGCGGCGGCTGGAGTTAGAACCACTTTTGCCAATTTGGACACAATTATTTTCCTTTCACACCAGCACTTAAAGTTTCGTGAATCAAAAACAATGCATACATTTTGTGTCTTAAGACAAATTTCAAAAGTATCCAACTCTCAAGGAAAAAAAATTCTTGCGTCTTCCATAATTGACATACATAATAAAATAAATTTAATTTAAAAACCAAATAAATTCAAAATATTGTGTTACACATTTTCTGTAACAATTTGATAAATAAATAAACGTAGTACCTATGAATGTTCCTATCAAATAAAAAATGTGCCACAACTGCAACACTTATGTATCTCAAATTTGTTCTCTTCGTTTGTTTGCATAATTTGAATTGCTCTATCAGGGAAGGGGAGGGGACAGGCCCATGCACTCTTTAAAATGTTTCTTCGTTTTGATGTGTATTTTCGTAAAGATAAAACCAAAACAAAATAAAAAATATTCCATACATATGTAAGAATTTTGTTGGTGCCACAGGCAGAGTGCAAAGAGCCAATTGACAAGGCAAATGTGTTGAGCCGGCATTTTTTTTACACACAGAAAACTACTATTACAGTATTTTACGGATATAAGAAACAACCCAGCAAACATTTATCTGAAGGTTTAGATTCTATTCACCAAAAATGAAGAATAATTTTCATTAAACCTTCAGTTTTGTGAATGAATTATGAATGTAGACACAGACCCTACAAATTCTTACGGGGGAGATACAAAGAAAAAAACAACACTCAGTTTTCATTCATTTTCCTTCATAAATCTGAGTGCGCACAAGGAAATTTTAAAAAGATCTTCTATAGAACTCCTATATACGTTCATTTAAATGAAGGATATTCAGATCATAAGTGAGTTATAAAAATGATTCAAATCTGTGTCTAAGGGCCAGT
Organism: Epistrophe grossulariae; assembly: GCA_929447395.1. Lineage (NCBI taxonomy): Eukaryota > Metazoa > Arthropoda > Insecta > Diptera > Syrphidae > Epistrophe > Epistrophe grossulariae. Next base: position 163,325,632 of record OV839566.1, on the reverse strand, counting down.
TGTACAATAGTGGTTCAGCCTCGGTTCAAGATTTTAACTCACCGATTTCGGCGGATTAACTAAGGTTCAACGCTGGTTCAAGTATGTAATTGGTTATTATCACGCTCTTGAACAGTAAACCACTGTTGAAACCGAATTAATCCGCCGGAATCGTTGGATAAAAATTGCTGAACCACGGTTTAAATATTTGTACAACTGGCCCTAAGAGAGAAAGGATTCAAATTGAATCGTAAGTGAATTCTTTTTCGGTCGATTTCTTCACTTTTGTGAATTATTTATGATTCATTTCTGAATGAAAATGTTTTACTGGGACCCATTCCTTAAATTTATTTTTGAAATTAAAAATTGGTAGGTAGGTACCTATGTACATACAAGAAAATTCATATTTAGGAATCACTTCAGGGCCTCATATTTTCATCATTTTAACAGTTTTAGGGTGAACTGGGGTAAAGGCATAAAATATCTTCTGATTTTTAAATTTCTTTTTGTACTTGGAAGGTAATAGGTCCCTATATATTGTAAGCGAGATTAAAACAATATAAAATAACAACATATTAATGTTGAAAAATAAAAATATCTGCTATTTTTGTGCGCAAGAAGAACTATTCAGAAGGAAGTTATACGGGCTTCGGAAGGTCAGCGAAGCGACTCTACCAGGAAATCGGGGACTTTTCGCATTTATTTTAAGGCACTTGCGTATCAAATAATTGTTTATTTTTTAACCGCAACACTTTTGGTGCGGATATAAAAAGGAAAATAAATGTATGCGTAGCGATTAGTGCTTGGATTCACAGATTCCAGAGTTCCGAATATGAAATATGCATGGCGAAGTGAGACATTGCCCATTTATTTGTAGCTATATTTTCATTTGTTATTTTCTTACGATTATTGGGTTTGTCAAGCCGAAGCTGAGTCTTCGTTAAAGGCTTTTGAAGCTTTGCTTAGATATGTAACCATCCCTTTTTATAATGTAGGTGGGTATAAGGAAAGATAAAAAACTAATTAAAATGTGGACCCCCACCTATTTACTCTCTGTTATATGTACCGGCTTTATAAGGAGCAATCAATTATTGAACTTTAATGTATAATGATATAACTTAATGTTAACTGCATTGGTGAATGCTGTATTCCAAAACCAAGCCTATTTAAGATTTGACAAAAAAAAATGTACCAACACATTCATGGCATAAACATAGATTGACAACCGTGAGTGAATAAATTATTTCATTTCTTTCAATTTCAAATTTTATTCTTGCCCCTTCATCTTACGACATACATCGCATAGAAACTGAATATGAGATTTAAGATAAACGAGTACCTAGTAGTATGTAATAAAATATAAAGCCTTCATTTTGAACAAAGACGTATGTATATACCTACACAAAACATGGCTTCTGTAGGTTTCGTATATTCACACTATAAGTCTACTCATCCCTTTCGATTATGGCTTCAATAGATGATACTGTAATACTGTTTCATTTGGGGTTCCTCCCGCTCAATATTTTATTAATATAATCAAGAACCAAGTACAAATCTATTGATGAATCTTACAGATACATTTATTTATTCGAATCAACTTCATTCGTCCCGGCGCGGCGCGGCGCATCCGCCCGAACCACCATAATAAAACGGTGGCCTCTGTTAATGAAATTTCTCTACCATTTTCAAGTGTTCAACTGATGGATAGAATAGATAGATTTATAGGGTGGCTGGATGGATAGATGGATGGATGTGAATTGTGAATAGAATGATTTCTCTGAATTTTGATTTGTCCTCAATCAAATAAGTTTTCGTTCAGGGTTTGAAGTTTAGACATAGAATATTGTGCGTTTAAACGCGATGTTGATTTAGGGCTGCATTTTTAATATAGAAACATATACATACCTATGTATATAGTACATATGTTTGTACATACTTACATAACCTACCAAAAAGAAGTGAGAAGAATATTTTTAAGAATTCACGTTTTGTGATGATAAAATGTGTAGGTATAGGTACCTAGTCGTGTACTTTTTTTTTCTCCTTCTTCCAACCTCCTCGCCGACCTTATCTTACTCTCGTAAATTTAATGACGTAATTTAATTTTGTTTCTTCTCATTTTAAATAAAAGGGGAAAGGACTTAAAGAATTTTATTCGAGTTTATTATAGTAGGTATGATGGTGCTATATACCTACGTTCATTTTTATCTTTTTTCGAATATTCTTTTTTAACTTCGTTTTTTTTCTTCTTTAGAATGAATAATTCGTTTTCTTTGTGTTGATGATAATTTGGTTTTTGGTTTTATTTGATCAAATTAATCCTTTTATCTATGTCTACCAGAAGAGTTTCATTTCGTATTTATACCTACTTTTAATAAACTAAGTTGATTTCGATTCTTAAGAATCTCTATTTGTGTTGGATGTTAAGTTATAAAATTTTAAGTTTTTATTGTTTCTATTTTGGAATAAAGTGTTAGTAGGTATCTAAATTATAACATGAAATTGACAGCACCATTTTAGTCGAATCTTAATAAATAACAGCGTAAAGTTATTGTCTGCCTATAATCCGAAAGGCTCGTTAAGAACCACTTTTGAAGATTTCTTCACTTCCTCGCAAGAGGCACTGTATCTGAAAAAGTTAAAGTACCTATAGATGGTAGGTGTAGGCTGGAATTCGACCTCAGGCATGATAATCCATCGTACCTACTTACCATTAGTCCAAAAGTATATATAGGTAACTATACTATCAGTCTTGCAAACTTCCATTTTGAACCAAGATTCCGCACAAAATAACTTATTATTTCAAGGTAGTTGGAAAGCTTACTATTGATCAGGCTTGTAAAAGAATCCAATCACTTTGAGACTTCAGACTTCATATTATGCAATTAGGTACCATTCACTTGAATCAAAAAGATTGCAATCATTTTTATTCCCATTCATCTAATAGTAATCAATTGAATGCAATCTTTTGGGAATTCATGCATTCTTTTGAATTCCTTGCGTTCTTTGCATTTTTTTGCATTCTTTTCATTCTTTGCATTGCCATTTCCCTCCATAAACCCTATGTGCTCTGTCCCCATTAAACTTTTTCCCCAGATTCCACAGGGAAATTTCAATGCAAAGAATGAAATGAATGCAAAAGAATGCAAAGAGTGCATATGAATGCGAAAGAATGCAAAGAATGCAAATGAATGCAAAGAATGTAAGAATGCAAAAGAATGAAAAGACTATATTAATTCCCAAAAGATGGCTATCAATGGATTGCTGTGAAATGAATGGGAATAAAAATGGTTACAATAGCCGTTTTTTCTTGGGATTTTATAAAGTAAAGTTGAAATTCGCAGTACTTCTGATTTATTGGCAGTAATTCCACTGTGGATGTTGTATTTGTAATTTGTGGAAAATTCTACTGTATTGTGGATAGCTTTCCCAAAAAAACACGACTAATCTTTTTGATTCAAATGAATGGTGATTGCATAAGAAGTCTGAAGTCTCAAACTGAAGTCAAAGAATGCAATCTTTTATATGAATTCAATAAATGATTTTTAAAGACTCCAGTCACAAAAGAATGTATTCTTTAACAAGCCTGACATTGATCATTGAAATCTTAAAAGTTATTGTATGCGAAAGGTTGGGCCGATATGGATATGTTTTTTTTTTTGTTGATAGAAATAATAATTGAGCCATTAGCTTTATATAAGCATCAAAATAATAACTGATTTTACTTCCTATATAGACGCCTCAAAATTAACAATTTAAATTTTAAATGAACGTTTTCAATGAAAGCCTAGTCCATTACCTGGTCCCTATGGTTCTCTTCAGACATGAAATGACGTGACAGCAATTTTTTTTTAATTACTTGTAATTGCAAGTTTTTTTTTCTTCGGAAAAGGAACACAAATTAAAGTTATTTTTTCGACGGTAAAATGGCACAATGAAATGCAGTGTAAGCTTATATCTGTACGACTACACTAAAATTATAACTCCTGACATTAACCAACTGCTTGCATCCGGAACGAAAAATGCAATTTATTTTTTGTTCAACATTTCCATCTACAGTACCTTATACATACTTACATACGTACCAATCAATTCTAGGGTTTGGACCAATACGGGCGTTTACAGTATTAATATAACCGATTCAAAAAAAATATAAATTTAAATTCCTAAAAAGTTTTTCAACTGGTTGATAGATTCGGTAAAAGGAATCATGTATATGAGTAGTGCAACGAGGCATTACAATTATAATTCAGTGATATTTATGTCTGAAATACATTTAAATGTCATTTTATTTACTTACATATATACAGCAAGTTTTGACAGAAAGTTTGTGAATGCGTAATGTCAGACGAAAACCATTAAGAATCATTCTAATAAAATTCAGTCATTAATATTGCAGATACCTATCTTTTTAAAAAATATGACAATGCTCTAGTTATACTTACGTAATAATAAAAATATCTTCCAGGGATTCCTCTACAAATCCAAAACAAATGAATTAAAATGACATTAATCTATAAACTAAATATTGTATGTAGGCACCTAGAATTATTTTGTTACTCTAATTACTGGTGTATGGAACCAAGTCGAACCAAATTAAGAGATAAAACAAATTATAGGTATTATGTACATAGAAATAATCTCGACCTAAAAGCGAAAAAAATAAATAAAATCTAAATAAAACACATAAAACTCATTGTTCAGCAAATACAATGGTAAATCAACTAAAGGTGTTCTACCTATACCTGAACTCTTATACCTATAACTCCAGAAACAAACATAGGTAGGTACAATATCGTTGTGCATAATATAATATCACCAACTTGGCCCATAAATAGTTATCGGCTTTAGATAGGTACATTGTCTACTTGTTTTTATTTCTCCTCATATAGATACTTAGAATACCTTTCTCAGATATAGAATTTTATGCATAGATTTAAAATTGTAAAAATATTCCAGTAAAAATATATGTAGGTACCTATGTAGAGACAGATACTCGAAACCCAAGTACAGTCACACCAAACAACAATGCCACCTAAAAAAAAATGTTGTAAGCACGAGTATATTGTAGAATAGTGAGAGAGCTCGATTTGGGTGAAGCTAAAACCTATATCTACCTCTTAGCTATTTACTTATTCGTAAATCGTAAGACAGCTCTAATTTAAAACATATTTTTCGTATGGGTAGCTTAAGTGAACTTGATATTTTTTAAAAATAATCGGATGGTGCCGGTGTGTAGGTGAGGTGAATTAAAAAGAAATATCCATATCTTTTTTGTTCGCTAGATACTTTTTGTTGTTCAATGGTATTTGGTTAGCACATTCTATTAGAACAATATCCAGCTCCAGCAGTACCGGTATGACCAGGTAAGGTATCTATCTACCTATAGCGGGGATCAAAAATAATAATCAATGCGCCACGTACAATGTATAGCCGTGCTTTTATAGATACCTACCTATAGGTATACGTACCATGCCTAGTTATAATATGCGGCTTAAACACAATCGCCTAATTAGTACGCAATGCGCAAATCACGGTTACTAAGACTTTTATTTTTTTTTTTATTAAGAGATAATCAAAATTAAAACTTCTTGAACGATTGTCAGCCAATTCACGGTAGGATTTGTTTCTTATTTTTATGAATATTTTTTTATTGTTATTTTTACATCTGTCCACTTTAATATGCGTGTACAATACAATATACTCGTAAATGATAAATAAGTGAATAAATTGAGCACTGCCGCACGCGCAATTGAAGGTAATTAGGCGTTGCTTGAGTTAAATGAACTCTCCCCATTTGTTCAAAGGCTTTAAAGATTATTATTATTATTCCAGTTTTATTCAAGGAATGGGTTACTTTATTAAGAGAATGACGTAAGACTACAGTCATTCAATTAAATAGCCAATATGTACATATATTATAATATGTAGGTATCTATGTGTTTAATTTTGTGAAGTAAGTTTATTAAATTTTACTTCTTTAATTTAATCGATTGTTATAGGTACTCCATGTCCGCATATTATATGTTTTATTTTTATAATCCTTATTGTTCGGTTTGAAAAAAACAACAAATTTTTTTCAATAAGCAAAGTCTTTAAAGTCTGTTTGGTAATTTTTGTGTACCTTTCTAGTAAATACCATAGAACACATATATATTAAATGTAATATCATTAGCTTTTTCATTTTTGTTAATTTCTGGGCATTTGTCAAAATCGAGGAAAATGGTGTATCCATAGCCCCTTTACTTGTCTAATTTCAAGTTTTTGTTTTTGTTTCTAATGATGCAGGGAGTAGTTCATGTGGGCAGTCGAACATCCATTTTAAATTCTTTGACACTTTCAACTTTAATAACCTGCGCAATATAGGTATTACATTAGGTTTCTGTAGGAACGTGATTTAAGACCAGTCAAATCAATAAAGCCAGCAAAATTAAACAAATACACAATCCAGGTCGCATACTTCTGACCAAAAATAAATATCTACGTTTTACTGGTGAATATAGGATGCCGTCCATTAAATTCATCAATTAAGATCCAAGAAAAATAAAAAGCTGTAGTAGGTAGGTATAGTGTAAAAATCTATTTCAAAAAATATTTTAAGATACATACCTAATCAAAAATGTTGGGAAATAAGTTAATGGCATACCTATTTACTTCGACTGAAAAATCGCCGTGTTTTCTGACAGAATGTCATAATCTCCGCAATAGTTATCCATTTATTGTCTTAATGACATTTATTACAAATAAAATTTAAATGACTCATTTAAATTAAGTAGGTACATATTCATTATTCCTGAATCCTGTCGATTATGAAATAGAACTGAATACTGGATCCGCAGTGATTTTCAGTAAAGTGTTCTCTTTTCTTTTAACTACAAATGGGTAAATATAGAGAAGATAGGACTACACCGCGAATCACTGCGAATTCCATAATCGACACGCTGCCAATTATTATATGCCCAAATTGACAAGAACATTAGCTATTTCGACTATGCTTCCAAAACATTTCTGTTCACCTATTACATAATATGTTAGATATGTAGAAATCTCTACTGCTTCCTTCGTATAAACTTAATAAAAAAGTAAACGACATCCCTTAACCCTTTCTACACTTCTTCCTGCTATTTCATGTACTGTCCTGTCAACATCCTATATTGTGTCAGACACCCTATTACAGACCCATAAATTAACTCTGTGCACAGGAGTTACTATACCTATTCCGAATTCCACTGAAGTAGTAGAAACCAAAAAATTATGTGATTCCTCCTAGTAACCTACCAGTGGCAATGGTCATGCTGTGCCACACTACCTCGGTTCGCCTTCGGCGCAATGACGACGACACAGACGGACGATATGCAACACATCCCGTGACGATAGTGATAAAATTCCACGCAGGTTACTACCGGATGCCGACACAGTGTGAATGGTGCATGGGGAATCCAAAAAATAAAGGCAAAAACCCAACGAAGAGAGGGTGCGCTTCAGCCTGTTGCCACAATAACGTCGAATGAATACACAATGTGTTGCATAAACATCAAATACACAGACTCCATTGAGGATACGTTCCTACACAATAAGTCGCAGCATAACACCTGTTTTTTCTGGGTTTTTGTTGTTGTTATCCTTAAAAAATCTGCCATCTGTTATCCTTCTTCGCGCATTTGTCGTTCAATTTGTCCTTGCCGTCGTCGATGATGGTTTTGTGTTGCGGCATGCATTAAAAATAGAATGTTTTGTGGTTTTGCAACATATGTGATGATCCTTTTTTTGTATTGTTGGTATGTAACGGTTTTGCTGATTGTATAACAGGTACCTATAGGTATATTGTATTTAAGGAATGAAATGAACTAAAATGTGGTTAAGCTAAGGAAATCATGATAGGTATTTGTCATTTATCTATAACCTTTGTGAGGAATTTAACATTTGAAGAAACAGTACCTATTCCATTACAAATGCACAAAAAAAGTAACGAATAAAAGAATTTATAATTAAATTTTTAATAGCGCATAAAATATAGGTATGTATATAAGGTTCATTGGTTCATTTAATTTATTATTATCATTCACACGCTTGCAGAATTTCTACCTGAACTGGTTTAGTCTTGTTCTTAAATTGGTATCTTTAAAAAAAGATCCAGGATTACTGACTTTATTTATTTACCCCTAAGAAAACTTGATAAAATAAATCTGAAATGCAGCTGCTTAGGAAAAATACAAAAACTAGAATAAAGTACGCTGTACATTTTGCGTAAATGAAGGTTAGATATTTGTAGGTATAGGATCTACCTAAGATATTTCCTTGTCCTTGTTGACAATGAAATAGGTATGAATAAGGACTAACAATTGCTACAATTTATGCTAAGGTAAATCGTTTCGAAATGAGTGAATACATAACTATACCGATACAAGCACCAAATTAAAATGAGTTCAAATACCGATGTGTTTTCTTTTCCTCCCTTAAAAATCACTTTAGGGAGGTCATGTTCAAAATTGATTTTTGAAAAAGATAAACAGAAGCAATCTACATTACTTAGGTACTAAGGTATAGGTATACATGTAGATATTCTTATAAGTTTCATATTATGTAAGAGAAAGAAGAAATTTAATAGGTACCCATTTATTTGTGTTTACATGCTGCATTTTTACTTTGTACCACTCGCAGCGTTCAGGTGCAAGTAAATCTGGAATTTTAATAATCTCAAACTTATGGATTTTTGGGTTGAAGCCGGAATGGCAGTTCTTGTTCTGAAAAGAAGAAGAAGAAAATCCTAAGCATTTGATTTTAGAGTAGAAACCAGAAGTTTTCACACCTATCGAATTGTTGTTCCTGACTGAAATGCGACTCAGACCTCAGGATATCTGACGATTTTACTATTTTTTAGGTACCTATATGAAACAATGCGAAGTTATTTGTTTCAACAAAATTCAATTTAAATAAATAAATACGTTAGCTCGTCATCTCGTGGAGAACCAAGGCCTTCATATATACATATGTATATGTAAAATACTGCCAGTAATACTGACACCAGTCTTGCCATATTTTGACTCGTTTCTATATACTCAGATTTGTCTGGATTTCTTTGCTGTTACCTAGAAATGAAATACAAATCCAGTCAATTGGCTTTTTCACTGATTTCAATAGTTTAATATACACCTTAGCTTAAAAATAAAATAATTTAAAAATACATTTCAACTTTGGTGTAAACTCTTATACTGCACTCAACGAGTACCTACATAAGTATAGGTTTGAAGTGCAATCAACGAACACATTCAATTTGAAATCTTAAGTTGCTCGATAGGGCTTTACTTCTCAAGAATTATTGTTCCTTTGATTTAAAAGCTGGTATAATTGCCTTAAGTGTTATTCGAAATGCTTTTTCAAAGGAATTGTTTCCAATTTTTTTTGGGTGATATCATTACTTTTTTCAATTTCGATGGGTACCTAACTATTTATCACGAACAGTTTTGGAACATATAAATAAAAGGTACCTACCTAGGTATAAAACTATAAATTTTTCAAAATGGTGATCAACCACAAAATCTAACCAGCTAGCTGTTAACAATCATACAAAAGTGTCTCCTTATAGATAAATTACTATCTATCAGTTGCTAAATACATATTTATATCTAGTTACTAGGTAGGTATATATATATACATACCTACCTTCACTATGTTTGTATGTATCAATAGATATTTCAAACATTTGTCACTGAATACTTACTTACCTACCTACCTAAAATCATAAATTAATATAAATCTGTCAAACCAACCAAAAAAAACTGCGCACTTTGATTTATAGGACAAAAAACTCGATGCCAATCTGTTGTCCTCTCCAAATTCCCAGGTGGATATGTTTAGTCACCGTTTCTCTGTTCGAAATGCTAAATATATTTTTTTTAAGCCGAGTTCTTAATTTGTATAAGGCTCAAATATTTGTACAAATACATACATAATATGTACCTAGGTACAACTTTTTTTTTTGTTAGGTAGGTAATTTGTTTGGTCTCCCATTTCTATTTAACACGATCTCCTTAGTGGTACTATCTACCAATACCTACCTATACCAACACTCCTATCATGAATACCTTATGCTAAGAATAATAATGGACTTTTTATATTTTCATCCATCAGCCTGTTTGGATTTGTATTATATTTACAAAAATAAAACAAGAAATATAAGAAGTAAGCATTTAGGTAGATCGAGAGTTTCCATTGAAATTTTAAATCTCGCCTACCTGGCCTGATGGTGTACGTGTGATATTAGTAAGTTGGGTAGGTACCTACAACAAAAAAAAAAACTAACCTTAGTATGTACCTAGAAATGAGAAATAGGAATTAGTTAAGAAGAAAAGATAAGGCGAACGAAAACGCATGAAAAGATCTTGACGTCAATAATAAGTAGGAATAATATTAAAAACGTAAAAAAAAAAAAAAAAAAACACAAACACAAACACACTCTTCGTTCTTCGTTAAGAAGGAAGTATCAAATAATACAAACAAATTATTCAGATAGAAAAACTAACGATTCTTAGGTAAGGTTTTCAAAAGATTTTAAGATCTTGAGAGTGTTTTACGCATCCTACATACCTATTCCTATATAGGCTTTGGTCTTCTTTTTGATGGAAGGATGATCGATTTCGGAACACCTTTGATAAATGAGTTCAAAAAGAAAAACGAAATGATTACGAGTTTTGTTGATAGAAATTAATCAAACTGACGAAAATTCAAAATTGTGCGTGGGTTTATAGGTATAGGTAGGTAAATGACCGTTGAAGATACATAGGTATATAGGTATGTATATTCTAATGGTAACTAGAATAAAAAATCCTTTGAGAACACAAAAGACCTCGTACCCATAAGTAGATGGCTCGGTTTGTGGCTTTAAAAAAAGATCTTCTTTAAAAACAAATTTTCTTTCTTTCAGCTATTGGTTTATTAGGTAAAAATCGTAAAGTTATAGGAACAAAGTCCAGCATTTTTTTAGACCAACAAAGAGTGGTTTTATAATTGCGATCCGAACCCTATTTAAGGAAACTTACTGCAGTTGGTTGTTAAATACCACATTAAGGTATAGGTATTATGTAGTTATAGCCTTATAGTTAAAAGTTACAATTCCCGTGCGAAAAATAAAACCCTGTGCATAAAATTAAGGTTGCTAATGCCAAGGAAAGCATAGAATAAAATTGTATTGAACTAGGTATTTTTTTCGCATGCGAACTTAAACTTTTATTTTAAAATTTTGACTTTAAAAATCATTTATTCAAAAACTAAGCACTAAAGTAACTTAATTATTAAATTAATTCATTAAAAATTATTAAAGAATGAATTATTGGCTTTATAAAAATCTATAACATGATATTGTAAGTGTTGCCGTTGTCTTCTTATATTAATTTTCTATTTTCAGTGTTTTTTTTTTTTAATTTGCACCTCCCACCTAAATAGAGAGGGGCAATATCTTAAAATCAAGTTCATATAATATAGATACCAACAATAAAAATTGATTTTTTATCCCAAAATGCACAATTTTTGAACTAAGACTATATAGAAAAGTAAATCCCTTCTCTTCCGATTTGTTTATTTCGAAAACGGTTATTTTTATGAAAAAAAAGGATGTCAAGCTACATATTAACTTAAAAAATCTAGCTTTCCGGTGATTTTTTCCGAGTCAAATGCTTTATTGACTGGTATATATTGGCAAACAAACGGTTTAATTCTCGATTAATTGTCCAATACTGCCAAATTCTATAGTTTCTGTTTTGTACAAGAACTTTGGAAGATTTTGGACTAAAATTTGAAGAAACGAAAAAAATCCAAACTTTACTCCTTCAATAAATCTCCCTCATTTGAACAGATTCATGATGTTAAAAACACTAGTTTTACATTTAAGATTCCCATTTTAACGCCTTTTGTTGATTGATTTTCTGAATCCCTGTACCTAGGTAGGTATAAACAAAACTGAACAAAGCTTAGATAAGTAGATACATACCTTTTTTCATATGTAGGTAGGTATACCTATACCCATCTCTTCCAGGCCAATGTTACTCTTGCTGAGCTCGGCTTTGGCTAGAAATGTTTCTTACCTAGATCTTTTGCAATATCACACACTTAAAATATACATGTAGGTGGATAGGATACCTATATAGGTACTAGACAAAAAAAAAGTAATAGGTAGGTACCTACCTACCTACAAGATCGAATTTTAATTTTTTGTTGACAACTCAGAATCTGCATTAAAGGAAAAAACGCCTTTTTGAATACCTATAAAATATCCACAAAAAAAGTGTAGGTAGATATCCTTCCTTTGTAATATCTTCACATTTCATTTATAAATGTCTACCAAACACTCCAACCTCTGCCAAAAGATTCTATAACATTTCTTTTTTATATTATACATAGGTATACCTAAATAAATACATATATACCTACATATAAAAAAAATTAAAATCTGAAAATCAATAAAATTCTCAAACTCTGAAACCCCAAAACCATTTTCGTTCCATTGCCCCTCATCATAAGACTTCAGTGTCACTATCTTTAACTGCAATGCCATCCTTTAGATAAGTAGGTATAGGTACATTCATACATATGTATGTAAACATGCCTACTTCTACTATACTAGATACCTACCTATAGTTGTTCGAACTTTGTATAACTTACAAATCATTGCGTCCCTTTCTTACTTACATTTCAAAATACAACGACCTCTGTTATATTATAATAATATCAGAGATAACACACCCGATCAAAGCAAAATAAAAGGACTCGTATATTTTAAATTACAAAAGTTTTAAAATTTCGGTTTGGGTGAAGTGGGGTGCTGCTATATTATTACCATCATTGTACCATGTGCCAATACTGCATAATATTATATACTACAAAATTAATACATAAAACGTCCTTTTAAAACACATACTAACACATAATCACACTCCACTCCGGAAAAAAGGGAGAGGAAACAAAAAGTAAGCAGTAGTAGAAGGTTTTATGGAATTGTAATAATAACTATAATCACAATCATCATCGGTTTCCTCTTATTGTGTTCCTTCCCCTTCTAATCCTAAAATCAAACGAATTTCCTTTTAGCATAGCCATAAACGTGGAATATGGATAAGAATATTTTACATCGAAAGCGTCAGGAAATTATATTCCTTTTGCCTTTGCTATATTCGTTCGTACTATTTTGTGATGAGGCTTTGGTATCGTTTTTTTTTTTTTGTGAGCTAGTGTGTGTTTCTGAATTTGAAGATGAAGATGAAGGGCAAATACTTAAGTTATGCTTATGAATAATTTTTTTTAAACAATTTTTACCTTTTATTGGCACTTGTTATTCCAGTTTCCGCTTTTGTCTGATTTGTCTTCGTCCTCGTCGACGTTATCGTTTTGTGGATGTATGTCGGTGGGACTCGGGGTTCAAAAAATGGGCTTTTCCCAATATTTTACGGCGGATGTACAAAATGATATTTTTTTTTCTGTTTGCGGCCCGTTTTTGGTGAGAGTGGAAGATAGATACACACTTTTCGACTTCCGAGTGAAGTCATGTCTCCCATATTCTCATTTTGCTGTTATTAGCTCCATTCCCCTTTAGGGGGAAATTGATTTTTGTTAGTTGCCATTCTTAAAGGGTTAAAAAGCATCTTTTGAGTTAAGTCATTGAACTAGAGTTGCCACATTTACTTTCAGGATAAACATTTATGAGCTGGGTAAATACATACATAGAGGTACCTACATACATACCTATACATAATTATACATAATTATAAACATCCTACAAAATTCATTTTTTTCCTTCAAAGAGATGAACCGCATGTGAATCTAAATATTATTTAGCACAAAATTTCACTAGGTACAAAAATAATTTAATTTAATTTATTTTTTTCTTTTATTATTTCATTTCTGTTCTTGTTTGTACAAAAAGTAAACAAGAAAAGAAACTGCACCTAAAATGAATACTATATGTTCATACTAGAGCTCCCTATTACACGGATATTTAAAAACACGGATACACGTGTTCTTATATTATCCGGATTGGAATCCGTGTATTTCGTGTATCCGTGCATCCGTGTGTCCGTGTATCCGTGTTTTTAATAATCCAATTATCACTAAAGAGGGCCAAATTAATGGGATTTGTTTGATAAAAATACAACAACGACTTGGTAGTCGAATCAATTTTTTTCTTTAAAAATCGATTTTTTTGGTGAACAACCGAATGGAATTAAGTCCTTCTTTCTTTCCTGTTGAATTTACCAATATAAAATAGCTCACAAATTTCTAAGAGAAAGGAGCAATAAGTTTTGTACACTACCTATTATTTTTCAACATTCTTAAATTTTTCATCAATTTTTGCATTTGTAAAAATGAAAATAAAATTGACGACAGACTCAATCAATATGAAATTTGTTACGCCTCCCCAATAGTTTGTATACAACAATTTAGCCTTCTACCTCTATTTTAAGACCGTAAGACCTTAATCTTGAAGATCGGACTATTAAAACCGAAGTTATATAAGCTTCCGAAGGTAACCACATCAGTCAATTTTGGAGGTTTTACATAAAATAACGGAATTCTCTCACTAGTGGATGATGGTTAGCAATCGACCAAGCGGGAATTTTTATGATTTTTGTCGATTTATCGATTGATTTAAACTTAATATTGTGATGCTTTAGTAGCTCGTACAATAACGTTTGATATATAAAAATAATCGTTACTTTATCTACTTGCGCAATCAATTCCTGCAGACCTAAGATTTATTACTTGATAATTGAAGGCACTGTAAAACTGTGTTTTAACGCGCCTAACCAAAAATAAAAATATTGAGCTTATAAGCCCACCCCTTGAAAAGAAAAAAATCTAAAACCAATCCGTGAAGGTATTAAGAATCCATGTAATGAAGATCCGTGTATGCTTAATATCCGGATACACAGATATTAAGCAAATAAATACACGTGTTTTAAGTGTACGGATTTGTATTTGCGTGTAATAATTACACGGAGTCCGTGTACCCGTGTTTTTCAAATACACGGACTGAATCGTTGGCTCTAGTGCATATCTACCTTGAATGAAGTGACAGATTAAGAAGTTCCAAAAAGACTTGTTAAAAGATATAATTATTAGTACAGATCAGAGAAGTAAGTATGTGGGGATACTTCTTAAGTTTCCTGCAGACGGTAGAAATTATCTAACTCCTGAAAATTTGACGAGAAATATTTCTTATGAAATATAACGATAATTTTACGTTGGGCGCCATTTAGTATTAAGCTTCGGACCATAAGTCAGTTGTAATTTTTTAATTTTTTTTTCTTGGCTATTGTTCAAAGCATTTTCATCGCAGCTGACTTTTTTTCTATAATATATGCATACCTACCTAGTCTTTATATATAGGTATACCTACGCTTTTCTATGATTTGTCCCTATTGAATCATTTGAAACGAAATAGCTTCCTATAGGTACCTAATCAAAAATAATTTTTTCTTATACCCATAAATCCTGATATCGGGCGCCATTTTATGTAAACGACCACACTTACATTTATTTCAATGATCCTTCCATTTAAAACAGCATCTTTGGCATCCCTACTAGCAATTTTACAAATAATAAATTTCACCCATTTTACCCTTCCTTTCCTGCCCCACATCTTTTACAGACAAATATTAGGTACTTCTTCATGCTTCTTTCAAATTTGTATTATATCTTGGGCGATGCCCATGCCGATTTCGATTTTAATTCTTTTCCTTTTCCATGAGAACGAGAACCAAAGGCTGATTCTGAAAACGAAAAGGGAATCTTTTCTCAATGTTTCTTTTACTTGATTCGAAGAACAGAGAGTGAAGTTCAAGTAATTCTCTTAAAATAATTTCGCTTTGATTGTGTGAGGAAGAGGACTAGGTATATTAGGTTCAATTTTTTTTTCATTTTGTATTCGATAATTTTTTTGTACCTATTATGTTTGTTGATATTGTTATTCTTAAAATCTTAATTCATAAGCGTTAAGGAATGAAAATGCATACACATTAGGGAGTGGGAGGAAGAAAATAACAGAATACTATAGGTACTAAGATGAAGAATGTATAGGCACTGATTTTTATCGCACTTACACATTTTTTACATCAGTGTGATTGTATTGGTTAATTCTTAATTCGACTATATACTATTTTATTTCGATATACTCAAATTTCAGAGTTGCCGTGGACTTTTTCAAATTGTCATCATAATAATTATGGATTCCATAGGGTTATGTCCCCAGTAGTCGAACACTTAGTGGTTCATAATAAAGTAATATTTTACTGTGAGGGAACCAGGAACCATTCAACGTAAATATGTGATGTAAAATTATTTAGCAGCCTAAACTCAAATATTTGTTATAACTTTTAAAGTTTTTGTAATAACTATAACTGCTTTTTTTATAAAACAACGAAAGCTGAAAAAAGCCTAATTCGTACATAAAGTTTCCCTATTTCTAACATAAGATTTCGTACATAGTTTAAACCAAAAAAAAGCAAAGAAGTAATTTTCTCTCAATTTAATTGAACAAATTGTATTTTTGAAATTGCTTTTATTCAATTCTATTAAAAACGAAATAAAACAAAAAACGGTTGAACGGTTTCTTAGTTTGAACACAATTCAAAATTTGTTCGAACAAAGGAAGCTAACAATTACATGAGTTTCCTTGAATCGAACAGGAAGAAAAGAAGAAAAAGGTGTTCGAATACTGGACTCAACGTACTTTTTAATGTTTAAACAATGTTTTTAATGTTAAACAAATTTAAAATTTTCTATAATATTTATTGCCTGAACGAATGAAAACAATTTTGACGATGTTGCCTATACTCGAACACTAGTGGCAAATCTTACAAATTTGGTTTTGTATGTTCGAACAGTCAATGTATCAATAAATTATTAAGTTTTAATTTAAAAATTAAAAATTAAAGTTATATAAATAAAATGACTATTATCTAACGAGAAAACGAGTTAGAACATGTATTAACTTTAATCTTCACCCCAAAAATCACAGTTTCCCACAACACTTTCAAGTTTTTTTTGTTTACAAAAACATGAAATAACTGGATTTCCTAAAGCCTCTTTTTTAAGTACTTTTTTTTAAACTTAAGGATGAAATGGAATAGTTCACAGGACTTCAAGGTTTAGAAAAATAACACGTGCATTTTTCTGCGTTTATAGAAGTTGAAAATCTGAGAAATAACACAGATTATAAGCATTATTTCAAAAAGTGTTCGACTACTGTGAGTGTTTCTAACAATCTACCTTATTGAATTTACTTCATACTATATACAAAACTACAAAAAAAAAACGACTTATAGGTACCTATTTATTTCGTCAAAATTTAAAAAAAAATTAATTTTCTACAAAATTGTGTCTTAAGTCTTAAAAGCTGAATATCAATATTACCCAATTTGAAATTATGTATGTAGGTAAATATATATTGATGTTGGTTACAATACAATTTCGAATATACCTATCTACATCTTTTTTATGAAAATTACCCATATGGAGGAGATGAACCTCTATTTTAAATGTAAAATTTAATGTAATTTTTATTTCCATTAATTATTCTAAATCTTCTAAGAAAACAACACTTTTTCCCCTCCATCTAATGATCTATGTACACTTAATTCAAAAAGCATCACGTTTTTCTAATGCAATACCTATAGGTACATACCTACATATTTGTTGGACAGTTTTTCTTATTTGCAATACATAGGGTTAAAATTGATTCCGGCCTTTCTGTGGCTGCGGCATCTCTGATAGTTCTAATACGCTTTTCAAAGAGCACAAATATTTTAGTAGTAAATTTAAAATGTGATTCATTAAACAGAGTAAGAAGATTCAAGGACTACCCCCAATTCACAAAGAGAGCAAATCGGTCGTTTTTCAAGTGATTTAGTTATTCTTAAGTCTTACCATTATCATGGTTACCACTTTGAAAGATTTATCACAAACTATTAATTTTTTTTTTTTTTTCAATTTCGAAAGATTTTATTTATCAATGACAAAGATGAAGAAAAATTAGAAATAATAAGCTTTTTAATATAGATTCTCTTGGAGTTGAATCGCGTGAAATCCATATAAATCGGTTTTTATTTATATAAAAATATAACACCTTATATTGATTTCACAAAATTTTTGAATCTTTTTTAATTGGATTATATTTTTCATTCAATAAAGTATCTTATGTACATATCGTCCCTCATCTTACGAACTGACGTAACTGCTTTTTTAAAATCTTAGAAAAATGCATATTTTAGCTATTGTTCTTATTTAAACCATTCAATCGATCATTAAATTAAAAAAAAAATCCTTAAGTTTACAAAACAATAACAATAAAATCGTAACAATAAAGGCGTTATGTGCAATGTACAAAAAAAAACAGATACGTCAGTTCCTGAGATAGGGGACGATATGTACGTTTATGACTTAGCACTTAAAGAAAACCAATATTTTTTTTAAATATTACCTTTAGCCACGTAGAAATATACCTACAATAATATGAAATTCGAAATCGGTTTCGGGAAAGGGACGGATAAAAAATAAGAAAATATTATAAGAGGTATCATTTTGAGGATCAAAAAAGATGTTAAATACGGCAGTCACAAAAAAATGTTTAAAAGAACTTTAGTTTTTATAACACTGAATATTTTATTTTGGTCATATTTTTGGACATACATAGGTACTACCCATGATTCTAAGATATGTATATTTGTAAACTAGATAGCAATGCCATTACCATAAACCCATTATTTTACATTTTGGGTTTCTGCTTCCAAGCTGTGTTTAAATAAGTAGGTATATATTAATTAAATAAAAGAAAAGAAAGTTTTTTATTTTTAATTTTGTTTAACTTTTTAGTTTTTCAAATAATTTTCAAAAATTTATTTTATTTTAATAGAATTCACGACTCGTTTCGGAGTGTACCTCCATCTTCCGGCGAAATACTCAATTTTACCACTATTTTAGATTATAATCATTTTTCAGTAGGACCTACAGCCAAAAAACTAGTAGCTACCTTAACAGAAGACTTTAAACTTTGATGTTTTTTTCATACAATTTTGTATACGAATTTCTACTTTAAAAAGATTTTAAAGAAATTTATAGTAAAGACATTTTTAGGGTAAGTGGAAAGTGGCTTTTAAAATGAAAATTTATTTTGGTGCACTTGATTTCAAATAATGTTTATAGGTGGGTGAATTAGAACTGTGTTCATAAAAACAAAACTAAAATCAAGAATTTTATATTTTGAACAACGTTTCTAAAATGCTTGGCTAAATTTTAGAGAATATTTGTATGGCAGCTAAAATTTATCACGATTTAATTTAAGAGTCTGTCTAAAAACCCGACAGCGCGTACGCGAAAATGATTTCGCGTATGCCAAACTATAGGATTTGGGGTAGGTGCGAGGTTGGCTTTAAATCCAGATTCTTTAAATGCAAAAGAAACTTTATTTAATAATGAAAGCCTGATACCTATACGAAAGTCTTTTTTATAATAAAAATTGTATAAATGTACTACTGAAATAAAACAGCCAATTAGAAGCTTAGAACTATTTAAGTGGACTTGTTGAATTATTGCTTTAAAATAACTTTAAAATTATTTTTATTTTTTTTAAATGTGATGCAAAGATTTTCCTTACATTGGCAACCATGGGCAACGAAATCGCCTCCCCTGATTTTAATACCACAACCACACAAATACAGACAACACAACGGCAACAGCGGACGAGGAGACAAGTACAAGTCTCTTCAATTTTTCGTTTTCTATGTCGTTCTGTTGTGTGTTTTTCTTTCGGTTAATCGGTCGTTTATGATTAGTTTTAGTTTAAGTTATTCGTTCTAAAACATAACACGTGAGACGTAAGCGAGAGACTGAGAACGGCAGCGGTGTGTGCAACGAGGGTTGGCGGCAAATTTAAAAAAAACTTATAATTTTTTCCCTTAATTCTAATTTTGTCTGTTCTGTGTTTTTTTTATTTTACTACCAATTATTTTGTGTCTGTTTTTTTGTTAAATGTTTACATTTGTTGTAAGTTGTTTTTGTGTCACAAATAAAAATTATTGCTGTGTAGTTAAAAATAATCACAACAAAATAAACAAACCGCAATAAATCAAGAATTGTGCAGCAAAAAACAAATTTAAATTATCTAAGTAACAGCATAGGTATAGCGGTAAAACAAAAAAAGTGCCAGTGTATTCCTAGAAGATTATTATTCTTCGTAGTGAAAAAACTTCCATAACAATTCAAATAAAATCATATGCCAGGGGCGCTGCGGATATTGCCCCCAAAGTCGAACAATTCCAAAGGAATATTCCTGTCATCTCAGCAGAATTAGTCAAAATGGTAAGTTAATACTTAATATACCTACCAACCTATACAAAAAATTTATACCTAACCTAATTATTTTTGGTAAATGAACGACAATTTAAATCACACAAGCAAACTAATAAACGGAAATTAAAAATAAACGCAAAAATCATTTAAAGTTGTTTTATTAATAAAATAATAATTATTACACTTTGTGCATACATAGCTCGAGGCTCAAGCAATGATATGATTTATTTAATTTTATAGTTATTTAAGCAAGCCTTACGAAATGCATCTAATTTGTTTACGTGCGTGTATTTTTAGATACAGAAGATGATGATTAGATTCAGATGCCTGTACAGTGCATAAGATGGCAGAGAGGAGGCAACGTGTGTATTACAATTTTAAATTAATGTCACTAAATAATTTCATAAATTATAGAAATGCCATGATAATTATCATTAGTTGCAATGTAGGTGGTGATATAAATGTAGGCGGGTAGGGTATAATACCTATGTAGGTATTCCTATATGGTCTTTTCGAATTTGTTTATTTACGCTAACAGTATCTAGGTACCTACTTATTCCAAAGTTATTATTAGTGTCCATAGAGTTTTATGTCGAATTCCTTTCAAAAAAAGAATCGAATTTTTTTCCAAAAGAATCGAATTTTTTCTGTCAAAACGAATCTTGCTACACTAGAAAAATTCGTTTTGACAGAAAAAATTCGATTCTTTTGGAAAAATATTCGATTTTTTTTTTGAAAGGAATTCGACATTAAAATAAATCGTTGAACGGGTTTTAGGAAGATACTTACCTAAACCTACCTGGTACACAAATTTTATTTGCAAGCTACAGGATACGTTCGATAAAGTATGAATACCCATCTCTACTTGTAATTCAAAGATGATATTAAGGCAAAGATTTCGACTCATTTTTGATACAATATTTTTATTTGATCTAAAAATTTAATTTAAGCTAAACATTAGTTTAAATTAAATTCTAAAATATGTACATAATAACAAAAGGACTAGGTGCATACCCATTTTAAATGTACGTAATATTATTTCGTATGTTTACTCCATTATGTATGCAGTACCTACATATGTACATATGTATGGTACCTATACCTACTATTATAGCTACAGGACAAGTTTTGGATTCGTTTAAAAAAATCGGATTTGACGACATTACTATATTATAGCAAATACGAAAAAAGTCCGTCCATAAATTCTGTCTGTTTGTCTGCATCTTCGATTCTAAACCGCTGAAGCAATAGGTACCTATTCTTTAACTAGTTTAAAGTTTTAAGGCTCTTAGGTGATTCCGTCGATAGGAAACTAATTTTTTTGTAATAATAATAGGTCTGTGTTCCCAACATTTATCGGTACGTGACATTTCTCGCACTAAAAGTTGGTCAAATGTCAAATTTGAGGAGTGGGGATGAAATACTCTCAAAGAGAAAGAAAACGGAAAAAATGTCTGGAACGGTTTTCGCACTATTGGACTACTGTTTAAACGTCAAAAAATATTTTCGACTAGGGTTGCCGTAGATCAGTGATAAATCTTAATCAAATTTTTCTGGAATCACATCCCAAGAAAATAAAATGTTAGTATAATATTAATATACAAACAAACAAATCTTTAATTATACATTAAATTATAAAGCTTAAGCGTGTTTTTCTTCAAGTAGCACTATATTATATAAGAAATACTCAATTGTCAATTTTAAATGTTCTTTTTAAGAAATAGTTTTGCTTATTGACGTAAATTTTTTTGTAATTAGGTGATTAGTTAAAAGATTAATAAAATAATTGGTGTGTTCAGAAAAATGAGATCTCAGAGAATTTTCTCAGTCAAAAAGTGAGCAAGCGAATCCAAGATTTTTTTTCTATAGAGTTTTGACAGCGAAGCTGAGTAGTTTTGCTGAGGAATCCTGTTCAGGTAACTGCGAGATTGCTAAGATCTCCGATATCTCATTTTCCTGAACGTGCCTAATAAAAAATATGCTAATCTTTCAAAACTTAAATCGAAATCAAATTAAAACCGACAAATTACATCATCTGACATACGGCAACCAGGCATTTGACATCCAGCCCAGAAATAGCCAGAAGAAATTCCTCGGATTAAAACTGGCAAGAAGGGAAAATGTTTTACTCTCTCAAGCGCGTTCTCTTGTGCAAGAATTAGCGCAACTTTTAAAGTCTGGAACGACTTCGGACTAAAAATGACTAAATCTGGCAGTCTGAAACTGTTTGAAACTGGGTATGGAACAGACTTAATAATAATTTAAACTACATATTGTGTGCGTCTCGTCTATGCGTCTGTGATTTCAACGAAAAAAGCGTTCAAATCAATAAGAGCTAAACATTATGTTAGTTGTTTGGTATTTTTTTTGTTGCAATTCATTCCGTTTCGGTTGACGGCGTTAATAGATGTACAACGGAGGAACTTTTCTTTCTGCACACATAAGTCAGTATGTGATAGAACGTTGATCCTCGGCTTTAAATTAAACCGTGTGTTATACATACTTTACTACAAAATCCTTTTTTCAGGTGATAGGTATCAGTCCCTTTTCCCTTCTCGTTTTTACGCACGTAAGCATCACCTATCTCACAGAGTGCGCCTTTCAATAAAACGACAGACGAAACAGACACTATCCATCCCAGCGTTAGAACTAGATACTCCAATCGGAGTAAATTTACGCCAATTTTAAGAAGAAAATAAATCTACTCTGCTTTTTTGAGATCTACTCTTTTTTCACGCTGAAAAATTACAAAAAAAAATTAGCCAAACCTTATGAAAGCAAATGACAGATTTTCTAACCAACTCTGACTTTGAATTTTTGAATCTAAAATTCTATTGTGTTCTGAAACAAAGGAATTTGTGTAATTTATTTTGTTTTTGTTAAATAAAATTTATTTTTGTTAAAATAATTTTTTTTGTTAAAAATATAGTTTTTTTTCGTTTTCAAATCTACTCTGGAAATTTTCGAGTTGCTCCACTTTTTTTACAAATCCGCTCCGAAATTTCAATGCAATGAAAAAAGGGGTGGGTATTTAACGCTGTTGTCTCTATGATTCGTATCGTTTTATTTTCATGGCATGTTCTAGGCATATGGATCATTAAAATACGGCTAATATATACCTCTATGTATTTATGGCTATGTAGAAATTAGTTGGGTATTTTGTTTATTTTAACATTTTATAGGTAGTTGAAAATATAAATGTTAAACATTTCTAAAACTCAATTTACTCGAAGGAATCTTATAAATCATTTTAGAAAAATATACTTCGTTAAACTTTTACACAAGTTAAAGTATTCTGACATCATCATAAAACCAGTTCCGATTTCAATTAACAGTTTGTTTTGACGTTTTATTAATTGAGAACTTAATAATAAGAGTTTAATTGAAGCATATTATGAACGTTCAACATACGCAACAAATTAAGTAACAGTCGACAATGTTTAATTAATACGCCAGTAAGTATAAATTTAAAAAAATATACATACCTATGTAGGTATGTATCTTTACCTATAGGTTAAAATATGTCTGTATAATATGCGAATGTTATAGGTTGTTTTTGGGGAGTAACATATTGGACGATGTTTAATAAAAAACGTCAGTAAGAATAAATAAAATAAAATTTTACGAAACATTACCCAAGTCCCAAATCGAATAGGTATAAGAAGTCGCTAAAAATTTAATATTGTTCTATATAATATATGCGAAACTAATCGGTTTTTTTTCGGGGAGCGTTACGATTGACCGCAAACTAAAATATTTAATTACGAAATCTCACAATATAAAAATCTCGCATTTATAAAATCTCGAAGATGCAAATTAATAAATATTTTATTTGAATGCGAAATCTTAGTTTGTAGGATTGAAATTTGAAACGTTTGCCCAACCATTTTGTTTGTGGGAACTTGTTTTTGATTATTTACTTTGTTTAAAAGTTTAGTTCTATTAAAAGTACTGTATATCTAGATTAAAGTCTTTGGGCTCAATAAAAAGATGTCAATTAATTGTTTATACTCTTGACATAATAAAAAGTTAGAAATAAATGTTTAACCCACCACCAGCAGTCTGACTTTGGTATAATATCACGACGAAATGGTAAAGTGAAATAATGTCCATTGTACCTAAAAAACATCGTTTTAATATTTTGGTTAAATCCACTGCACAAATTTGCTGTCGGTTCTTGCTTTTCAAATGTTTTTTTGATGTGTAAACATCTATACTGGCCGCGGTAGGGTGAAAAAAAACGTAACGTATCTTGTGATCGTGATTGTGATTCTGTGCTCGTGATTCACCTTACGTTACGTATGTTTACACATCTTAACCGTGAGTACCGTCACTCACACTTTTTTAAGTTGGTAATCCAGTTTTTAGTGACAATACATTTGAAAGCTTACAGATGATTTTTTGTCACTGGCCAATAAGATTTAAAAAATTTCTATACATGTGTTTCACATACCTCTAAAAAAACACTATATAGCGCTACATGCTAACTAAATGTTTTCTCAAAAATATAAAAATTAGTCATACGAGCTTGAGGAGGTTGAAGGTTTGAAAAACGAATTAAGATGTAGTGTGAATACTTTATCTCAATAAATTTTTTAGTTAAACGGAAGTTACAGCAAAGAAAATAAGATAAAAATAGTGAACAAATGCTATGTTTTATAATATAGCTTAATTTTTATAAGCGCAATTGACTGTACACAATTAGGTACATACAATATATATACGTGGGTATATTAATTTAAAAAATATTTTACACGACCTGTATATGTGCAAAAATAGCTGTACCTAATAATGACCATAACTTTTCAAAATATCCTGGTCTATCATTACAACTTGAGTATTTTTTAACCTTCTTGTCCCCATTGTACATAAATCACTGCCTTGATGCCTAATACAGACAAAACCCTAGCTTCTGAGAATTCCCCTAAGCTTAAATGATTTTCATAACTATATACATTAACTGATCGAAGCCGCCTGATTCCAATTAAAATTGTTTCTGAATAACCAAAAATAAAATTTGAAAAAAAAATAAAAAAAAAAAACAATGGGGATTAAGAAATTCCCCATTTATGGGTTTAAGTGCAGCAAAGCACATTCCCATTAATTTCCAAATACAAAACGAAATACAGCCACAGCAACCCAATTTCAACATCATCATCATACAGCAGTTGAGCAGTATCTTTGGCTCGATCTTATTAATATCAACCAACAGATGCGCACAGGGTTCATTTATTGTATCTATCTAAACTATTTCTCGGTAATTATCAAGAATAAGTATCTCGTTCTTCTGCGAGTAGGTTACACACACAAATATAATGTGGAATGATCAAAATTAAGCGACACATATACTTTTACAATGGGTAGGTTTACGAGTACATATAAATAAAAACCAGCTATAGTTGAAGTATAGCGAGTACGACTAAGTACATAAATTCATCTGTATGTTTGAATCTGAATCTCAAGGCAAAGGGAGATTAAAATGGAGACACAGACACACAATCGGACAATCCGTGCAAGGAGTAAACAACCATACATTGCTTAGAACATTTTTTTTTCGAAACGACAACAAAATCGAATTAAAACAAAAATCATGTTTACTTATCCCGTGCCACACCCACCATCATCGTTTTGGGTCGTCGGCGTCGTCGTTCGATCGATGTGATCAGTCATTCCAACAGATACACTTTTAGGAAATTAATCCTCTTCTCTTAGTTGATTCAATCCGAGGCGCGCTATCCAAAAGTTGGTAAAGAGGAAAAAGGGGTTCCCTTCCCGTTATCGTTCCCGCCACACCGCCTGATCATCAAGTCGTTCATTGGAATTGGTACTATCGGCGGGAGAACCCATTTCAAAAAGTTAAAACCGAGGGTCCCTCATTTGCTTCTTTTGCTTCATTTGGTAAAATTTAAATACATTCTGCGTAGTTATTATAATTTTATTTTCTCCAATTCGCTTTATATTCTCATGCTTGAGTTGCTGAATAATTTTTATAGTGACTAATTGCGATTGGTTGTCAATTGGTTAGCATGCTGCAGACTAATAAATTAATGACAACCAAACGCTTGAGCTATGAATGATTTTATTATACTTTCGTTATTTCAAAGCGGAGAACACTACCAGAGCAATAGACGGAGAGATATGTGTATATAGGGGCCCGCATTCTAGCGAATATTTGATAGTATCTAAAGGCTTGTATCTAAATATCTTAAAATTTTTGTGAAACCTCAAACCAGGCGATCGATGGCTGGCTGCCTGACTTGGATAGAGGGGGTGTTTAAGTTCGGCTACCAATTGGGTTCCAACTTGATGTGGGTTAATTTGGGATTTTAACACATTTTGAGCATGGAATTTTACAGGCGCTACACGCCTAATTGAACTACTATATAGAAGGGACTTGAATAAGTTAATGTGTTTTTCCATATACAAACAACACAGCTATGTGTTTCTCTTATAAACGATGATGAATAACTATTTCGTGACTAAGAATAGAATTAAGGATCTTTATAGTTTCAAAACTGCATGGTTATTAATTTGTGCCTTAATTTAAATTTATTTTGCATGTCTGGGTTTAAAACTTTAAACTTACAACTTATTCCGAAAAATTTTGAACGTGGCCTTTTTGTTTTGGGGACTCCAAATTTGACTCTTAACTGTAATTTTTAGTTGTTCTTAGAGCAAGTGTGAAGTGCTTTCGTTAAAGAAAGAAGGTCAAGAAGTCCAAAAAAGTAGTTTTCATTGCATTGCGTCCCTGCTTCCAATTTAAATTGCGCTAGAGTCTATATTATGATTTGCTTGAAATTAATTACAGAACATTCTTTTCTGATAAATCCGACTGTCAGGTTTAGGCGAAAAATGAACACAACGGAAATAGCTTTATTCACCTATAAATTATATCAATAAATTCGTTTGGAAATTTTGTCACGGACAGATTTATGTCCATCAAATACAAAAAAAAACCCAGTCTTACATTCCGGTTTGGTTGATTAGGTCTTTAAGTTCACCTGTGAAATAAGTAAAGTTCTAATCGACCGAACTGGAGTATGGGATTTGATAGCCATAATTTTTTCGAAACCAATGTTTCATCCTTGTTGAAATGAGGTAGGTAAATCAGTTCTATATAGACTAATCATATCAAGACTCACTAAGTAAATCAAGATATCTACTTGTCTTATACAATTAGTTCCGTTCTAGATAAAAAAAAGATGTCTCATTCATTCAAAGGTATTTGCTTTTTTTAATTTCTTTTAAGAGTGAGTGCAAACAAAATTTACCTAATATCCAAACAATCAAATTGTTATTCCTTTATTTGTACTGCCAGCCTAACATGCCGCCCAAACTTACTCAGCAAAACGAAAATTCAAAATAAAAGCGCACACCTGGACGCCTCGCTCCAAATGTATGATGTACGTATGTAGGTAGGTACATATAGTACGTATACCTATATTCTACCTATAAATAACGTCTTGTATTTGTATCTATTTTATTTTATAGACTAACAAAAATCTTAGTGGCAAGAGCGACAAAGCCCCATTTTTGTTTTTCGTTTGGAATAATATTGAACGTGAAATTCACTTAAATGAGTCACAATCGCGCTTAGCTAGTTTGGTGCACTTTGTTCTTGTTGCTACAATTGGGTATTTGAACTTAAAAATCGTAGTCGTATTCCTTATCTAAATTTACTCTAAGTATATTGTATATAATAATATATGTACAATGTACACCCGATGGTGTGGGATTATGTTACTTTTAAATTAGTAATGTGTTTTTTTATTTCTCTGTCTCTCTTTTAAGCTGGGGTTTAAGTTAGTTGCTGCTATTGCATGGCTGCAGGAAGTTGCCTTACACTCATTTCCTATCGTATATAAAGTTTGTTCACTAATTTTAATTGGTTGTTTATTTTATTTTGATTGCGGTTTGGTGGAATTGTTTACATAAATAAATATCTTCTACTAAAGTGAGTAACCAAGATAATATTCTTTTAATAGTTTGTGAATAAATGCTTTTGTTTTGGGGCTTGTGAGGTTAGAAGTTTGTTATACATTTAGAAGATTGGAGTTAGTTGAAAAAATATACAACTCTCACAGCATCTCTTGTACAATCCGAATTCTGTGCTGAGTTTTTCATCACAATCGGTACCTTGATAGCTTCTTTGAGATTTTTCTGAAGTGCGCAGTGGCTATAGAGAAATTATTTAAGATATGGCAAATGGTAACTCATCGAATGTGCAAGTTACCTAATCAATTTTTTTATCAAGGAATTATAATAATTTGAGTTGTTAATCATGGAATTCAAAAACCAACCACCGATTTTGCTTCATTACCGCCATTTATTTAGAGCAATGGTACAGATTTAAACCACTGAGAACAAACTATCCGTGTCTATAGTTTAAATCTCATAAACCGAAACTAACCTGGAAAAACTTAGTTAAACGCAATATTTGGCCGATTCACCTAATCATAATACGGACATTTTTACCGCTGAGTTCCTGTCTTCTCTATACCCCATATTTTTAATCAGTCTTATGGGTGAGTTTCACCCGAACAACTTTTCACTTTTCCCCTTTTGCGTGTTAAACCCAAAATTTTGTGTTTGAAAATTCGTCTTATTGTGAATAATTATTTCGGACGGCATTTAATGCCATTGAGTGCCTAATTTTTCATTATTTTTAGAAGAGATTATTTATGAATTATAAAGGTAGGAATACTTCATACGTTCCACCCTCCAAAACCTATTAGTTTACAATAAATTTTTGTTTAAGCCGAGTATACAGTTCTTTTGAACAAAAAAAAAAACATAAGTGATAAGAATTTTTTTTTTTCTGAAGAAAAAAAATCTGAATTGAAATAAAAAATTTGCATTCGTTGTCCTCTTTTTTTCCATAAAACAATGTCACCAACATTGTTTTGCGCGAAAAAGTTTCCGTGGTGAATATACATTTTTTTCAACAGGTTTGGTTCACAGTTCGATAATAAAATTTTAAACGTCAAAAATTTTTGTTTGTGATAAAATCACTCCCATAAGAAGAACATGTATTTTTTTTTCGATGAGGAACTGTATACTAGGCTTAATGTAGTGTGCGGTAAAACATGGACACTAGTGCAAAAATATGCGGCTTGTCTGGTAACTTGAAATTTCTTGCGAATTTGCACAAATTTTCACAGTTTTCTGGCAAACCCCATAGAAAAAAACTCAGTTTTGGGAAATTTGTTGAAAAAAAGTTACCAAACAGGCATGTGAATTCACCACCATTCGCCATTTTGATTAGCTTGTAAACAAACCAGAATGACAACCGAGGTTTCCAATCTTTATTATTCATAACTCCGATTTTTAATATAGGCAGTACGTGAAACTCACAATAGTTTTTAAAATTACGGGCGAACAAAAAATTTTAAGATGAAATATTTTTCTGAATAAAAAAAACAAAGAAGTCTGTTTAAATATTATCACATGATTTTATAAAATAATATAAGATTTCCACGAATTTAAAACATTTGCAAATATCACCCCCTTTGACCCTATGGATCGACATTTATGTAATACCTATGTATGCATAACTTAAGGTATCTAAGCTAAAATTACACACTTAAATAATAAGCGAATTATTAATTATATTTTGTATTTATAAAAAATATTTTCTTAGCAACTATATATGTACATACATACATACCTCTTACTCAGTATTGCATTTTATTTCTGAATTATCTTGTTTATTGAACCTGAACGAATTCCTATAGGTACTATCGTTTATATATGAAGTAAGTAATATTTAAAACATAACCAACGACATCCAAATCTATCTACAGAGATCCAAGCTCAAACGACGACGATGATTGTTCATTAGTCATTACTCAATCTCATGGTATAAGGCAACTTCACACTCCTATTTAGTTTCACCTCCCTGCCAAAGTGCCACCAGTCTGCTCGGCCCCGCACAGCCGCACCTACAACTTTCTTCTTCGTCTCGTCTTATGTTCAATATCCACATCCATCCAAGACTCATGAAATAATGTGTATCTCTTCAAAATTTCGAATGTCATCGAACCATAAAGTATGGAATAATACGCATCCACTCTTATAAGTGCCTTCGGTTGTTTTTTTCTTATTATATTTTTTTTTTTTAATTTTTTGGTAAGAAAAACTCATTTCAATTGACGAGCGTTTTCTTGACAAGCGAAGCTATATTGGATCAACTATCCATGTACGATGATGTACAGTTTGTACATAAGTATAAAACCGACCGACTTGTTCGTTATTTTTGGGTTTATTCCAAATGAATGTTTTTTAGTTATTGTATCTAGGTATTGTACCTTGTGGCGGATGGATGTGGTGTAACTACAGTATAGAAAAGATAGTTCAGTGACATGAGAAAAAGGAATTTCTTCAGTCTTTGTACTTACATTTTAATGGATAAACCGATCAACGTTTTCAGAATTAAAAAAAAAAAAAAAAGTGAACAAAAGGTGGAGGTGTAGAAGGTATGACTGCCAGCCACAGCCGTTGACTTTGTGTCAGCTAAATTGTTAATCATTGTTCTTAAGTTTATATCTTTTTCTAACACACATTTTTAAGGCAATGTTTTTTTGTTTGCCTATTATGCTAGACAGACATTACTTTTTCTCTTTTAATTTCATTAGTCATGATGATAGACAATTGAATCGGTGTGTTCGGGAGGTACCTACCTGGGTCATTTGAATGTTATAGTAGTATATTTATTATTAAGAAATATACCTATACCCCTAAATGCTGTGAGATACTTTTGTATCTTTAGCTGGCGGTAAATCGACATAGATTGAGATGGAAGAAAGATAATCTCAGTGATGTTTGATATATCACGTTTCGTTATTTGGGACTAATTTTTTTTTTAAGTGGGGCTTTAAAATACAAAGATATAGCATATATAAAAAAATTCGTATAGTTGTGATGGGAATAAAACACAAAACAGAATACCTATTCCAATGAAATTTAAGATTAAATTCAAAACACGATAAATGTTGGAGTCTTGGGATTAATATTGTTATGAGACGCTTGCTATATTATAAGGCCAAATATGATATTCATTTGTGTCGAGGTATCAATTGGATGTGTTCCAAGTAGTTGATTAGCAGCTCATATAGTTAGAAAAGAGGAAGTTCTTTGCCTATGCTTTTAAGATCTAAAGTGAGGAATGCTAATTTAATACTGCAAACGCTATAAACTGCTGATACTTATAGTCCATCAGGGTTTATATATAGTCTCTATAGCCAACAAAAAAGCCATCAGAATAACAAAATAATTATATTTTTTTAAATAAATCAATTTTTTTTTTAATATATACATAGGTACTGTTTTTAAAACAAACTTAAAACTACCTATGTATAAAAAAGAACTTTTCTCCTACCCCCAATGTAGGTAAATTATAATCGAAAAACGTGGATCGCATACAATAGATAGGTATATAGGTATTATAGTCAAGAGTCCCACGTCTTTCGTTTTAAATCTTACAATTATTTTGATAGCTGTTAAAAATTCATAATCATACCTACCTATAATTCATAATTTCCAGGACATTCTGTATGGGTTTAAGAAATCTTCAAATTATGAAATCACCATTCATTTTTGACATCAAAAAGATTGCAATTATTTGTTCCCCATTCAATTTAAAGTATACCTAGTTATAAGTGAACAACACGAAAACAAACAAATGAAGTGTTTGAACAAATTACATATTAACAATTTTAAAATAAAATTATAATTCCCTTCGTTTGACACCTCATTTGTCAAAATCGGTGTATTATGAGAGTCGGAAAGTGAGTCTAGACTATAGACGAAATATACATATGATATTTTGGAAACCATACATTCTTTTTCATTCTTTGCAATTTTGTCCATTCATTGAATTTACTTGAATTAGTTCAAACTGTGAAAAAGAATTTGTAATGACTGCAAGAAATTATAATTATTAATTCCCAAAAGATTGCATACATTAGGTCTATTTGGTATCTTTTTTAAGAAAAAAGTATGCCTGTTTGGTAACTTTTTTTTCTACAAATTTCCCAAAAACTAAGTTTTTTTTCTATGGGTTTTGACAGAAATTGTGAAATTTTGTGAAAATTTGTGCAATTTCGCAAGAAATTTCACGTTACTAAACAGACCAAGTGTAAAACCTGTCAAACTTTGAAAGAAGGAGAAAATACTCTCAGAGAAGGAGAACTTGTCCAAAAGTTAACAAACGCACTGAACCACTTTTTGTATAAAATGTCACTTTTGTGTACAAGACGTAAAACATTGACAAATCATTTTGAACCCTGTAATTTTTAAATTGTAAAATAATTTTTAATAAAAAATATCGAACGAAAATGTAACACCGATTTTGATGGACTTATCTGAATCTTCATCAAGTGAATGAAGACAATCTGAATCAATGTTTTGTAAATTCCTAGCCGACGTCAAGACTCAAGTAACAGACACTGACAGCTATGTATTTGACAGTTTTTACTCTCCTTGCACACAGAAATTTGTGTAGCAGAAAATTGCAAGTTATCCAATGGAGGGGAAATAATTTCCTCTCTCATTGTGCTCTCTCGTTGCAATTTTTTTGAGTTAACAAACAGGAATTAGTGACAATTTCTGAAAAATTGTGAAAATTTGTGCAATTTTGCAAGAAATTTCACGTTACCAAACACAGCTATTAATTATTGATTGCTGTAAAATGAATGGTGATTGCATAATTTTTTTTAACGAAATCACAAAGTGAAGTCAATGAAATCTCTTAATCCGGATTGCATTCTTTTACAATCCGTTTCTAATATTAATTAATTTGGAATATGTATATTATTTTCCGTGTTTAAGTCTTGTGTGTCAAGTTTTTAGCTCATCAGGAAACACAGTAAAAGTGGAATATCTGTTATGCCTATATAATCCCCCGACCCGGAACATTTTACTACCGGGTAGCCGGAAACGTTTATAGAATTTTTAAGCTGTTTACTACATTTATGTGTTTTTGAATTATCATAACATTTTTTGTACAGCGGATATATAGAAGGAATATAATTGCGTGTGTTAAGATCTTAATACAGTAAAACCCGCTTAAGAGAAACGGGGAAATGTCACAAACTTTCTTTCACTTAAACGAACGGAAAAAAAATTCATCTAAGCGAAGTCCGAATAAGTGAAACAAAAATTTTACTTAAACGGATTTTAAAATTCCAATAAATGGTTGTGACCAGGGTTGTGACTTTACTGCAATTGCAGTAGATCTACTGCATTTTTTTCGAAAAATAAATCTACTGCCTTTAAATTAAATCTACTGCACTTTTGGTTTTACGAAAAAAAATCATTCAATAGGCGTTTTTCTTTTTTAGATCAGAGCTGATTGAGCTGAGTACTGAGCAAAGTCTGAGCGAACAGAATAAATTTTAAGCAGAGTATGTTCAGAGTTCTCTGATTTAATTATGAAACAACTTAATCACTGAAATGTCATGATTATAAATTATTTATTTATTATTATTATTTTACCTTCTCCACTAGAGCAACCAGCCTATTCCGCCATTTTTTATTGTTTTGACGACGTTTTTTTTAATTTCCCGTCATCTCGTTTGTTTTCAGCATTTTACTCCGTTTACTCTCCTATTTTATTCTGAGCTCACAGAGCGTGCCTGAACATGCTCAGAACTAAAAAAGAAACACAAATTTGAAGCCCTGAACGATCAGAGCTAAAACAGAATATATATTTTATTATTTTAAATTATTTATGTTTATTTATGTTATTTCTTATTTTTATTTTCAAAATATAAAAATCTACTGCGTTTTTTTTTCCAAATCTACTTCGGACATTTTTTAAAAAAGTCCCATCCCTGGTTGTGACATATCAGAAATCCAAATGTCATTTTCGTGGTGTAAATTTGGTGGAGGTGAAAAATAAAAAAGAAGTGAAAGCGTTCAACAAATTTTTTGTTCTGTTCGATTGAATTTTTTTTTCACTTAAGAGCGTTTTTTCAATGAAAAATATAAAATTTAACTGAAAATATGTTTCTGGTATCCGGGTTTTTATTTAAGAAAGTTTTACTTAAGCGGAGCCAAATACTCGGGGATGAAAAAAGTGTTTCAGATAAGTATGTTTTTCTCTTAAGTGGGTTTTACTGTATAAGGATAAGCTATCTGGCTCTCGAAAAAAAATGTAAGAAAGCTACCTTCAGATGTTTTTAAATCAGACAGCTTTGGATACTGAATTATAAAGATTGGAATCTTTCGTACGTTTCATCCCCCAAAACCCATTTGTTTACATTGTTGTTTTTGTAATTTCATCTCGTGTCGATGAATAGATGTGAATTGCAACAACAATTTATGCAGTGGTGAATTCATATTTTTGCATTAGTGTGCGTTAAAACATGGAACACTAGTGCAAAAATATGAATTCACCACTGTCCGTCATTTTGTTTAGCTTGTAGGCAAACCAGAATGATAGCCGAGGATTCCAATCTTTATTATTTAACGTGGGTGAATGTTTCCATAATTACCGTTATTTTACAATAAAATATTTCAATATGTACATATCTTAAAACAAATTTAATATAGTTATGGGCTTTGTGAGAATGACATCACTGATTTGGCAGATGAAAAAAGGAGTGCGAGGTCGCTTATTTTCAAATGAATAGATTTTTTTCATATCAATGATAATAATAATTAATGGAAATATGTCATATACAGAAAAATGTGCGAAATTAAAAAAATTACTCATACAACTCAAGGAATTCATATTCATACGAATACAACTTGTAGGGGGAACATGTTTTTTTTAATCAGAAAGATGAACAAAAAAAAATAATAAAATTGACGGCAGTATAAATATGGTACACCATCTGGATATTTGGTCATAAAATTAAAAGGAATATTTGTTCAGAGTATTCATATATAAAACAATACATTACATTTATCCGACAGTTGAACTATAATTTTTAATGATTTTCCCATGTTTATTATAAGTTTTTGTTTCTAATTATGCAGCATTATTACAAATGTTTTAAACATAGACATGTCTTTGTACGTAGTTAAGTTAGGTAAACTAATCAGATATTTAAAGTCGATTTATTAATTTTATTGGAAACAATTACGTAGGTATTCAAAATTAATTTATCAATTATTTTAGCTGTGATTTTCTTCTTATATTAAACTGAATATACAAAACTCTTCATTTTTTCGTTTTTTTCTTTCAAGAAGTTGATTGACTTTTAGTTAGCACTTTACAAACGCGTTTTTTGTTTTTCTATCTACATATATAATGTACCTACCTAAATACATACATTATACGTACCTACTCATTTTACTTCTTATTACTGTATAACTAACAAAATAAGTCAAAGATAAAGAGAATTGTTAGCTTTTTCATAATAATATAATTATTATATTATATGTATGTACCTATTTTATTTTGATTTCAAACTTTTCTTTGTTCATTTTTATTCAAATTAAGAACGTTAAACCCAACCCACTTATAAATCGATCCAATGATGACGATACTGTTTATACATAGTGTCGACTGTCGAGTTCTTCAAAGAAGTTACTTATTATTATATACCCCTATACCCTGGGTACCCTCCCTCACAGAACCTTAATTTAGCATTTGACTTTTAAGAACGATTGCACGATTTTTGGTATAGCTTAGCTACCTATACCTATGCCATATAGTAACTCCATTTCAATGAATTATTTCAATTGTGTATATTCATCGATTTGTATTAAAGTTGATGTATTTTTTTTTTTTTGTTAAGGAGTGTCATTAGTGTTGGTTTGATATAGGGGGGACAGCAAATATTATTGAAACCAGAGTATTTTTTTTTTTCGGGGAAAGATTGAACATATTTTCGTCATATTTTGTATTGATTTTATAAGTCTCTATCTCCATTGTTTTAAATAAAATTAATTTTAGGTATGGAACACGGATAACCCTTTTTTTCAACTATCAACTCGAAACATATATAATTATCTTTTTTTTTAAATGAGTTCAAGAAGCATTAGAAATAATAAATTGTAATTTGAGTTATGTAAATCGTCGCGTCGTCACAAATATAATTAATCAAATAAAATAATAATCATAATATAAAGGAATGAGAAAAATCGGGAGCGATAATTTGCCCGCAAACCATATTTGCTTATACTTTTTTTTTTAAATAAATGTCTCAAAAACAAGGCTATACCAAAATCCTGCAATTTAAAAAATCTCGACTTCAAATGCAATGTTTTCACTATCAAACGTTTGTATTAAAGATACTTCGGTTTTATATATTTGAATTTGGACTAGGTTAGGTGTTGGTAGGTACTATACATAGCACATTACAACATTTTTTTTATTTAATTAGTCTTTTGCACCTGTTATGGATTTTTAAATACTTTTTACTGACAATAATTTGAAAATGTTTGAATTTGGTGTCATTTATCTTCAGAAATAGAGCAACATAAAGCTAAAATTAAGATATGTATTTAAATAAATGGCATAAACGGTATAACTCAGTTTCCAAAAAAAAAATTATGTATTACTTACCTAAGTTTTAATTTTTTCAGTCGCTCAGGATTTTATCGCTCTATCGCTCACTGAGTGGCCGAGTCTTAGGGAAGTTTCTACTGAACGACGAAGATATTAAATAAATTTTACTATTAATAAAAATTAAATTATGAGTTAAGCATTGAAATTAAATATTTATTAAATTGACATTTCGTTTAGAAAAATGTATTAATTATTTATCTTTGAATTAAGATATAATATCTTACTAACTAGTTAAAAGCTTTAAAGATTGTAAAATAAGAAGAAGAATACCTTAATAGACAATATTAATGATTATATATATAGATATTAATTCATTTTAAGAAGATACAAAATTCATTTTTCATTTATACTACATAATAACATTAAATTTTAATTCTTTTTTTTATTATTTTACAATTTTTAAAGAAAAGAAAGAAAGAGAAAAAAACATGAAGTAAAAATAATCCTCATTTAATAATTTAAAGGAGAAGAAAAGAGAAAAAAAATATGATTTTATATGGACGGTCGAAATTAAATTTGTTTACTATAAAATAATCAAACATAACCTAACTATGTATGTACATAAACTCATTATACAAAAATGTACATTTTTTTTTATATGATTTTATTTCCCGAATTTCTAATTACCTATACACAATATATGTAAATACCTAATTAATTCAATAAATGTATTTTTATTTTAGGTTAACAAATCGTACACAGCTAACGACCTGGAGGCATTTATGAAGATCGCCGCCAATTGGCAAAACGGCAATCACATATTCGATGGTCCTGATGTTAAATGTGGTAAGTAACTATGTCTGTACCTATAGTAAGTTTTGCTCGAAGAAGTGTATTTTTTTAAGAAATTTTTTTGCGATGGGCTTTAGGATTTACTATAGAAAAAAAAACTTGTATACAAACTAAAGATTAGGGTTACTTTTGTTGTAATGCCAGAACCCGTTTTTGAATAGTTGGCACACAGCAAATGATATTTTAAAAATGTACCGATTTATTTTCAGATTTTTGCTGAAATTGCTTATCCGTTAACAATTTCATAGATAAACTATAGTGATTTGATTAAAACGAATTTGGTGAAGGTATATAGTCAATAGTCCAATAGTCAGCAGCGAAAAATCACAATTCAGTAAGATTTCGAAAATATATTGATTTCAAAAACAGTATAAAAGTACTTAAAGAAAATTATCAAGATTTTAGTTCAGACACAAACCATTTCACATAGTTCGCAAATTTAGGTGAAGGGCTCTTAATAATGTAAAATTTTGAAAAAAAAACTAAAACTAGACAAACTAAAACAAATTACAGTCCACATACAAAAAACAAATTTAACACAAGTAAAACAAAACAAACGCCATTTAATTAAATCTGTGAAAGTCATGGTACAGATTAAACCTACTGTGAACAAACTAAGAATGTTTATTTTTTAGAAGACGAATTTTGTATACTATTTTACCTGTACATGGACAGATATAGGTATGCATCGCTTTTAAAAATTTGTTTTTCTGCTGCGAAAAATAACTCAGCAAGTTAATTCAACAAAATTCAGTATAAATATTTGTGAAATAATGAGTAGTTAGCCATGTACATACATACATACATATTTATATTAAATCATAACTTTATAATAAAAACAAAATGTTTAACATTGTCTTCAATTTCAGATATGCAACAATATATGAATAATCCCACCCTAAACATGTACAAGAAACGAGAGCGCACACAAAACTGGAATCACCAGGAAAAAAAGTTTTTACTTGATTTATGTCGCAAGGATATGCGAATTATTGAAAATAAAAGATTAGATGCCGGTCTAACGGCTGTTAAAAACAAAGCCTGGAAAATAATTCATCAAAAATTCTCAAATGCCTTCGGTCCAGATAGGACATGTAATAGATTGAAAGAACAATGGCGACGTATGAAAGGTAAGCTTAAACCAATATCTTTCTGTCAAGGCCAAATGATTTTCTATGACTTTCTTTTATTTTTTAGCTTGTACTCGTAATGAAATTATGGACTATAACAACCGAATGACTCGGTTTGGTCAAGAGGTTGCCGATCGCAAGAAGCCATCTAGTTTTACCTTTGAAATTTGGGAATTTATGCAGGAGTCGAAGAAAGCTTGTAAAAGTGAAACACTAGATGGGGTCGACTATTCCAAAATGCCATTGGCATTAGAGGAAGATTTTGAATACAAAAATGAAAATGAAAATGAAAACGATGAAAACGAAGTCGATAACGACATGGAAGAGTAAGTTCACTTTTTTTCTCGCAAACCAATGTAGCAAATTTTCTAATTTTTTCTTAAAATTCGTTTCGTCTTTCAGAAGTCGAACCCCACCACAAGAGCATTGCGATGTTGACATCAAAGAAGAGGAGCCTAATGAAAACTATACCGACAGTCACCATAATGGTGATCGTCTATCTGCGTCATCGCCTAACGACCAAGAAGAATCAATACCCGATCAAAGTATGAGAAGTCCTCCAATGCCACATCAAAGCCTAGATAACGGTTATACACACGATCAGATGAACTTCACCCCACAATTCAACATGAACAATATCTCAGCAACTCTTGAAGCGTTAAATGCCCTTCGTGCTGGACAATTTCAGCCGCCACCACCTGCAGCAGCTACCTTTCCCACCTCAGATGTGCCACCGCCAGCAAAACGCCAACGTACCTCATCGGAAAGTGAAAGCAATACCTCGCCTGAACTTAAAATCTTCATGGACATGCAAAGTAAAGAGCATTATATGCGTATGAAGATCCTTGAAGTGCAACTTCAATCGGCCAAATACTCTCGTGACATAGTAGAGATCAATAAAACAATAGCTTTGCAAAAACTTCAAGAGTACGCCAGCAAACGAATGAGCTAAGGATGAAGAACCCACAACCAAATCCTTTCTCGATTATATGTGTTTCTTTTGTAAATTGAATCTTAGTTTTTTGTGTAGAATTTAAGCTTTGCAACCACATTCCTATTCAAATGCAGTATTTTTTGTATTATTATTTTTTTTTAATGAATATCTTGTTTGTTTCGTAGTGTATTTTGTTTTGTTTTCAAACTTTTTAGCACGTTATCGCGACTATACAGTGAATCAAATCGTGTTTGAAGATTCCTACCTCAGAACATTTATCAATTACAGTTTTATTAGAGAATAGGAAAATTATTATTATAGTTTTAATATTACACAAAAGAGTGTACTACATTAAATGTTTATTATTACCAACAACATACAAAAAAAACAAATATTTTTGTACTTAGCAGTAGTTACTTATTGACAGTTTATCCATATGTATAAAAAAGAATTAATTGTTTATTTATTTGTTATGCGTCCCCAAATTGTACTTCATTTTTATCTTTTTTTTATATTTTTTTTTATTTTATATACCTACTAACAGTGCTTGAATTATTTCGAGTCTCAAAAAAGATTCTTCGAACGGAATAATTAGGGATCTATACTTAAACAACAATAATACTGTTATGTCCATTTTGTATTAAAAGCGGTACATTTCATTCGAAAGTAGAAATCAGATGAAACAAAAAAAAAATAAAAAATGTAATCTATAGACTGGAATAACAAAAACAAATCTTAAAAATATAATAGTATATAGTATGTATAAACAAAACAATATTAGTTTTAAAAAATATAAAAAAATGAACAATAAAATAAAAATCTCACTGTTGATTAGAATACAAATTGTTTATTTTTTTGCTCTAAAAATAAGAGAGTTGCTGATACGAAACGAAATTTTTCTGCGATCTCAACAACACAGCGACATGCTTTTGAAAACACAGCGGACAAAATATACTTAAGGAAAGTTCTACGTGTCCAAACAAAAAGCAAACGCAAACAATTAAAAGAAAACGAACCTTGAGGTAATTAAAAAAATAACAATAAAAATCACTTATCGAACCTTAGATGGGAAACGTGAAATTTCTTTCGAACTTGCACAAATTCACAATTTGCTGTCAAAACCAAAATAAAAAAATCTCACTTTTGGAAAATTTGTTGAAAAAAAAGCTACCAAACAGCATCGTACTGCAATAGGAAATTTTTGATTACGATTTCTTTGCGCCCTATCGGGAATCTCTAGGAAAATTTTATTTCCCTCGGGATATTTCATTCCTTCAAAAATTTTATGTTAAATTGTTAAGTTCTAAGGAATTTGAAGTATAGGAGCATGTACATTATGTGCTACCACCGAAACACCGAACAAAGTTTTGAAACAAGTACAATTATGTATGTAGGTACTGGGAGAAATAAACACTATTGCTAAAGTTTTGGTTTTGTTGTATTTTTTGTTCACACATATACAAAATACAAATTATTATGTAAGTACATAAATTATTTGATTTAATTAAAATTATTAAAATACATATATTTATATTCTGAAATACATAATGCATATAACATAATGTAAATTAAAACATTATGTACCTACATTTTGTATCTTTTGTTAACAATGATATTACTAGGCATATCTAGTATTCGACGTCCTTCGAAGTCCATCGTAAAGCATAGGTTGTGGTATTTTTCTTGGTGGTGGTCCATAGTATCTCCATGGTGATGGTTGGGCATCCCTTGTAGCGTCAGTTGGGGCAGTGAGGATGACAAAGACAGCAAGGAATACTCCAAATAAAATTGATAGCTGCATTTTGCTTAAGAAATAAGATGTGATGTTTTACTTGCAAAAGTTGATTTGTTTTTGATAATTATTTTTTTAAATGAAGCTGCTTTTATATTCTTTGCTATCTACAGATGTTTCATTAGTCATTATTGATCGTAAAATAAACAAGCAATAGACAACATGATAAGGCTATGTGTTTTACTCATAATTTTATTGATAACGTCTTTAAACTTAGGGAATCTACATTTTATATGGAAAAAATAAGCGGGGGACGTATCCATGAACGTACGACTTATGACATGTTTAAAAAATTCCCAATTTGTTCAGAAAGTGGTTTACAATAATTTAGTTAAAGAAAGGGGTGAAATATTTGGATCAGAAAATACCCGATTTTAACTTTCACAAAAGTTTAAATTCGATTTTGCAATAAAATACCAAAAATCAAAAAATGTAACCCTCTGAGCTTTGTTTGGACAATGAAGGTTAATAATATATGTATGTACATATTATAATATGTAGTTACTTTTTATTGATTTTTATGAGCAATTTCAAAACGATTTAACACAAAGCTTAATCTCAGTTAACATATTTTCGAAGTTTGTTTGTAGATGTAGGTAATGTAGGTATAGCTAGATTTTAAGTTACCAACAACTTTTTAATATTGTGAGGCCTCGATCTCCAAAGCGAGATTTTTAAAACTAGATTTTGGAATTAATTATGCCCAATCTAAACTTTTCTTTCCCTATGATTTGTCATTTAATTACATTTTTTTTTTACTAAAACAAAATTTTAAAAGCTGTAAAACCTTCGCTAAAATAATATTTCAAACATTTTAGATAAAAAATAATATATTTATGTAAATACAATGTACCTACATAATACATATGTGTGTATATTTTGTTTTAATTAGCCTAGTACACGGCTGATGCGAAACGAAAATTTCCTGTGATCTCCAAACAGACAACGAAACGCTTGCGAAAACACATCGGAAAATATCCTTGGAGAGTTTCACTAATTCCAAAAACAAAATCAAACATAAACGCAAAAAATCAGAGAAACCCCTGATGTAAGAAAATGATAAATAAAAAAAAAACACAAATAAAGGTGATATTTTTATTTTTTCTATAGTCGTTTCGTTTACGTTTTCTTTATCGATTTGGAGACTACAGAAAATTTTCGTTTCGATTCAGCTGCGTACTAGGCATTAAACAAAAAAGATTGCTGTACCTATGCCATTCTTAATTAACACTAACTAAACTAAATTTGATCAAACAAAGCTCATTAACCTTTTTTTAAAATATTGTATGTATTAAACAAATTAATATTAATGTACTATGTATAGATATGTATTTATGAATTGACTTGATAAGCGATTATGCGGCCCCGCAGGGTCAGGGCCTTCAACAGCGTTGATGCCTGATGGGCATATGTACTTATGTACACCCTAGTCTTTTTTTAGGTGGCATTAATGCAATGTTTTGATTCTTCGTTTCAAAAACATTTTTATGATTTTCATCATGTTTCATAATATGCTAAGATTGTGCAAAGTAAATTTTTCCGTTTGTACCTTCCCTTATAAATAAGCGTGTCATTATAGTTACTTATATTTTTGATAGTACCTGAAGATATAATAACAATAATTGATTTAAAATCAAAAAAAATAAAAAAGTTTTGTCCTAATTCAATGCAAGAATGGTAAAATCGAATTTTTGACATATCAAAATCGAAACTAAATTCATTTGTTGTATACTATGGAAACCACATAACAAATAGTGATTATTTTTGGTATAGTAATTAATAATAGCAGTTTTTTTATTATGACAAATAATAATCCATATGGATCATCCTGCGAAAATAAAACAGAATCACAGTGCCGAGAAGCAGAAGCCTATTTTCGGAGCAGGTTCATGCGTTTTGTTGTTGTTTGTGTTATTTGATGATCCCTATATGGATCAATTCTGATAATAAAAAACGGCTAATATGTAATATTAATTTTTGAAAAAGCACAAGCTTTTATAATTTGTAAAAAATCGCCAAAATTAGGAATATAAAGGTTCCCCCACACCAACGCGAATTTTCGGTGGCGACGACGAAAACACCGAAAATTCGCGTTGGTGTGGGGGATCCTTAACTCAAAACTACTTTTGTCAGCTATTTTTTTATCTCTCTTTAACCAACTCATTGACATTTCGAACAATGAAGAAATTGTCAGCAATTGTAAGATGTTTTCAATTAAAACATCTGACAATGACCAATGAGTCTGACAATCTCTTAATCGACTGACAATGATAAAAATTGTGTGTTCAGACGATTGTAAGATACCTGACAATTTTTTGTTATGACGTTTTCGATTGGTCGATTAGAAGCCTTCTGAACCCCACAAAATGACAGTTCTTCTTCTCGATAGAAGAGAAAATACTTCTGGATTTGAATTCAGAATCGAAACCAGAAGCACTTACACTTAAGAATCGATAAAAGCGTTCGATTGGCATTTCTCT
This sequence comes from Epistrophe grossulariae, assembly GCA_929447395.1. Classification (NCBI taxonomy): domain Eukaryota; kingdom Metazoa; phylum Arthropoda; class Insecta; order Diptera; family Syrphidae; genus Epistrophe; species Epistrophe grossulariae. The sequence continues at coordinate 163,281,669 of OV839566.1, read as the reverse complement.
TCCGGATTACCAATCAAAAACGCCATTAGATTGTCGTCTGACAATGACATTTCTGACAATATTGTCAGACAAAATTGTGTGTTCAGACGATTGTAAGACATTTGAAACAGTTTTTTTACTGACAGATCTGACAATCGTCTGTACTTAGCTTAAGTTCGGTTGTTTTATTTCTTGTGCCCCGCTCAACTCTGATTTGCTACACTAACTTCAGTACCAATAAAGTCATAAACTTCAAATTTGGAATATTTGTTATGCTGAAAGTCATAAACTTCAAGTTCGGAATATTTGTTAGGCTGATCAAGCCTCTGACTGACTGACAGACCATCAAAATTATCGAAGCACTTCCCGACATCGCAGAATCTTGTAATTTTGCACAGCAGTAGGTTTCATGGGGGGGTGGTATCAACCCACTTTCTCAGAATTGCGATCAATTAAATGGAGCAATTCCGATTTCTGTAGAATAAGTACAACACTCACTAATGTATATCTTTCGAGATTATGACCTGGCAAAAAATAAAAATCTTTTCAAAGAGGAGTGAGATCAGAACAAAAACATAAATGTTAAAAAGTAAGCCAAGTTCTTCTATATAACCTGTGTGTAACAAATCAGCCGTGAAAAGTAGTGAGATCTAAAAGTATGCCAAGTTCTTATTTTTTGAAGGTTTAATATCAAATATTTAAAGTAAAGTAATATTACAACAACTCCAAATGATGAGACAAATTTATTATTTAATGACAAAAATTTCTTTTTTTTTAGATCAATAAATATATTATTCGTTGGAAGAAAAAAGTAACCAAAACCAAATAAGAAATTTCCAACAAAACATACTAAAATATCTTCAAAATATGACACATTTAGTATTGTCTATGTTACTGTTAAACACCGAAATTTTACTATCGGTAAAATTTAAATTTTTTCAGCAACATTGGTTCAATCTAGAAATACATTTTTAGCTAGTACGAGTACATCTCAATTGGGGAAAAGGGTTTTGGTTTAGGTATGGTATGCTATACGTATTAAAAATTCATTAGTTCTGTTAAAATGGGACAGTTTGTTTTTTTTTTTTAAACGGCGACAGTCAGTTGCTAATCCGTTACATAAATTAATTAATTAATTTAAAGTGAATTCTCAAAATTAAAAAAGTTGGGAAAAAAATCTTGTTTTTTTGTTAAAATATTGGAATATTGGGTTTCTATATTTTTGCTTGTTTTTTTTTATCTGGCAACGATGTCAAAATAAATTTAAAAAATCCAAATATCAAGTCTCAAGAACCCGTGCCGCTTTTGATACAAATTTAGAAAATAAGGACCACCTTTAACTACATTCATAATAAGTATGTACATAATATTATGTACAAAAATAGAAAGTCGTAGAAGTACAGTATTATTTTATTTAGTTTCATTGTTTTTTTTTTACAAAAGTTTATAAAATTTAAGCATTGCTAGTATTTGAAGGCTTATGAACTCCATCGTCAAGCAAAGGCTGTGTCAATTTTCTTGGCGGTGGAGATGGTTGGGCATCCCTCGTAGCTTCAGATGGATAAGCGAAGACGGCAAAAAAAGCGAGGAATATTCCAAACAAAACTGATAAATTCATGTTTCTTAATAAGTTGATTGATGTTTAACTTGCAAGAGTTGATTTATTATTAATGAATATTTTTAAAATGAAGCTGCTTTTATACTGCAATAGAGGCAGGTAGGTAGGTACCTATGTGATTTACATCGAATATTTATTGGAAATGCCAGGGTAACTACATTTCAATAATGAAGAAAGAATCTTATGAAAATGAAACCTTAAAAAAACCCCAATTTTGTTTTTATTAATATTATGTGTAAACAAAATTGGAGTGTCTGTAATTCGAGACCTTAAAAAAGTCCCATTTTGTTTACATTCATATTATATTGTATACCTAAATTAAATTGGTGTCTGTAATTTTGGAGAAAGGATTTTTTGAGCTCATATTCTTATGTGCATGCTATGAAAAACAATAGCCTATTTTCAAAGCTGAGGAACTGACAGATACAGGACTTTCCGATGTGCAGGATCTGGTTTTTGCCACTCAGACTTTATCTGCTTACTTGCTATTCGAATCGATCACTTTATTTAATTTGCTTGGAACGAGTTTTTGTCATCGCAAAGATCCCGTTCCCAACAAATTTAAAAGCCTGCAGGATGCAGATGCCAATATTATGTACTTTCAAGAAATTTCATTTACCTATTTCGAAATTAAATACAGACTAAATTTAACAAAGTTTTGAAAAAAATTTTTGTTCCCACAATCCTCATCTAAAAATAAAAGCTTCAAATGCAAACAAAAATATTGGTTTTGTTTTACTTCATTTAAATTATGTTAGGTACAGTTGATGATTTTTGTACCTACTTGCTAAAAATCATGATATTTCAAATATTGCGAAATATAACTTAACCTTTTTCGGTATAAAAATTACTTCTTGGAGTCTTTATCTGTATGTTTAGTGCCGTCAAAAGCAATTCTTTAGTTTCAGAGATTGGATCGGACAAATAGCCAAACTAGTGGGTATGTTTTTCTTAGCATCTAAATAACCACGATATAACCACAAAAATTCAATTATGATATTAAAAATCATTTGAATGTTTTATTCAGATATTCTCTGATGAAATTTCAAGTCATACATAATATGTACATATATCGGTAGTCCATACACACATGAAACAACCTATCACCTCTATTACGGTTGTCAATTATATCAATTGATACATTTTTAAAATCGATAATAAAAAACCCAACTTTTGATCATTGAGAATGGTGCAGACGTTGAAATTCCAAGAAAGTTGATACTTATAACGGAATAGTTGATCAAATTTTAAATAAATTAGTTTTAATGTACCTACCAAATTTCAATATTTAGCAACTATCGATAATTTGGGTGTATAAATTTCCACAAAAAACATTGATTTTGATAACTGCCACTGAGCTTCGTGTCTCATCTTAATCATCTTAAACTTGTTACGAATCCCGAAAAAAACTATCACAGATTTCATTGTAGTGGAAAATCTCATACAAATACAGTCATTACGAACAGATTATGTGATAATTTTCCGATAACGGTGGAATTCATGATAGGGCCGAATATATTTCTCCATACTCTTGCTCAAATTTAAAAACAAAGATAAAAATGTAGGTACTTTAAATAAAAATATTTTTGTTTAACTCAAAATAAATACAAAACAAATGAAATACTTGACGCAAACATGTTTACAAAAATCGCTGGGGATTCAACACTCTGTTTAAATAATGAATGAATATTCCAAAAATAGATAATTAACTTAACAGTGAAATCATCCCAATCCCAACTGGCAAACCAGCAAACCATCTAAGCAAAATGCGACTGCTTTGTAATTTATTGATAGCACAAAACAATAAATCAAACATTTTTTAAATTTAACAGCGTAGAATATATGTATTTGTTTATTTATTTTTTCATTGGAATAAGAAATTACCTGAGTGCAATTTAAAAAAAAAAAGATTTAAAATTAAGATAAACGAAGAACATAAATGTTTTATAAAAATATTTTAGAAACTTTGATTTGTTGTTCGTTCAGGCCAAGCTACTTGAAGATTTGTAGAAAAGACTGCGTTTTATGCGCTGGATGTTCGTTACTATGGAAGAATGGCAGCTTTTTTCAGTGCAGTAAGTGGTGCTTTTGTTAGCATTTTCATTCTCCCATTACTTGGACGAGACATTCTCAAGGAATTTCTTGTGACGTTCAATGGCTTCTTCGTGTTCCTTGATCTGCTGGTGATGAAATTCAGCCTGTTGGATCTGGTCGTTCTTCAATTTTTCAAGTTGCTGTCTTTGCTATATTTTAAATTTTGATAAAAATTTCTTTTCACCATTTTACTTTTAGAATTTCTTACTTTTTTGTAGAAGTATTCTTCTTCCCTGGCCGCTTCTAATTTGCCAAATGCTCCTCCAGCTTCACGGATAGCTCCACCACCACCACCTCCCTTCCCAGCACCGCTTCCAAGGTCACCCAGTTGCGACATTTTTGCAAACCTATAAACATGATAATTACAATTAATATTTAACTGGAAAATTCTCCAACATATTTTATTGCGTAATCTCTATCCATCGGTGTATGGTGGTAATTGAAAAAAACACAAAATATCACTTTGGTGGATATACCTTATCGGTAATTATTTTCTACAGTAATGAGGTTTTGGTGTGCTTTGGGGTACTTACTGCATGTAAATGGGAACAAAGCGAGATGTGCTACGATTAAATGCAATCATGTTTATTTAATTCTGTTGATGATTAATCTGTTGAAGAAAATAAACAAACAGAAGTGATGATGAGTTGCCGATTTCTGGCAAAGAAATATATAACATTAGTTTTTTTTTTTAATGTTGTGAAATATGTAAAACCATTTCTTTTTTCAAAGAACACACCCACCTTCTTCGAGTCGAGAACTTGAGACGTATTAAAAGTGAAAATGAAAATTACAAATTGTTGGCCTTGGTTTTGAACTTCTTTATCGGCAAGATGCCGGTTTCGTTCGTTTTTCGTTGTGATTTGACGTTTCAGTAAAATTCAACAAAACTGGTAATGTAGAGCAAAAAGGAAAGACTGCTTTTAGACGCTGCAAATACTCACTGCAATTTTAAGCACGTTGGCGAAAGGAGATCAAAAGAGAAACGAAGCTTAAAAATTGCAGTTATCTAAAAGTAGTGACCGCTTTTAAACGATCATATAATTGGTTTCAATTTTCATAGTTTCGCGACTAATTCCATCGATGCGAGATTTACAGCACGGGTACAGATCATGTGGATAATAAAACAGGGCAACGACTTCTGGGATTTAGCTAAGCCTGTTGGAGATTGGCAGTGGGTTAAATTTGTACCATGACGTTCAAGAACTCTGCTGTAATCACCGAACGCTCATAACTTAAAAGCTTCATAAATCTATTCACTAACGGCCATAATATTCACTCGATTCATCCAGATTAAAACTTAAATCCAGATGTAAATTATACAAATTCAATGTAAATATCCGGATTTAAGTTTGAATCTGGATGTATCGTGAATATGGAGGTAAGCAATAATAGTGAATATTTTGTTCGCTTAAAATCTTATGAGTGCTCCCGACTACTCATAAAAATTATGAACTACGAACTACGAAAAATACTTATGAGTGTTTGGTGAATAACACAAAATATTATTTGAGTCATGTCATGAGCTTCATAAACTTAAGATACGTTTATGACCGCTTGGTGAATACTGTCCTAAATAAAGCCCGCATCGCACGACGCTTGTTTTCCTGCATTGTTTTGTAACATTGAAATCTAGCAGCGCTTCTATCAAGAGAGCCATTAGTGACGCCATTTTCCAGCTCAATAGCCAGCACGAAAGCCAGCAAGCATTTCTAGCAAGAAAACAAGCGTCGTGTGATGCGGGCTTAACGTTTACCAACCAAAATCGGCTGCTTAGCTAGTCGATTTATTGGATTTCTTGATAAAAATTTTGGATACACGTTCAATGATTTACCAGTTGCAAAAATCCTGCAGCTGTGAACAACCTGGTCCTACATGAAAATTGTTCAGCACCGACCCCGTTTTTTTCTTCCAATTCCCACGTGATTCCCTGGATTAGAAACAAATACATCTTCACCGGTTCATGTTAAAAAAAAAAAACACCCTGTCAAAATTTATTTAAGTAGCTGTCATCTGTCAGGTCTCGATTCAGATTTGAAAAAAAAAATCTCCACAATTCTGAATTCATATAAACAAAACAGATTTTTGAAATAAGAGTCCCCAAAAGTTTTTTTCTGAAACAAACCATTAATAAACTTTCATTTAGTTAAATTAAAAGCCAAAGTAATATTATGTTTCCATTAAGCTCACAAAAAAAGTACTGGACATTTACAAACGAACAAGATCTAAATGATAGGCGGATAGACCAAAATCGAAAGTTCATCAAAACTCACGGAGCCGCTTTGAGTGTTCGTCAAAATCCTTTAGAATGAAAACAAAAAATGTGCTAAAAACAAATTGTTAATTATTGCAGGAAGAACAACAAGAAGCTTACTTTCTGTCACCAGCTGAGGAGCGACTTTTGCTCAAGCAATATGAATTACATTTAAAAGACTTCTGTCGACGATTTGAGCCGCCAATGCCAAAATGCATTGTTGGAACAGCGTTTCATTACTTCAAACGATTCTACCTCAAAAACTCACCAATGGACTTTCATCCCAAAGAGATTTTGTAAGTTTTGACTCGGTCTCGAAAATTTCATTTAAACTATATCTTTTTTTTTCAGAGCCACTTGTGTCTATTTGTCGTGCAAAGTTGAGGAATTTAACGTCTCCATCGGTCAATTCGTTGGTAATATAAAAGGTGATCGTGTAAAAGCCATGGACATAATTCTCTCGAATGAATTACTTCTAATGCAACAACTTAACTACTATCTTACCATTCACAATCCATATCGACCAATTGAAGGATTCCTCATCGACATTAAGGTAGATGTAAAAATATTGATTCTTTTTATTATTTTATCAAAGCCTTTCCTTGCTTATGTAGACTCGTTGTTCAATGAACAACCCAGAACGTCTTCGGCCAGGAATTGATGAGTTCATTGAGAAAACTTTCCTAACCGACGCTTGCTTGTTGTATGCACCCTCGCAAATCGCATTAGCAGCAGTTCTCCATGCGGCAAGCAAGGAGCAAGAGAACTTGGACAATTATGTAACAGAAAGCCTCTTCTATTCAGCCAAAGATAAACTTCCCACGCTTATTGAAGCTGTTCGAAGTAAGATTATTTCTACTTATTTACTTTTGAACCTTTATTGATTTTTGTTTTTCTCAAGAAATACGTTACATGGTGAAAACTATTGAAGTACCTCCAAAGGATCGAGTTAAATTAATCGAAAAGAAATTAGACAAATGTCGAAACCAAGAAAACAATCCAGATAGTCAAATGTTAGTATAAGTTGTTTCTCACCTCTATCAATCGCTGATTTAACTTAATTTTTTTCTTTTAATTTGAAAAACAGATACAAACAACGAATGAAAATGATGATGGAAGACGAACTTGATGGGCCGGATACGTCATATAATGTAGCAGATTCTAGCGCCGATGTCTCAATGCTCAACATGAGTCAGTAACCATAATTCGGCTTGATTATACATAAATATAAATAATTGTTTTAGTTAAAAAGAAATAAAAGTTTATAGCCAATGCATGGCTTATTCTTAAGCTATTTGCTTAGTTTTTATTCTTGTAAAAATATAGCTGCATATGAGTTTTTAATACTAATAACAATAATTAAATTTTAGTTAAGAGAGACAAAAGGTTCAAAAGTCGATTTAAAGTTGAGCAAGTAATCTTAGTTTTACTCAAGCGCCAACAACAATTTTGTTTTGTTAAATCGACAAATGTAAATGGGGTGATTGTGCTCAAATTAAACTTTGTTTTTATTCTAAGTAAAGCAATTTATAAATTATAATATAATAACAATACTAGAATAACAATAAATCGTACGTTGTATTTATTGACAATTATTTACAAGTTATTCTATTTGATAAAATATTCTTTGACACACGTCACTATTCGTATACATAAAAAGCTTCTTTTACAGCTCAAAAATACTTTACATAATTACATTAATATTTTTCCACCGCAAAAGTTACTGGGTTTTGCATCACAGTTTGTCCTGTTGATTGTATTACCAATTTTGGAATACTCATAACTAATCGTACAGTCGATGGTGGGATTTGAATTTCCGAAGCACCATTCATCACAATTGCATTGTTACTATTTTCTACACAAAAAAAAGAAGAAATCCTCAGTCAATAAAATACAACTTTTTTTTACAATTTAATACTAACCAGCAGGACAACAGTTTTGATGTTTAGCAAGGTCCAGCCTTAGTTGTTTAATTACTTCTTTTAATTGTGCATTTTCAGTTGCTAAGTCAGCGTTCTTTTTTCTCAAATCTACATGTTCTTTTTTTATTTTATTACGATATCGTTCAGCTGCAGCTCGCCTCCTCACCAAACAGTCATCATCAAAATTGTGTTTAGGTTTGCTTTTTTTTTGTGGCGATGAAATTTGGGAGTTGCTCTCAGACAGAGTTCTTTTAGAATTCAAACTTAAAATAGCTTTGAGTCTTTCTTTTATGGGCAGAGCTGAGGATGGAGAAGATTTGGCAGTACTTGTCTCTGTACTTGTCTTTGGAAGAATGAACGGCTTAACTGTTTGCACTGGAATTGTACTAATTACTGGTGTTGGAAAATTTAGAGTGATAAGTTGCGGCTGTATCAATTGTATTGTAGTTTGAGGTTTTTTGATCTGTTTAGGTAGGATCATGGGAAGTGTTTTACTTCCCTTCGGAGGTTCTGATATGGCTTGTAAATTCGACAAGTTGGTGGGAGTTGCTACTGTTTTTACAGAAGGAGTTATAGGCAGTCGCTGACATGGAATCCCACTTTCAGTGTTTTCAGTCACGGGAAACACTTGTGGAGTATGCAGTGAATCGTCGGAAGACGAACTTATTTCGTTTTGAGCATCAGATGCGGAAAGTAATTGGTTTTTCTGTTCAACAGCTCTTCGAAAAGTTTCATCGAAAGGATTTACATGTCGAAGGTCATCGAATAAACCAACTTCTTCGCAATTTTTTATTAGTCGAGTTGGTGTTGGCGTTTGATCAGCTTTAGGTGAAAACAATTGAAAGTTAATAGAAATTGATAGTTATGTAAACAATCTACTTACCAACAAAAATATTTGCAGACTTTTGCTCCAAACCTAGATTTAAGATCATTTCATGTTTTTTCTCATGCACTTGTAAATGGTCTTCATTGGTGAAAGCTAAACCACAACCACTTGCCTTACAGGCGAATGGTTTTGGAGTAGATAAATTATCCATAGTATCTCACAAAGTTAAATTACTTGTTTTTTGTTTAGATAAAAACTAATTAAAACGCCAATTTCTATGAAAACCATGATACGAAAGGAATAAAATACGAAATTACTTTCGTTATCAACAAAAATAAAATACAAAACGTCAAAACAAAAAATCTATAAAAGTGATGCCAAAAGCCTAAATCTTTGATCAGATGATGCGTTCCTTTTTTCAAATGATAAACTACAATGGAACAAAAATGTAAATGCCTGGTTAAAAAAATGACATCCCTTCTACACGGAGACAATTTATTTATTTCCTACAACTTTCAGCTTTTAGGAGAGAAGAGCTCAAAGTTAGGCGGGGGGAGCGAACAAAATCGACCCAGTAAGAGAATTTGTTGTTTTAGTCCGCTACTGAACTAATAGCTAGTAGCAGAGAGAAGGAACTAATAGAGAGAGTCAAATTCGACGGTGGCTCTCTTTTAGCCTACAAGCTACGATGTTGCGACTTGCGCACCATCTTGCATATGTATAATTATTAACTCCTTATAAAAAAAAAGGGGGACAAACACATATGCAAGAAGATGTGCATACTCACCACCTTTGTTTTTGTTTTGCACTGCCCGGGGTGAAAACATGTACACACCGATAGGAATTCAACACGTTATAAAAAATGTAAACAAAAGGTTTCGAGGGGACGGAGACGAGGAAATTTGACTCTCTCTATTAGTTCTTTCTCTCTGCTAGTAGCTGCTATGCCATAAACACCTTTTATACTTTAATAACCATCATATATAATAAAATTACAAACATGAAATTTTTGGTATACCTACACTTTGTAAGGTCTGTAGGAGATTTAGTTATCAGTTGGGAAGGATTTATCCCCAGATATTGAACAACAAACAAGAAGAACAAAAGTCATGTGTTAAGTGAACACAGTTAACCGTTTTTGAATTTTCTGTATGTAGTTCTTTATTTTTATATTTTTAAGGGGTGGTTTTAGAAGTCTAAAGGTTCCCCCAAACCAACGCGAATTTTCGGTGGCGACTTTAACTTTTGTTAACTTTATGCTTATAATTTAAACCCTTAAACCTTGTTCCAATTGAAAATATTGTCTACAAACTACCTATCTAAGCTAGAAGTATAAACTGTCTTAATCTTCGGATGACAACAGGGGTGCTCCACCACCCCAGGCAAGTTTATTTTGTTTTAGCTTGAGTTATCTTTCTACCTTTCTATGCATTTGTCATTTAATATTTAAGGTATGATTTACTGATGAGCAGTAGCCGCGCTATATGCTTTGGTTTGTTAAGAAGAAGGCATAACGTGAGCACTGGGGTTACAGAGCACCCCATGTTGTCTGTTATGTATCCGAATTTTTTTTTTAAGAAAAATGGGTGCATTATGACACCCACCTAAGTCAAATGAAGAGGAGCCTCCCTGATTTACAGAAGTATTTAAGATGTGTATATTGTCCGTGAAAACAAAACCAAAACGCAAGGTATCATGTCTAAAATGTAATTGTCCTATATATCCTGAAAAAATGGATCAATCGTCTTTAACCAATTTTATTTCCTTAAGCCCGTATGACACTACATTTTTTCTTCATTTTTAACTCATTAAATCATACTAAAGTGTCAGCCAAGAGTAAAAAGGAAACATGTTGTTCTTATGAAAGAAAAGCACATATTTGGGAAAAAAAATAATATGAATTGTCAACATTTTTTAAAAATCCTTTTCTTGTTTTCTCTTCTAATGATGCAATATTTGATTAATTTATATTGACGGACACAAAACTATATCCGATTGAATTTTGTCCGAAATGTTTATTAATAATTTGTTTTATAATGTTTTTTGAAATATGTTTTAATTTTCAATTCTGAACTGTCAAAAAAAAAGCTGCTAGAAGCTGAAAAATGTAAATCGAATCATATTTTTAATACATTTTTTCAGACATTTCACATTTTTTCTGACATTCCACATTTTTTTGTAACATTTTCAATAATGAATCCTTCGTGCTGCTTTAGTTTCATTTTCAATGAATTAAAAATGAATTAAAAATGAGAAAAAAATGTAGTATCATACGGGCTTTATATAATTTTTTTTTTAATGAATTTTCTATTTTCTGTTTTTATTAAAATCTATGAAGTGTTACGTTTCACTAAATCTTTTTTTTATCCTTGAAAGTATTTTTTTTTATTAAATCCTTGCTGGGGTGTTATATCACCCCTGTCGTTGTGTATGTAATTTTAAAAGTGTTGTTATCGGAAGGCTAAAACCAAATAACAGTTTGTACGCGATTATTAGTAAAAATGTAAGACCCGTAACAATGAAAAGCTTCAGATTTTCTGCCTTTCAATGTTTGAATTTCAAAAATAAGCTTTATCAAAACATCTTATGAATTCAACGTACATAGCTCTCCAATAGTTTGAATTGAAACTTATAGGTATATATGTAAAAGCGTCAGCACAAATTTCGCGAAACAAGGATCTATTTTTTTAAATTCTATTTTTAATATATAAAATTTGAAACAACAAGTGAAAAAGCTTCACCTTTAAAACATGCGCTGTTCGTTTAACAAAATATTTGCACTCTCTGTTGTTGTCAAACATTCTTTTCGCCAAAAACGCACATGTAAAAAGCTTAGAGATTTTTTAACAATCATTCAGATTCTTTGCCGCCTGTTCTTTGTTTGTACACAAAGTACATATCAACCACCTAGAAAACTACCCTTAAAAGCCACAACAATCACATTTCCCACTTCTCACATGTATACTTTCGACTTTTCAAGTTTTGTCAATTTGTGCGCGAAAGACAACTTTTATCGTAAAGCTTTTTTGCTTCTGAATTTCCAACTTTAATTGAGCTCCTTGGTAGGTACACCACGCAGTCAGTCTTCTTTTAATTCTCCACCCTGAAGGAATTCCAATATTTTGACACTGCTTCACAGTATTTGCAAAATCCTCCTTCATATGTGTATACTTCCATTGAAAAAAAAACACAGAAAAACATCAAAATACCCTAATTAAAATAGCAATATTAATAAAAATAAAACGAATTTAAAGAAAAATATTCTTATGTGGCTGACGAAAATATCAGAGTGAATTAAACAAAGTATCGGTATTCCTTCTAATTTATGTGCTTTTGTGATTTTTGTCACGATTTTTTTTTGTTCACCACAGTGAAATTTAAAAATATTGTGTTCTTTTCTATTTCTCTTTATGAATTTTGTATTATAAAAAGGAAATTAGAAAATTGTTTTAATTAAATTTGTGCCGATTAAGTGTTCTTGTAATCTATATAACTTTCCTAATACACATCTTTCTAAGCTACTCAACACCGCATTGCAGATAAACATAAAATTCCCGTCAATTTGTAGCACCCTCATCTTTAAATGTTGCCAAAACAAAATTACGTTAAATCATCTCATTAAATTCCACCGAAAATTACTGTTGCTTTGGATTGTCCTCTTATCTTGCTTAATATTTAATTTGGTCATAATGCGAATTTTAAAGTGCGTACCTGTTCTAATTTACGGAAGGAAGATCAAAAGTACCTTTTTATATATTACATATATATTTTCCGGTGTGATTGTGTTGACATTTTGTTTTCGCGAAAAAATTTCATAGAAAAATAAAATAAGTAAATCGATTTATGTGTATTGTGCATGATGCACCAAAACCTTGTATAGGGGAAAAGAAGCAGAAGGTTGGACGAGCGCTTTTGCTTAGCACGAGTGTTGTGCAAGACTTCATTTAGGTCAACAGAACACACGTCGTCGCCGCCGCCGTCACCATCACCACCACCATCACCGTTGTCATTGTCTCTGGTTGATGCCAGCACTTTCACATAGCACTACAATTATGGCTACCGGAAAGATACGATGTTTGTCTTATTGCTCAAGGACTCCTGTGAGATTTTGTATTGCTCCTAGTTTATAAATTCTAAACTCTTCTCTTACATTTCAATATATAATGAACATTAAAAAAATCTATAATTTTTCTAATAGTACCTTCTTTAATTCTTTACATACGAGGGCATACATACATACACACATAGCGACTCTTTAAAAAAAAGTAGGTCCTTGCATCCTATATTCCTTGTGTTTACAATTTGTGCCTTTAAACTCTGGCAGCACCAGTAGGTTAAGAATTCAAGGACGTTAGAGAAATTTTGCTAGGTGTGTCAGATTTTATTTTGGCAACAAAAAAGTACGCATACGCCACCCCATTCATTCGATGAAATTAAATCAACTTAAAGGAAAACCAATTTATTTTTGTATACTCATGCGGTGACTTAGTGTAATAATTATGCACATATTTTTATTATTTATGTATTATATGAAACTTTCCAACCGTGAAATTAAGTGTAGTTTAATCTTTATTCAAGTTTTAAATTCCATATTTTAAGACCATGTCAAAAATAGAATTATGTAATTTTATAAAAACAATGTTACTGCTTTCTATGACGTGAATAACTTCTTCGTTATATATGTTCACAAATGTGATCCTGAAGGGTTCTTGATATGCGCGTAGTTAAGGGGAGCAAAGGGGGGCGGATCCCCCTTTGGAAAACTCATTGCCCCCTTAGAAAATAAAAAGTATTAAACTTGTATTTTGGTTCATACTGACATCTCGATAGAGTGTTGACAAACAATAAAAAATTACCAAACATATTCAGTATGAAGATAGCAACATTGATATTTTCCCCACATGTTGTTTTTTACCAGCTGGCCGTGGTTTTTTTTTTTGCAAGGGATTTGCACCGTGGAGTTTTTTTTATTATTATCTAGCAGATTTAAACAATTCTTATGATACAAAATAACGGTACCTATAAAACAGGTGCTTAAAAACCGTTAAGGGAATTTTTTCGCAAACGACTCCTGCGATTTTGATAAAAAAATTTATGTGAGCTAATAGAAAACCGACCAATCATATTATTAAAAGAAGTTTTATTTATCTATTATTAACTTATCTTTAATTGTGTTCCGGCTATTACATTAAATTTGTTGAACCCATTTTAATTATGTTTTTACGCAAAAACTTTTAATAAATTTAAATAATATTTAATATCAAATAAAAAAAAAAGATAATTTCGAATTTTAAAAAAATCTGATTATTTTTTTGAAAAGTTGATATTTAGGAAATCGGAAGATGATTTTTTATAAAAATTCATTTTTTACTCCGCAATAATAAATACTAAAAATTGGCGTACCAATTTTTTTTTTTCTGAAAAATTTTATATATAATTTTTTTTTAATGAACCGCTCCAACGATTAATTTTTTTCTTCTATCAGATGAATATTGACTTTAGGCCCCACCCACGGAATGTAAGACAATAATATTGGGATATGAAAAGTGAAGATCTATCTAAAAATACCAGTGAATTTTTTCTATCATTCACAACCAAAATTTGCCGGTCTAAGAATTTTTAAAATATTAAGACTTTAAAACCACAGTGTGATCATACATAAGAGCAAGTTCGATTGGCCCACTTGTGTATTTTATTAATTTAGCTCTATCGTCATTTTTTCGACTTTACTGCAAAGTTGAGTGTGGTATCACGTCGTATGAGAGTGAATTAAGTCATTTTTATTTTCGCTGTCGAGTGTCGACTATATCCATTTAGACACAAAATATAAATTTAAGTCAAATGGGACATAGTTATTAGAGAATTTTTATTACCGAAAACTTGCTGAGTCCACATGTCAAATTAGCTAGTTTGAAAATTACTGAACTTTATCGTTTGACAAAAGCTCTATATATCAAACCTATTGATTTTAAGTACATATTTGTGAGTGCTTTTAATAATTAAAAATTTAAAACTTATCGTGGTATATCAACTCGATGGCTGCCCCCTTAGACAAAATCTCTAACTACGCGAATGGTTCTTGATTATTCCCGATAAAGAATCGACTTTTATCTTTATGACATCTTTTCCAAATAAGACTATAAGGTATACCTACATATTTTATGAATTACGTTTGTGTGATTTCCTTTAATCATAGTGCATATTGTTTATAGCTCCATGGGGGGTTCGAACCCAACTTTTTAATTAACTTTGGAAAAATGGGTATTAAACTCAGTTTTAACATCAAATTATTTTTTAAAAATGATTTTTGTATGAATTATATTAATTTTCACCTCAAAGACGTATATGTATAAGAATTAATATATGACCCCGATCCTATCTTAATTAAAATAAGTGGTAAAGGCCGCTTAATAAGTTACTTGAAAGTTTTTCACGTGTAAAACGCAATACACAAAAAACATTTATGACTACCTAGTTATCGGGCTCGTTCCATTAATATACATATGTTTATATATACATAAATAAAGTTCAGTTTATTTTCCGTAAAAATATAATCTATCGTATTTTAACTGCAAGCTTCAAAACAAAAAAACAATATTTTAAATAGAATACCAAATTAAAAATCTTATACCTGAATCCATATTCTTTAACTACGTTGCTAGTATACGATACATACTTATACAAACTTATTCGTTATTATTAAGTCGTAACATAAAAAAAAGCAAAAAGTTATATACATACATATATACTGCTCACTGCTCAGTCTGCCATGATAAAGCTCACTGTCGTAATTCTGAAATTAGCCTACAATGACCACAAAAAATTGGACTTTTCTTATATCACAGCCTCAATGTCGCTAATTGTCAACAGAAATAGCAATATGCGTGTAAAATATGTGGGAGTGTGTTTTAATCTGAATTACCATTATAGGATAGACGGAATGTCTAGAAAGAATCGGGAGGGGAAAGATTAATATAAAATAAACAAATTTTAATTTATAAATATGATTTGAACTTCAAAATAAACAGAAAGGCGGAGAGAGTGTTGTGTAATCATACACAACAAAACAGCGGATTTAAATGCTTAAGTCAAGTGGTATGGCCATTAGTCCAATCAAATATTGTGAGTAGGCAGTGATAAATGTCTAACATAACGTTCGACATTCAACTGCGTTGCTTGGCATCATATTTCTTCGATAATATAATGCATCTACATCCTTTCAGTTTTTGGTTTTTGTTTTGATTACCAATATGTATGTGGTAATGGCACATTGTATAGTTAGTGGTTGATTTTGATCATACCAAATCAGAGATTTAGGTTGGATCCCCACTCTAGGCAACATGAGGGATTTCATGAATCATGACACAATAAATACCTTATTCTAAATTTAGAGTGCCAACAAAATTATTTCCTATTCTATTCCTTGTATAACTAGTACCGTGCAATTCAGAGTACATTTGAAAGACTTAAGACCTACGAAATTCATACATAATAATATATAATATGTATGTACACAATATGTACCTACATATATTATATTATTATAATACGAATATCCGTTATTTTTTTCTTCCGAAATTGAATTAAGAGTAAATAAAGTTCAATTTGAAATAATGGGAAAATAAGATTTAAATTAGCAAATCCAAAGGAAAATTTTAATAAGGATTTAGCTTGTACAAATTTAAATTTTTCCGCATATATGATATGGCTTTGACAAGCAAATAGGTACATCGATGAAAGAATTTTCTTAGAATAAGCAACCCTTATATAGCCCTTTAATTTACCTTAACGAAATATACTGAAGGACTAGAAAGAATAATGAATGGATAATCTAAGATAATCGTTTGATATTGAATATATGTATTCGGTCATGAATGTAACCGGAAATTGTCAGCAGTTTTGTAATTTTTCTACCTTAAGATACCAATCAGTATTCACATATTCAATAGCCGCAATGTTATATACCATACTTAGGTAATTTCTATAAATATCAAACATGGATGTATAGAAAGGTGGTTTGATGACGGGTGCACTCAATGAAGTTTACGCAAAACAGCGATTCTAAAGTTTGTTGTGAAAAAAAATACTTTTGATCGTACTAATCTTTATTGTAATTTTAAAAATAAAAATATTTTCAAACCCTTTATCCAGAAAGTTTCTTTACTCAATCAGTTATTATTTATGGAGAAAAAGATTTAGATTGCATATTTCATATAATTCGGATACTGTATAAGAATACCCTGCAGCATGCATCTGCATACATTTGTATATGAAGTCAAAACTTAAATTCCAACAAAATTAAATTTTAATCTTTCAATATAGGCGCGTACAGATATAAATGAACTAAAATATTCAAATTTATAATTGCACCTATTTAATTATATCAGTAATAATGCATACAGAACTGCATCTGTATTCTTTTTGATGTCTTTTAATAGGTGTATGTAATTGATCACATGCGAAATTTCTGCCAGGGACAAAGTAGGTGCCTATACTATATTCTTGTATATGTGAAATTTGTTACTCTCAAATCCATTTTTTGTAAATACACCAGATTGAAAGATGTTTCCAAACTATCTACCTATATCGTTGCAATATCACCCTTTTAGACATATGTATAAGATATCACCAGTTTACCAACTTACAGATATCACATGGCTTCGACAATTTCTTTATCTTACCAGAATATTTAAAAGGATTTTTGTAGATATAAATGCATTATATGTATGTATGTACATAAATGTACATATGTATGTACATAATATATATACAAATAAGCAGTTTTAAATAAAGTCTAATCTGTTTCTTCGTTGAATTGGCAAAACTAAAGCGACAGTAATGGCGTTTTCGATCGGTCGTCCAGAAATTCTTCAGAAAATGAGAGTTGCGTTGTGATAAAATTATGAATTTACAAAAACTTCGGAATCGGTGAAATTTTGTTCGACTGTTCTATAAATTATGGCGAAATGTCTTTCGGATTACCAATCGAAAAGGTCATACATTTCCGTGTTCGTATACCTCATGCACATATCTGTCATCCTCATATTAAGTCTTTTCATTTTACATAATATAGACCGTTTATACATATATTTTAATTAAAGTTTTTTTTTATTTTGTAGAAAAACAAAAAAAACAAGTAACTGTTTTAAAAATAATACATAGTGTATGTACATAAATATTATTTTAGTGTTTAAAATAGTTCTTTGATGTCTTAATGCGTTCTAACATATGCAAATTCATATACATACATGCCTACTAAAAAAAACCAATGATAAACCTCAGAAAGTATAAAAGAGGATAAAATAATGCATTTGCTTTAGCAAAGATGTTATCAAATACACTTTCTTCACTTTGCGCAGTCCTACCGCAATAAATAAAAAAAACAACAATACAAAACCATCGATTTCTTACTATATTCGTTTAACCTCGATAAGCGATTGTAAGAGCTCCTGCTGGCACGCATCATAAAGTGGGAGGAGAAAAATCAATACTAAGAGTGGACATCTGGCAAAGCGGGAAATATAATAAACACAATCACACCCCAATTGACAACAACAAATCGGACTATTTGAACTGTATTCGGAGGAAACGAAAGTTAACACTAAACCATTCAAATTCCTTTTTTCACAATGGCCCTTCTAAAACTAGGCCTATGTGACTATTTAACTTCAAAATGGATTTTTATGATAGCAGGTAAGTTTAAATGTTTCATATCAAAACTTTTACATACATAATTTATTTTAAGATTTTCGGTTAATATACATTTTATAAAAAATTATCAAGATTAATTTTACAGGAAAATCGAAGGTATGGCCACTTAAAATGTGGTTTTGATTTTGGGAATTTTTGTTTATTTAATTCTTAAACTTTTTTCTATATAAACATATAAAGTTTAAGTTTAAAATTATTTGATAATGAATTTGCATTCTTCATAGATGATGGTTGTAATAGCTTTTGTCATTGGTCTAGCATTTTAATTTTAGATATCGATATGATGAACAATTTAAATTTATTTTCAAATATACGAAATATGTATAGGTATACATTCTTGCATTCAAACATAACATATATATCGATGGGTAGGTGAACTGGACGTACAGATAGAAAACACATAAGCTAGAGTAATGTGCACTTTTAAAAAGTGTCACCCGGTCAAAACTGGAAGAAATTAATTTTTTTATTTTTCTATTAAATACTGGATGATTTCGTTTTAACTTAAACCGTTTTTATTTTGAATGGTGTCAATTGAAACTTTATACTAATTTTGTTTTTCATTCACCTCTCGCATTTGTTAAATGTTTTAATGAATCGAAGAGTTTTGAGGTCGGATTTGAATTCGGTTTTTTAAAAGCATAGTGTAATTGAGAAAGAAAGAAAAAAAGCCAAAAAATCACTCTTAAAGCACGCAGCTTTGGCTCATAACTTATTGCAACAATCATCGTACGATCGGAATAAGCATAGGAATTGGATAAGATATGGGCTTTAAAAAAGTGGCGCCCAACCATAATTGGAAGACAGTTAAATTATTCATTAAATGTTTGTTGTTTATAATATTGCAGTATTAACACATAATATTCAGACATATTAAAATACAGATCTTTAAACTATTTGTTTATTTAATAGAAAGCAAAAAATACATCTCATTCTTTTTGTTAAATAAAAATCCAATATAGCCTTACAAGCTACAAAAACACAAATTAACATATGAAGCAATCAAGATTGTATCTAACTTCTTAACCAAATAAACAAATTAAATTAGCATTGAATGTTTTGATCTTCTTCGCTGTCCTTTTAGTGACAGTTTTATGGGAATCTTTGAAAGAGAATTGAGAACTTGAAACCACAATATTATGCTATTTAAAGAAACATTAATTGAGGTCTGTCCCATTCACAAAAGTTTGGTACTGCTCTTAAGTATACAGTTTACAGTCAGAGAGTGTGTAGTGCTTAGGTGTAATAAAAAGGTCGAATTATAGGAAATCATATTATGTAACCCCCAACCTAGAGAACTCTAAAAAAATTTTTTGTTTTCAATGGAGAAAACATATGAGATATAATTTATAATGAACGTGACATTGAAATTTTTGTAAAACTTATGGGGTTAGTGGGAGTTATATATGTCTTGTCTATCAATTATGTCAGCTTGTGTATCTTAAGATATTTATTTTTAGTTTGTTGTCTATTTATATATTTAAAAATAATATGCTTAAATAAATATGACATAAACGAACGAGAGAAAAATGTGAAAAGTATAAATCTTTTGATGATTATCGAAAATTAAATGATATGATATTTTGTTTTCTAAACAAAATTCTAATAAATGTGCATATCTTCTTGTGATGACTATGTACTTCGAATACTCTGAACTAATTAACGACTGATGAAACTAAAAAAATGCAAATAAATATTAATTAAATGTTTTTCTTTTACATTTACATATATAGGTATATTTACGTCATTATCATTCCGAAATTTTGTTTAAGTGTAACATCCGTAATAGATATGCTTATAATAAAATATTACAAATGCCACTTAATAGACTGGAAAAATGTATATTTTTTTTTGAAAATATATATTTGTTTGTAAACACGATATACAATAAGTTCTAATTAGATTGATTGGCACAATTTATAAATATGTGTGTAGGAACCATTTTAGGCTACACAATCTGGAATAGTATGTTAGAACGACAGTTGAGTTACACAATACTATAATCTATTATTCAATTTAAGTTATGAGTTTGTTCATAGGAAATGATATTAAATTGAAAAAGTCATTCGTCAAGTTTGGAACTTATTCAAACACTTGAGTGTCTAGTGTATAGTTACAGGATGGCCATTTATTTAAATATATTCATATCTGTATTTGAAAATGATTCTTGACTGCATAATGACCAACTCCGTTGCATATCAATGACTTAAAAATACTTTTTACGAAACTCAGATGATATCTCACTGAGAAACTGGTGCTTATTATTTTATAATGCTAAGTATTTTAATGCACGCTTTTTTGAGTAGGTACACTTAACACTGAGTTATAATATTATTAGACCTTCGGGCCAGAGACTTCTTAAGTTCAATGTTACATTTATGAATTTTTGAAAAGGAAAATCTTCTTGTTGCATCGCTGAAATTAAAAGATAACCAAATTCGATATGACAATAAATATTGTACCTAATTCCAAATATTAAAATCTTATTTTCTAAAAGAAAAAAAATTTATGATTTATGACCATTCTTGAACAAATTTTTGGCAAATACAATTCTCTTTGAAAACATAGGAAACAAATGAATAATGAAAAATTGTATTTATAAAAACGCTGTAAAATTGTTTCTATAGGAATCAATATAGGTACATAATATCAAAATATACATTTTTTGAACGCAAAGTACGCGTTTAGATAATATCTTCTTTAAATTAATATAAAACCATACATTACTTTTGGGTTTATGGTAATATTATTCATAAATTCAAAACTAAGATCTATACTTTTAACGAAAGTTTATTGCACATTGTTCACCCTGCTTATTTTCAGGAATTCAAAAGTCAAATTAAAATGAAATATAAGAAGCACGACACATTCTTCAAAGATTTTATTCCGCTAGCTCTTAAGAAGTAATTTTGAACAATAAAAGTAGTTGAGAATAATTAAAATACAATATTTTTTTATTTGAATTTTCAGTCACTCAAACTGTTATTTTATTTTGTAACCTTTTACAACAGCTATTTACAACCAAGGTCTTACATATATAAGCTTATATTATTTCTTTGTTTCAATATTTTTTTTTGTTAAATAATTAAAGTGTTAGAATTATTTTTTGTTCAATAGCATCAAATCTGAAAAATAATATATTTCACCATGATCATTCTAATTAAAATCATTTTTTTTATTTCGTTTAATTCGTATGTATGTTTCAAAAATAACAAAAAAAAGTTATTACGCTGATAATGAAATTTTCTGCGGCAGATAATTGTTTTCCATGTAAGTTTTATTTTTGATTTTTTTGGTTAAATACGAAAGTTTCAAAATATTTATTTATTATTTTCAAAAAAGGTATATAGGTAAAAAGTTCAGTAATGTATTTTGTGCAAGAAAATCAATTCTTCTTTTTTATAAATTTTTACTTTGAATTGTATTTCTTAAAATTTAGTAATTTTTGTCTTGTTACAAAAAAAACTTAAAGTATACTCCTTCATGCGTATTACCTTTAAACTTTTGAAAATAGTCTCTTCCGCACTCTTAAAAAAGCTCCATGAGATAATAGAAATGTACCAACTTTGTTTTGGATTTTAAATTATTAAATGTTTCAAACAATAAAAAAACTAAACATTAATAAAATTTAAGAATAAATGTTTTTTTATTGTTTAAAACAATTTTAGTATATTTGAGTAATTTATTTATTTTTTTTTATTGTAACTAACAATTTAATTTTTTGTCGATTAACTATGTTTGAATTTTCCTACTTTTATAATTTTGTTTGGTTTTTGTTCTTCGACATTTTGAGAGTATTTTTTTAAAGGGAATGACAAGCATGCTATAGTCTACAATAATTTTATTGGATAAACCCAAAACAAAAATTCCAAATAAACATTTTAATGCGACGCAAGATTATAAAAGAATTGTCAGTAAATAATAACTATACATTTTTATATTAATTTTTTAATTTAATTTAATTTTGTCTGGTGGGGTAAAAACAAAAAAAAAACAGATACTAACACTAAAGTGGAAATTAAAAATAAGGACAAGAAATGCCAATTTATAACAGTTATAAGAATTTATCGAAGTATGCCCACCGGTGAAAGGCATTTACCCTGCTGGTCGCATAAACAGTACTTTTATAAACAAAACTGTTACAAATTGACAAGTCTAGAGTCACTTCCTAAAAATAAATCATATGCACAGAATAACACAAAAAAAATGTATTCAATCAGGAATAACAACCAAAAATCCTTTCCAAAAAGACTAAATCTCACAGGTTCTATTTGTTCGATCTACCTACCTCTTTATAAGTTTGAAATGATACTCATACGGCAGAAAGATTCATGAATCGGGAACGAATATGGTGTTATGGTTCCCCCCGGTGCGTTCCCTATTATAAAGCTCACGAAGATGAATGTGCAAAAAATTTTAATTTGGAAAATCTGGTTTGAACGTTCTACTATTATGTTGATCTAAGAATTCTAAATGCATATTGATATTTTAGAATATTGCATTTTTTATTTCCGTACATTCACAGTCCCGGGATGCAATTCAGAAGCATTTATATATGAAACCAACTAATGAACTCAAGAAACGAAATTTTACCAATGTTGGTTTTGATTTTATATGCTTCTCGCATCTTCTTAACAAGAAATCAAAGTCAGGTCATGTGATTGAGGGTTAAGCTTCTGAAACTCTGGTTTCCCTCACAATTTTGTCAATATTGGTATCACACTTGTGAAATTGAAAACACATCTCTTTCTTATCTTTCAACTTGCAATCCTAAAATATTTTTTTACTGGTCTAAAATCTCTGATTTCGATTTTCATCATAATAATTAATATATGTAAAAACATGAGTGTTTATGGACGTGTTTGTTGCACGAACGATTGCTTTGATCCATATATCGCGTAGATATTATGTTAGAGTAATAAAAACTTTATTTTCCTGATATGTCTTTTTAATTTAAATGGGCTTTTTATTTAAACTATTTCCTTCAGTTTTAAATGAATATCTTTTCTAAATGATTTCATTAAGTCTCTGTTTGTTGTTTCTTCGCTTTTCCTTTGTAACATGAACCAAACCATCCTCTTCGTAATGCCTTAATCAACGGTCATGGAACGTATACAATTTCCGGAAATGTATTCAATTTGCTTTTTTTTAAACCCTTGAGTCTGCTTTTTTATTGTATTTACAAATTTTTCAGGTGTGGGCCCATAACCTTTTCTGAAATTCTTTAATTAAAAGTCAATATATTTTAATAAAGAAACAATAGTATGTCTGTTCCAGTACTGTCTACAACTGCGAGTTTCTAGAAATCATAACGTCGTCGGCTAAATACGTGAACTTAGGCAAATTTTACAGGAGAGCGAAAAAAAACAAACAAAATTACATAAAGCTCAATTTAAAAACTGATTTTCTCTTTAGAATTTTGCAACAATTACGATACACAAACAACGATTAAACAAATTTGTACAGAATGTGTTTCTTAAGAAAATGGCATCAAAATCTCAATTTCGGCCAAAAGTGAACTTAGCAGTATTACGTATCTAGCCGCCGAATAATAATCACAGAATTTCAAAGTAAAGGAACGCACTTAATATGTCATTAATTAAACAAATTACATAATATGTACATAGGTGGAACAAAAATTTTTAAAAATCATGGCTAGTTAAAAAATACAAACAATATTTAATAAAGCATGTGTTCGGCGGTTCTAAATCCCCACTAAATTACTAATATATGTTGCATATGAAACTAACACAAATTATTCCTATTTTTGTCACCTTTTGTTGATAAAGTAAGACTTATCTGTGGACTATGGTTCTTAAAATGCTTTTTTGATTCTTTAAAAAGTGTTTTACAAGATATTTGAAGAACCAAGCATCAATTGGCTTAAGAAGAATGGAAATATGTACACTCAAAACTTCGCTTTTGACAAAAAACCCTGTTAAGTGTAGGTCTGTAGCCCGCAAATAAGTCTAGCTTTGCAACTAAATATTGAATGGCAATATATTGCTTTATGGACTGGGTTCGGAGAATCTAATTAATGTATCAAACCCAGTTTCATAACAAATTTCTTATATTTAAAATGATTATTCGTGAGCAATTTAAAGGTGCGAGGTATAAGAATTTTTTCAAGGGAAACGATACGGGTACGATTTGCCGACAATGGCTTATTGAATAATCTTTACATGTATAAGGCGCCGCATATCGCCAAAAATCGGCCTCGATCAACTGTTGATTTTTTTCATTTACAGTTTTCTCTTATTTGAAATATCAACTTGCAACCTGAGATTGGAGTTCGTACTGTTGTTCGATGTAGAGATCTTGAGCGGTAAGCAGTAAAATAGAGTGAAGTAGTTTAGTTAAGTCAAATAAATATAATTGAAAATTAGTGATTGATAGATTTGTTTAGCATTTTAAGAAAAGATATATATCGGGGTGATATGAAAACTAAAACAAATGAAGCATAAGCATTGTTCTTGTTAATGTAAATCAGAATGAAAAAACAAAAAGATATATATCGGGGTGATGTGAAAAAAAATGAAACATAAGCATTGTTCTTGTGTAAATCATAATTTATGCAAGAAGCCTTCAAATCATTCTCAAGACCACTTGCTCTTTAAAGAGCACTACTACGAAATCAATGCTATGGGAATTTATCTTGTTAGCAAAACATTGTAACGTATGTATATTCGAACGAGAATTGATATTTTTTGTCGAAAGGTTTTTAATGTTCAATCGACATTTAACCAAGGCGAATTAAAACAGTCTACTACTTTATCGATACATGTAATTCTCCGGGAGGCGACCCTTAGATTACCAATCTCATCGTGGCTGTTGAAAAAGATGATACCAAATATTAACTTAAATCAACTTTTACAAATCCGCTGGTCGGACAAACTTTTTCACTTTTTAAAATTTTCGACGAAGTTTTCATTTACACAATTGACTTTTTTTGGCGATTTTTCATGCGCTTCCTCAAATCACATTGTTAAATCCGTGAAAACAAAAAAAGGGAAACAGTTATCTGACACAAATTTGAAATTCTTAATTTCGCCCACATATCTACACATTTAAAATGTTTTATTTAGTCACTACACGATCATTTTCGCTTCGTTTTTCAACAAATTTCAGAGATCTATCTTCAAAATCTAGTTCATTCATTTTCAACAAAGATCTGCACTATTCACCAACAACACGAGAAAAAAATAAACAAAATACACAAAAAACAACGTACCTACAGTGAATTTTTTTAGCTCCTCCACATTTCTCGTATTTTCTTCTTTTTTCTTCTACTTGCAGCCACATTCGGGGTGCTTTTTTGGCTTTGGATTCCACAGGTGTCAGCCGAATGCCAAAGTATGAGTTCATAAAAAAACACAAACGACAATACAACAAAATAATACTATATAATATATATAAAAAACAAGATATTATTCACTATCTGTTTCCTTTTTTCTTTCCAATTATTATTTTAATTTATTTTCAATAACAAAAAAACGAAAATTGTGTTTTTACAAAAACGAACTAATAAACATATCAATATGATTATTATATTATTAAAAACAATTCTTTAATATAATTTTGCGCTGAAATTGAATGATCGAAAGAAAACAGAAAACGAAATCGTTAAAAAAACACTTCGCTCTTTATATAATTTAATTTAAAAAGAAATAATAAATTTTCATACACTGAATATAAAACAAAAGAAAAATTGCTTTTTAACTGCTAGTTTATAAACTAATAATTACCTTAAATTCTTACTTATGATTTTGAATGGATTTTTTAAACACTTGCATTGAAAAAGGGAGTAAAAAGGATCTTATAAAAAACGACATTCAATATGTACCTACTGTATTATTGTAACTTTTTCCTCCCGGTATAAAAATTAATTATTTTTGTATATAAACACGCTCAAAGAACAATGGATATTTTTTTTAAGTTTTCCTTTTATTTAATATAATTTAATTATAATTTGATCACATTCTCTATAGTTTTTTTTTTACTAGGGTAATGCAAAAAATTTTAAATAAATGAATGAAATTCTCTAGTTACAGTAGAATTAATTTTTTTTTGTTTTTTTGAATGCATGTTCTATGTTTTTGTTTATTTAATAAATCTTATTTTGAAGTTTAATGATTCGCATTAAAATTCGTTAATTTATTTTTAAAATGTCTGTATTATTAAATAATAAAGATACAATTAATATTTGCAAATAGTGATTGCCAACATTTCGTTTAAAGTTACAAAATCTGAATTGGGTTGCATCACCCAAAACAAATCTATTGAAACACAATATTTTGATATTAAAATAATAGTACAGGTAAAATAGTACACAATATTCATTCCAAAAATATATGTGGATTCGAAAAAGTCCACAAAAATATCTGTGTCCCAAGATTGATTTTTTGAGGGGATGTAAATTGTATCGAAATGAAAAATTAAAAAATATGACAAAGCAAGACAAGACCGCCCTAAAAAAAAAGTTGCAATCCTTTTTATGTATAGATGACTGAATTTTCATTAAATCAGGTAAAATATTAGCCAATCCGACATCCGTTTGAAAATAATGGTTATATAGTTATAATTTTAGAATCATTAGAAGAATGATCTAAATAATTTAGTATAGTAGGATAATCATCAGACTTTTGTAGGTTTATAAATTGCCAAAATCTTTAAGATAATATCATATCGCATTTGGGAACATAAAGCAGATGAGAATGCAGTCAATTTTTTTAGAGATTCATTTTTGTATTTGAGTTGCGTTACTATCAACGAAATGAGGATCATATCAGTTTTTTTATTTGCTTATATGTTGATATCTAAGTTTGTCCAGTTCTGATAACCAATTTCTGTTCAAATATCAGAAGAAACGATGAAATTTATAAATTTTTTGCAGAAAAATTAATCAAATGGCTGGTTTGTTGTGAACGCACGATGAAATAATTTTGAGGTTTTGTGTTCTAGTATCTATTTTTATAATAGTTAAAACGGGTTATTTTTATATTAGTATATATGTACATATATACATATATGTACAATCTTTGTAGGTACAAAAAATTCTTTCTGAAAATACGCCAATTTTCCAATAATCAGTTAAACACCAGATAATATTTATTCTTCAGATAAAGCTAAAATTTGTTCCTATTTGTACATCTGAAAGCTAAGTTAAGTTTCCCTCCGGATTGAAAATCCTACTTTAAACATGTATTCGCTTCTTTTTTACCTTTATATCATGTCGAATTCCTTTCAAAAAAAGAATCGAAATTTTTTTCCAAAAGAATGGAATTTTTTCTGTCAAAACGAATTTTTCTAGTGTAGCAAGATTCGTTTTGACAGAAAAAATTCGATTCTTTTAGAAAAAAATTCGATTCTTTTTTTTTTCAGTACGAAAGGAATTCGACATTAGTTAAACACATTATGATTCTCACTAGCTCCAGGACAATATCCGTTTTCTTTTGAGTTGGGACAAACATAATTATTAATATTATGTAAATAAATGTATGTATATAAATAAAGTAAACAAGTGGGCAAATATTTATTTAAAAAAGAATGCGGACAAACAAAATGTGAATCTTTAAATTTATAATATTTTTTTTATTTAAAAAAAAATTGTTTTGTTATGTTATGTTTGTGGTAGTGATTTTGATTGAACTTGATTTCACACATATAAACACAACCGCATCCCTGTAAAGCAATTTTGTATCTTGTAAATATGTACAATACATAATTTCAAATAACATATTTAAAAAAAAAAACATATATTTTTTGTAAGTAACGTACATTTTAAATCCTAATAGTATTTTTGATAAGCACATTATTGAATTTTATTTTTTAACAAAAACACTTATTTATATGCATTGTTTCGTATGTATCTACCTACTACATTGCTTCTAAACAAAGAAATGCTTCTCACAAAATCCTAAAATAGCTTAAGCTCTTTTATCACATACATTTTATAAAAAAATCAAAATATATATGTAAATCAAAATTGGAAAACATTTCAACGGTTTTTGTTTCTCATTGAGAACCACCCATTCCAATAAATTGTTAAAATCAAAAAGTAATTTATTTTTTTTTTATTTCCTTCACATATACATACTTACAACCAACCAACGCAATCGATGATAATTGTTTGAAATAAAAATACAAATTCAGCTCGATCAATCTATTGCTATGAATGCGACTCATGGACTGATGCACGTTGCCGCGATCCCTTCAACTATACAGCTCTACCCAGGGATCAACCACCTCTGACGACCTGCAACGGATGCTGCGTTAAAATGGTGCGACACTCCAAGTCACGTAAGTCTTGTTTTATTTTTAATCTGTTTTTTCTTCCACGCGAAGTCCATTAAGTACTTAGGCAGATGAAACTCAGAAATTAATTTTGTTAATTTTATTGATTTCAACACAACCGGTCATATCCGGTAAGATATTTGCCACTTAATTTCTAAATAATATAATATACTTCGCGTAACTTTAGAAGAAAAAATAACAATACGGGGACAAATTATAAAAAAAAGGGGACATTTTCTTTAAATAACACATTTGACCCAGGACAAAGATCTCACTTGCCAGCGACTAGTTTGTCGCACTCGTCGAAGTAGTCAGTACTTAATTTGACGATAACAGCACCAGAAGCTAGTCCTAAAACTGTGGCTAAGGCAGCATTGTTGTTGGGAACAGTGCGACGGAGGACTGCCCACATTAACAAAGATCCCATGCTGAACAAAGTACCTCCCAAGAGGCTAATTAAAAAATAGGCATTCACATAAATTACATACCTTACATAATTTTATTTGAAAACTTTTTTTGAACTCACCTGTAAAGTCCCCTCTTGCCATTTGGAATTGTTCTCAAATGAGGACGTCCATAAAGAAAGAATGAAGTTCCAAATAATGTACTCAGAAGCAGAACATCAGTTAAATCCTTATTTGGAACCAGCCTATATTATGCAGAAAAATTCATTTTTCATAGATCCCATTTTTTCTTTCAAACTTACAACTTACTTGGAAACTAATTTGGGATTCATAACGTTGACGGCTAGGGCTCCATAGGACACGACTCCATGCAACGGGATGTAATAATAGTAAATGTTTTGTTTTGTGAATGGTTTAAGGCCAATCTTGCTGCAAAGGCTGCATTCCTTATTGTTTCCATCGGCCATTGTAAGATTTTGAATAAATTTTCAACTCTTAATGAAAAATGTGATGAAATTCGGTAAAATCGACCGGCAGAAATGTCAAAGCAAATACCAATCCCAAATTAAATGGGAAGGAAGTTCAAGACTCAAGTTACGTAAAATGAAAAATTTTGATGAAATTTAAATGTATCTGTCCTAGTCTTGCTTTACTTTTAGTCTAAGCTACAAAAAGCTGTTCTTGTTTCGCATTGCGACGATTCAGAATCAAATGTAGTTTGTATGCTTTTCTTTTATGTTGGCAGAATGCGTTCCCTCTTTCTCATGACGAGAATTATTTTCTCTTTAACTCTTTTTGGCGCATGGCGTTAGTAATCAGTTTCTAATTATATCTGTTTCTTGAGTTCGAAAGAGACAGAATAATATAAAAAGACAGATACTGCTGGAAAATCGAAGATGTATATAATCATGTTGCAAATGTTAACTTGCTTCGGCTTTCAACATTAACAGGAGCGAAATTAATAAAAAAAAAAAACATGCACCTTAGTGCGAATGTTTACATTCTCAGGTATTTTGAGTTTTGCTTGAGTTGATATTGCCCAGAAATACTTAAATTATAGAGTACATTTAAAGCTAGATAGCCATTGAATGATACACATTTAAACAGGGCCAGCCTTAGCCATCCGGGTGCCCTAGGAAAAATATTTTTCAGTGCCCTTTCCCTTTTCTTTTTTTTTTTTTAATTATGTGTATTTTTGAGTTTGACAAAACAAGTCTAATCAAAATTTTACATTGGTATCAGGACAAGTTGTGCAATCATAGTTTATTCTCGGATCAAGATTTCAAGCCACCGATTTCAACGAATCAACTTAGGATGTATTTTATAAACAATGCGATTATATCACCTATACTAATCCTAAGCAATAAAAAAAAGTTTATCACTATAGTACATTTATTTATTTATTTATATTATCTCCCAAATATTTTTTTATATTTTTATTGAAATTAGATCAATTGTTCTACAACTTTAAATAAATTCATTACAAATTGCACTGTTTGTTTTTCTTTACAGCATATGAAGTTGTGCGTCGAATGTGTACGTCTCAGTTACAAATAAATTTATTTATGGTCGATCATGTGTGCATGATGGAAAGTTCAGGCAATGGACATATGTGCTTTTGTGAGGAAGATATGTGCAATTCTAGTAAAAATTTATTACCAATTCTCAATATTAATTTTCTTGTGTTAATCCCATTTTCTATTATTATTTTCAATCAACTACGAAATCAATTACATGTTCAAATCATTCATAGTTAGAAAGAAAATCGTAATATATATAATTTCAAGTAGTTCTCGAGAATATTCCTTAAATTTTTTTATTTTTAAACCACAGCAATGCTTCAAACCCTCTTTAAATAGAATTGATTTTTTTGTTTTGTATTTCTAGAAGGATAAACTAAATTTATATATACTAATATTCTTACGCAATTTTAAATACAAATAAAAGTCAGTAAAAAAACCAAACTATTACGTTCTGCTATGTAGATTATTATATCACCAAATTTGAACCTTCTTACTAGGTACATACATAATTGCATGGTCTTGTAAGGTATGACTTATTAGAAAGATATTGGTTACAAATCTATTTTTTTTAATGAAATAAATGTAGTTAAAAAATAAAGTACATATATTTATAAAATATATGATCAATATTATATATAGGTATAGAATGTAAATAAATCATATATAGGCTAGTTTCTTTCAATTTTATTTTCATAATGACATGCATATATTTTTATAAATTACTACACATACATACAATTTAATTCTGAATCATTATCAATGCGCTGATCAATGACGTTATTAAGACATAGTTTTAAATCATTACATATAGAAACTCATATCATATCAAAAAATGCATAATACAAAAACAAATGTTTTCAAAACATTTACGTAAGTTTAAGTGTAGTCTTAGGAAAAGTATGATGTTTTGAATGAAGGCTGGTTTGATAAAAGATTTTTGTTTGAACGAAGTTTTGAAGCAGAAGGCGTTATTTTAATTCCAGAAGAATAAATCATCAACGCCCATATTATTCACTCGATACATGCGAATTAAAACTTAAGTCCAGATGTAAAGTATATAAATTCAATCTACATACATGCGGATTTAAGTTTCAACCTGAATATATCGAGGGGATACTATAGGCGCAAGGGATCTTTTGTTAAAGATGCTCATATTTCAAATATTTCTTTAGTTTGTTTTGAAAGTTTTCGAAAAAGGTTTTTGGGAGAGCTTTACCGCATAAATTAAGAGAGTGATTGCTATATCTTAGTGACTTTTTGTATGACCCTTTTAAACTGAACCTAAGCAAATGGCTGTAAACTGTTTTGTATTGTTACGTAAAAGACGATAATCATTTAATTTTAAAGCAATGAAGAATATAAGAAAATTTCAAAGACCTTTTTCACATTATTGTAGACGCAAGAAATTCAACCTTGAGTATACGGTATTACAAGACGTTTCATTCATGAATGAATATTACCATCGTGTTTTTAGTAATTCTCTTTTATCTAAACACTAAAAAGTGTAATCCCCTATCATTTTAATTAAAATGTAATTTATGAATAGCAGACAAATTTATCCTTATACCATTATGAATCAAAACCAAAGGATGTGGGCAAGTTTTAAAACTTCTCACTGTTTTACTTAAATCTGAATCTTTAAAAAACCATTTCACTCTCTGGAATGATTTTTCGCCCATTAATACTTTTCTTTAAAAATTATCAATATGGAATCAAAATTTATCTACCCTTGTTTCACCATTATATCGTTACCAGAAACAAACGGTTGCAGGTATCATGGAATACATAGAATATAGTATGATGCTAAATTAAAACTAGGCATTTGAAGAATCAATGATTAAATCGATTAAAAACTGCAAAATCGCCTCTTCAATTAAGAATCATAATAAAATGTTTTAACGTCGTTCTAAGATGATGAATACAACCTTTATAAAATTTTAAATTTATTTTTAATATCACATCAATAAACTTTATATTAAGCTCAGTGATAAATGATATTGTAAAATAATAGTAAGTTAACTTAAAGTTGAATTGAATTAATTAATTTAATTAAAAAATTAATTTTTGTGTTTTTCCATAAAGTTAAAATCGTACATCTGAATAATTATTACTATTTTTAAGACATTTTTCATCCCTTCGTACACAGAGTGAAATATTTCCACTAGTTCCTCATCTGCTTATTGTGTTTACGTGATTCCCCAGTTTATTTTTCTGTTTGATTACGTTGCCATACTCAAAGGCGTACATTTTAAAAAGTAATTTTTAAAAAATCTCCAGATACTGTTTACACTAGGGTCTTTTAGGAAACTTTTTTAGTAAATATATATATATTCACCTCAGCAACATACATTCCAATATTTGTACATTGTTTCTGATTCTTCGAAGATTCCTTTAAAAATAACGATGTGATTTTGGTTCGGCTTGAAATTTAAAATTTCTGTTCTATAAAAATCTTATTAGTTGTGTTTTATTTTCCCCCAGATCCAATCCACTTCAGATCATGAAAATAAAACAACCCAGGATTTCAGTGACACAACGTTATGTACCAAACTCTTTTTTCGCTTTGTTTTTTTTTTTTTATTTGTATACACCCGTTTTCTTTTTTCTTTACACTACTGACAACAAATTAAAAATAAAGGGTGAGTGTTGGATTTAGTGTTGTTTTTGTAATACATGTACATATTTTCGTTAGCAAATCCAATCTGGTTTGGTCGTTTGGATATGGGGAAAAATAAAACACAGCTATTGTTATACATTTTGACACTACATACTTTCAAATCTATTTTTAAACCTATATTTATTCGATTCATATTTAGTAAATAAAAAATCATAAATTCAGCTCTTTTCTACAAATCAGTACTTCCAAATCTAATTGAAATATACTGGACTTTCTAAAAAAAATTCACTCTATTCAAGTAATCGAAATGAAAGAAATATAACAGTTACTAAAGAACAAGATATTATTTAAGTTTGGGCGTACTTTTTTGTTTGCGTCTAAAGCCTAGTTCACAATTCATATTTGAAACAAATGCGATAATTATATTTGTTCAAATAAATTGAATTACATGCATAACAATTGACCGATAATTGTTTTTGCGTCAAAAAAATAAAATCAATTTTTAATCCTTCAGTTTATTTGATCAAGGTAAACGTTCAGCACTATATTCGTGTGATCTACACCAAGGCACACTTTTTTGACCTTGGATATTTTAGAATACAATGCGTAATGTATAAACGCATGCAAACTGTTAACTAGGCTTAATATATCATTTATTAAAATAACCTTAAATCATCAACTCACATGTGATTGGAACCATATCAAATACTATCATTCACTTTTATTTTTCAAATTGAGAAAAACGTCAAATTATAACTTTATCACTTTTATGGTTGCTAAAGGTTATCATAAAATCAGGACATAAGGCTAGTCTCACAAGTATTAATATTTTATATTCTAAGTATTTTAGCACAGACAATATTTGGTATTATCAATAAGTACTCTTAAAGCTTTATAAAAAATCAAACTGTTCTTATTTGTTTGCCTTTATGCTTCTTTATTAGAATTTTACCACAAAACACGCCTTCAATCTAAATCACACAACTTAGTCACTCACTAATTCTCAGCTTCATATTATTATAATTATTATTTATCTAATGATTCATTTTTATTTTGTAAAAAAAATAAATTTTTACTACAGCTAGCTATTAGTAAAATGTGCAAAGCAAATTTTGCAGAAATCTTCATATTAAAGCAACACTATGCTTAACATTTTGAGTATTGATTAAAAAATAATTGTATATTCAAAAATTTATTAAATTTTAAAGGTATGCTAGAAAAGCAAAGCGCCAGGAATGATGAATAGAAATGCAATTCAAAGTAACCATAGATTCCTCACAATATAAAAAGCACTTTATCTACTTACAACTCATAAATCATTAATTTCATGATAATGATTATGACGATGATGTGGAAAATTAAATTTGAATTTTTTTCGTACCGTCCAGCTCAAAATTATGTAAGATATAATAAATATATGATTTAATTTGTCTATAACCATCTTTATTCCAAGTTCCACCTCAGTGTCTTGTCAAAAAAGCACGTCATGACATATACACAGAGTTTTCATTCAGATTTTTTACTTTGTTCCTTTTTTTCCGAACCAACCTTTTTTCTTTCTTTCACCTACACGAAAAAAATTTATAAGACAAATCAAAAGAATTGTTTTAAATACTGTAAGCAAATGCAAAAAAGACAAATAAATTGTGAAATATTTTTTTTTGTATTAATCAAAAATATTTCCAAGCAAAAAAGTGCTTTTTCACATACGATACCACTGGTCTGATTCAAATTTTTTCATCATGTACCACCATCGCTCCATGTGCAGCCCTGCTATAATATAAATAACATAAAGAACCATTTAAAAAAAAAATAAATAATTCGACCAAATTATACGAAAGATAATATTTTAATAAATTTTATTTTTATAAATCAGAAGAACAAACATAAAAATTGAGTTTATATTTCTTATGAAATAAATTTTCCTAAAACGAAAAAATTTATCATAAAAAATATAAAACAAAATAAGTCCAATAAATTTGCTAATTTGCGACGACGACACGCTGAAAAAAAAAACTAAACAATTTTACTTTAAAGCAGCAAAAAACATCTTTATATTTACTTCGCTACAATAGTGATTGTTGCTATTAATTTCAGTAAAAAAAATATGACAATTTGTATACCTACCAGCAGCATTACAACGCTCAGCTAATATTTAAATAAAACTTTTTTAAATTTATATTAAAAATAAATCTTATCTTAAAAAATATATCTTCATATATTTCAAACTTAAATATTTAAAATTTATAATATTTTTCTATTAATAGCAAACATTATATTCAATAAAACTATATAAAAGCTTGTATAATATCCTCACATATCTCTTATATTAAATTTTTTTTTGCCGTTCCTAAGTTAAATTAAACAGCAAAATTGTATTTTTATTTCAAAATTAGAAAAATGCCTTATACTGTTATTCCAATCTTATTTTGATTAGATTTTAAATTATTGTAATATCAGTACCAAATTACTTTTACTCATGTATAAATATAATCAATAAAGAATTTAAAAAGGCATTTAAATACTGTGAAGAACTGCTTTTTGAAAACAAAAACATTTCAAAATGTGTAACACATATAACATCTTTATTGTTAAATTCATTAGTTAGACTAAACTAAATAATTATAATTACCTTAGGAATGAAGGACTAGATACAGATTTTTATTTTAAATAAATCAAATTGTTGGGTGACTATGATTTTAAGTCAATAAAGTTTTAAACTTTTAGAATTGCTAAAATAGATCAGAAATAAATGATATATTATTAAAGAAATATAACAATCACAAAACAATTGGAATAGAATGTGTTTTATTTTAAACTGAATCTTAAAGGAGCTCCGACTTTGTAGCATATAATTCATTAAACATGCAAACTTTGTCAATTTTAAACATCTTCGAAAAATATAAACACGAAAACACGATGATTTTTAATCCGATGGCCACCTTGGGCCTTACCAATAACAAAATTTAGAGACTTAAATATTTAAGTTAAATGGGCCATATACTCTATTATCAGTCGTATCTGTGGCACCTACAACATACATCCTACACTGACTACACTAGTATCGAAATTCGAAACATGGATATACGTAAGTGGTAACATTTCCCACTCATAAAATGTCGTGATTTTAGAAATTGATATAAAATAACCTACAGCGATCAAGAAGACTAAGAAGTTTCTCGACCACGACTTTGCGCACAACGAACCACCGAATTAAATTCAACTTTATATATTAATCTAGATTAAATAAGAAATATTATATTTTATTGTTAATTTATAAGACCCTAGGTCTTACTGGCATATATATGTTTGTGTTGTTGTTTTTTTTTTTTAATAAAAGTTATTAAAAACAAATCTTTTTTTAATAGAACTTCATTATCGGTTCTACATATCTATAAAGAAATTTTAAAGCCAATAATCAATTTTCGCATTTAAGCAACGTTACTTAAAGACCTCTTAACTAAAACGCCAACCACCACGTTTAGAGGTTACTTGATTAGACATTTTAAATATATTATGACATCTGCGGATAATTATTTTTGTGTTTTTATTAGAGAAATATACGTATATACATGTAAGTATGTATGTATAATGT
This sequence comes from Epistrophe grossulariae, assembly GCA_929447395.1. Taxonomy (NCBI): domain Eukaryota; kingdom Metazoa; phylum Arthropoda; class Insecta; order Diptera; family Syrphidae; genus Epistrophe; species Epistrophe grossulariae. Next base: position 163,244,833 of record OV839566.1, on the reverse strand, counting down.
ATGTAGGTAGAGTTTTCAGTTTTGTGTTCTAATTAAAGTTGGAATGATTAATAAGTATAAAAAAGTTTTGTGATTTCCTTTCATAAATTGAGTTGTAAAATATTGGTTCCCCAACACCAACGCGAATCTGTCGTGGCTACGACGAAAACAATAATAACAACATGTGGTTGTCAATGAAAACAACACGTTGTTATTATTGTTTTCGTCGTCGCCGCGAAAGATTCACGTTGGTGTGGGGAACCTTAATCGTTTCGTTTTTTTGATCCAGTGTTTTGTTTACATTTTTTTCGAAGCTTTCAAAAACAGCCTTAAAGTATGCAATTCTTTGAATACGCAACACAATCGTTGTCAAGTTAACTATCAAGTAACGTAATTTAATGGCAAATTAAATATTTAAGCATGCTTAACTAAACGGCTTCTGAGAGATGTTTTAAGAAAATCTAATAGATGCCGAATTGTTTATATATGTGTGACAGTAAGACAGATAAGCTTATGTTAAAAAAAAAAAGTGTGAGTGCCGGGACTCACGGTTAAGATGTGTAAACATCAACATTCGTCCGAATGCCTCATATAGACCGAGAGCCTACATCAAATTTAGGGTTTGGATGATAGCAAAAATGTACTGGTATTTTTATATAGATCTTAACTTTTCATAAGCAAATTTGAAAATCGGTAAAGATGCATGGAAAATGCGTTTTTTAGTTTACCGACAAAGGCCCCAACCACGCTTATAAAAAGTTAAGATCTTTCTAAACATACCAGTGAAATTTTGCGATCACTCACACCCACAAACAGCAGTGGGCTCTTAGCCAATCATTAAAATTATATTTAAAAATATTTTCCAGTCAATGACCTTATTTCGTCTAATTTGCCAAAAAATGTGGCCTTCTATGTTGAAACCCTGCAGCCATGATGAAAGCGCAGTCCATGTACTATATGGTATGGTCTAAGCAACCAACCATATTTCAACCCAAACTGAACTCGACTTTTTGATTTCGTATATAAACACTCAGCGTTTAGTTACTGAGCGTACATAGCGTTGAACGCACTCAGTTTTCGTGAAGCTCAGAACAGAGATTATGGAATGGATAATTCATAAGTCTGCTATTACACGATGAATCTAGTTGCATGCGCCTTCTTCGAATTCATCTTTGTTATTTCGTCCGCTGTTTCAAGCGCTATTACACGTTGAAGCCAAAGTCATGAATCTAATTTGACAGTTCTCTTTATTTTTCATTTTCGTGTTGGACTGTGCTCAAGCAATAAAAAAACTTTTTCTGTTTTATTTTTGTTTTCATTATTTGATATATTGAAGAAAGAAAGGTTTGTGTGCTTTTAAATGAATATCAGTCAAGAAAAACAACAATTTATTTTATTTATGTTGTTTTTAAAGATGAATTTCTCATCTCTGGAAAGCCTATAAGGCTATCAATAACAGTGCGTTGCATCGAAATTTACTCTTTGAACAACAAAACCATATGAAGCAGAATAGTAAAAAACGGACAAGAGAAAAGAGAAAATAGTTGCACCGAAAATTTTACCCACGCAACACCGGTCACTTTTTTCCGTCCCATCTTTTCGATTTTTTTTCTCTTTTGCACTTTCGTAGTTCGAAAAGTCACATGCTTCTAGATGCATCGTGTAATAGCAGACTAATCTCTGGCTCAGAATCAAAATCACGAC